>CM062290.1:309643741-309970416 GCA_031216915.1 Pictodentalium vernedei
TCATCAAGCCACATGCTGTTACTGCAGGTAAGACAATCTATAGCGCTTTAACATAGTCTCTTCTTTCTCACCAAAATGCTTGGCCAGCTAGTGCCAAAATGAAATTGTTCCATGTTCTTCAATTTTTAACCGATTTTTTTTACGCCGGTTTTGAAAAAAACGGTCATATTATGGTATACTGCTGTCTGTCCGTCCATCCACATGTCGTACAATAACTCAAAAACGCTTCAAGCAATTTTTGTGATTTTTTATGGAAAGTATATGTTGATGGAAGGAAGCTCCCTTTCGATTTGTGTTGCTGTCCGATATGTCATTCCAGAGTTATGGGACTTTATTCGTCAATATATAGGCAATTTTCTACGTCGAACAATAACTTGAAAATGCTTAGAGCAATTTTCATGATTTTTTGGTTGCAAGTATATGTTGATAGAAGGAATCTCCCTTTTCGATTTGTGTTGCTGTCCGATTTGTCATTCCAGAGTTATGGGACTTTATTCGGCAAAATGTAGTCAATATTTTTATACTTACCAATGACCCAGACATAGCTGGTGCTAACTCTTAAAATATAGGGCCAAACACAAATTTTGCCCCCCAATCCCCAAAATTTGCATCTAAAACTAAAGAAAACATGTCCTGAGAGGCCCTCCACACTTCGCCCCTACTGCGCATGCGCAGTGTCAAGGACGTTCCGAAATTGGCGCCATTTATCATTCTAAGTTTGGCCCTTCATCAGTTAACATCTGACTGATCTTTGTGCTTTTAAATCTCAGTTTAAATGATGCCAGACACATAAATATTAGTGAAATGGTGATTCTAAGGAGGATAGAAAAGGAGGAGAGGAAAAGAATGTGTGACAGAATATTATCAGGGCTGTAACTTAAAATTTTTTATTGAAATTATGTTAAGTTACCTATTTTCAAGGCAGCAGCCATTTTGTTGTCATTCTGATTATTTAGTTACACTGTTTTTTCAAGTGTTTTTCCTCTCTCCCTGTCCTTTAAGTTCCCCCTTGCTATTCTCCCATGCTTTGGCATAATTTCTGTAATTATTATTACTAAAATTTCTTGGGAGTTTTAGCTGAATAACAGAATGAATTCTGTTCTTTCCCCATGTTTACGTCTTCACCTACGGGTGGTTAGGCGTTGTGTTCTGCATCTACCATCTGATGTTCTGCAGTTTCTTCCCTGGAAGTCTCTGTTTTGCATCAGATGGTGTATTTTTGGTAACTGATTTCGGGCCTGGGTGCCTGGAGTCTTATTTTAGTGTTTTTACACTCATTGTTTACATTTACAACAGCCCTCTGTGTGAGGGGGGGATTTCTAAATAATAATATCTTTATGTTATTTTAATCATAACTAGATACATTATTATTGTTCGTAAGTGTTGAATAAATTGTTTAAAATATTTTTAAAATTTTTGTCCACACTTAGGCTTGGGATCCATTGGGGCTCAACGTTACTTTTCAGAAACTTGGGCTGTTCTGAAAAAATATTTTTTCAAAATATTTTGATTTCAATTATTTTTTCTATATTAATGGATCATATTATTATTATGTATTTTGATTGCCAGGGGTTAGTGCGAGTACCAGGACTTGTTTTCTTTTCACATTGAAAGGATATTGATCAATTGTTTTAAGAGGAAGTCTTCCTCTGACCTTATTATCATTCTATATGTGGTCAGTGTACTCGCATTAACTCCTGTTCTGTATCGTATGATTTCGATGACAATATGGGAAGCGTATGTCACGGTATGTTGTTGGGGATTTGGACACTCCGGTCCTTTCCCCGCAGGGTCACTCTACTTTATCAATTTCTATTTCAGACGATCAAGATTAGGGTGATGTATCTGTGATGTCTTCCAACAGTGTGCCTCCGTCGTCACAATTAATGAAGGGCTAGCGGAAAAGTGCTCATGTAATACGCCAATTGCCTAAGAGGACCCTAGTAGGTTCGACGGCCTTTGACGTCCGCTAGCTCGCCCGGTGTAGCGTCCATTCACCGAATGGTTCGGCAGCCGGGTTCGTCCGTTGCGGTCTAGAAGGAATTTTGGGGTGATGCGAGCACTATAAAATTAACTTAATGCACACCCAGTGACGGCGGATCGGAGGGAGAACGGAGGAAGCCTTTTAGTCCGGTTCATAGCTCGTTCCGGTCCATCCGGACGGCAAGCGAGAGAGGCCCCTCTCTCGTTCAACAACATCTGGCCCCAGATGTTGTGGTACAAATGTGTCGTTAGCGGAGCATACGTCCGTCGCTCGGGACGCTCCGTTGTATAGGCAGTCCGCTGTGACTGCTAAGGCTTCCTCTTCTCGTCAGCGCACACGACCGCACCTTGGCTGCGTGACCGCCGATATATTACCAGCTTCGCCGATCAAGGATTCTTCGGCGACCAGGTCACACCATCCGGCAGCCAGGGATTCGAGACCGATGGACTCCGGACGTTCGCATAGGAAAAGTATGCGGGAGCCATCTGATGCGGAGCTGCCCTCGGCGAAGCAGCGATAGACTGCGCCTCCGCAGGTCTCGACGCCGGACATTCTTGTGCACATAGCACAGCTTATCGCAGCATCCCAGCAGCCGACAGAAACGGTGTCGGATCGAGAATTATCCGACAGCGCTGGGTCGGTAGCCGGGGACTCGAGGCCTGCAGACTCCGGACGTTCGCATAGGAAGTGTGCGGGAGTCAACGTACACGGAGCTTCCAGCGGCAATGCATCGTAAGTCCGCTACTGCACAGGCCTCGGGAACGGACGTGCTTTCCTTAATAGCACAGTTTATCGCAGCATCCCAGCATCAACTGAATCTGTCGCATATATTTTATCCGACGATGCTGGGTCGGGACGCTCCGCGGAAGCGGGTACGGACGTCCGAAAGTTTCATCTGGTCCGACGGGATACCGAAAGGGATTCGGTGGATTTCAAGCTTTTCCTTTCGGAACAACATATGCTGCGATGCCGGATAAGAAACTGATAGCGTCGGTGGACTTAGAAATTTTTGGTGCGGTTCAGGGACATCGTCCCTCAGTTCCGACATAGTCCAATAATGTCACACAAACTTTTGAATTATTGAACGACGCTATATATATTATTATTTTATGCTTGCTATCCAAGCATTTCTGGTTTCTTGTTCGAAGAGTTATGGAGATGTCTTTCAAAGGTGTGCCTCTGTCGTCATAGTTAATGAAGAGTTAGCGGCAATAAGTGCTCATGGAATATGTCTATCGCTTACGGAGTGACATTCGCTAGCTCACCCGGTGTAGCGTACATTCATCGAATGGTTCGGCTGCCGGGTTCGTCCGTTGCGGTCTAGGAAGGAGATTTGGGTGATGCGAGCACTTTAATTACTTTAGTACTCACCCAGTGACGGCAGATTGAGGACAGATCGGAGGAAGCCAACAACATAGGGGACCGCATGTTGTGGTTCAGATATTTTACATTCGGAGCATATGTCCGTTGCTCGGGACGCTCCGTTATATTGACAGTCCGAGAGACTGTCTTTAATGCTTCCTCATCCTCACAGCAGGGCACACGACCGCACATTGGCTACGTGACCTCGAGTATCCGATCAGTTTCGGCATTCAGTGATTCCACAGCGAATAGGTCGCGCCATCCGGTAGCCAAGGGACACGAGGCCTATACACTCCGTTCGCTCGCATATTGGAAGTATGCACGGGGTAACGATCTCGGAGCTTCCTGCGGCAATGCATCGTAAGACCGCTGCTCCTCAGGCCTCAGTGACGGACGTGCTATCCGAGTTAGCACAGTTGTTTCGCAGCATCCCAGCAATTGACGGTTTCTCGGTTGAATCAGGAATTATCCGACGGCGCTGGGTCGGTGCGGTCCGCGGTTGCATCAAGCTACGGACGACCGAACGCTTTATAGGGTCCGACAGGATGGCGAAAGGGATTCGAAAGATTTCGAGTTTTCCCTTTAGTTGTATCGGAAGATGCCTTTCATATCTTCTGGCATTTCTTCCAGTGATTATTTTTCGGACTTCATTGCTGCGATCTTGGATAAGAGACTTATAGCGTCATTGGACTCGGAATTTTCGATCGGTACAGGGACTTTGTCCCTGACTTACCGACGCAGTCCAATATTGTCATTACAACATGTGTTTTAATTTTCGACGCTATATATTTATTTATATACAAGCCTGCTACTAAGCATGATAGTTTAGTTTCTTGTCCGCGTGGCTCATTTCTGCCATTTTATCTTTTTTACATATAGTTTATTTTGGCAGAGCAGGGCATACCGAGAGTTCATATGCGTCTAGACGGTGTTATTAAAGACTGCATATATTCTTTTTCGCCGTTTATGTCTTTTCCAATTTCAATGTTGGGAACGACATTATGTATAGTAGACTTAACTTAGACGCTTTATTATACGTAATCCGCCTTACTGAGGCGTTATCATTACGTCTTCAAGAAAAGATTTACGGGATATTATTCTCAATGTAATTTCTTTTGAGGGCAGTAGTTTGTTCACGTATAACTCCGCCCTTCAGTGGCTGATTGGAGTTGGTTAGACGTGATGCAGCCCTAGCTACATCCACGCGTGGATAGTAGGTTAAGAACTCTCTCAGAGTCGCTTCGTTCTCGGAGGAGCTTCTCTTCGACGGCAACTTTCCGGCAATCCATGAATTGCTCGATTTTTACATTCTCTTGTCTATCTAGTGTTACAAGAGATTCAGACTGGGGCAAACATTCGGTGGTTGACTCAGAGAGTGCCCCCGCAGTTGCCGGACCCGAGTGTGGCTGTTATGACGGTTGCCAGTCAAACAGATTGGGATATATACTGATCCCTACGGATTCGAAGTGCCAGGGTCTTTGGGTTCCGCAGTCTTTTAGCTATCAGTTTAACTTCCGCGGAATAATGTTTTTTAGGCTTGCTTTATGTCATTGCATGAACATTATTCAGAAACGCATGCCCAAATTCCTGTCCTTTAATTCGACAGTAGTGGCGTATCTCCGGAACCAGGGAGGCACTCTTTCGTTTCCGTTATTCAATTTAATGGAAAGAATCCGTCTGTTGGTTATAGTACACCAAGTTCAGTTTTGGTCCGTCTTATTCCGGGTCGTCTGATTGTTTTATCGGACTCCCGTTTTCTTACGGGTCGCTTGTTGCTGTCAGAATGGACTCTCAACAAACAAGTATTCAATCAGATTTGCTATCTATGGGAGCGCCCAATGATGTTTTATTTATGACACAGCTTGCTAATCAATTGCAGACGTATGTGTTGGCTTGTCCAGATCTCTGAGCTAATACTGTTAACGCTCTATTGATCTATAGGACGGAATGATAGGATACGCGTATCCTCCGGCGCTGTTGTTTTAGCAGGTATTGCTAAGATAAACAACCACAATACATTTCTGTTGATAGCATCTCTATCTTCACAGAGATCATGAGTAATTTACTCTCTTGTCTACTGTGGATCTTAACGTGAAATCTTCCTCTATGTGAGGATCTTTTTTCACTGGGTAAATCGTGTCATCTTTATCACAACCAGCAAGGTCGCAACCTTCATGTATTCCGTTGTGTGGTCCGTATTGCATTGTAAGCACTGTACTGGACGAGCTTTGGACGCGATTTCTTACTATAGGAGATCCTCTTCTTCGCTATTCTATGCGACTAAAGTGGAGGCTCTTCCGTCGTGGTGTAGGGATCATTATGTTCATATGGTTGATCCCTCCATACTACTCATTGCTATTTTTTAGTATACTTGTTTCACAAGATCTACTGCAGCCTGTTGTTATTTAGGTTATAGGTTTATGTTTCCTCATACCTATGCACTCTACGATAGTTTACAATTGAGTCTTTTGTCTCTTTATCTAAGTCAGTTAGTAACTTTTTGATAAATAGACTTAGAATCTTTAGATTAAATTCCTATACGGATTTTAACTTCGGTTCTTATTTAGCTAAGTAATCATTTGAACCTCTGGAAACAGTAGTTTTCAAATTCTGACCTTTTAGACAGTAATTCTGTTGGTTCTCTTTTACTGTAGAGTCCGTGAGTTTCATGCACTATCAATGGATGATTTTCACTTTCATAGTTTCGGAATCAATACTTCCGTTACTATTTAGGTTGGATTGTTGCATAAGAGTTAGGCTCCTATTATCCGGAACCTATTATTTTAAGGTCCTTCCGTCTTCGTATGGGCATAGGCCTTTACTCTTTCCGGGTACAGTTTATAAACAGATATCTGTTTATTACAAGGGCGTAAGCTTCTTCTGTCTTTGATGTCTAGTAGAAGGACGTTACGCTCCATTTTATTGTTAATGGATTCTATTAACTAGCGTACTGCTTATGGTATTTCATTGGCTTAGCAGTTGTGCTTAAGATTTCGGCTCATGAAGTAAGAGTTCTTCTACTTCTTGGGCTTACATTAATAGTGTTGCTATTATAGATTTTTGAAGGCTGCTCATTGCGCTCAGCCATCCACATTCATGAATTTTATCTCAGAAATATCGAGTCCATTTCTGGAGGCCTCTATTGTTAGGTCTATTATCTACTGCTCAGAATGTCATTCACTTAACAGTTGCTACTATAGCTAGGTAGGCTGTCTGTTTCGGCAGTGTCTCCGTTCGGCTGCCCTCTTCGCTCTGGGCTATTTGACCCAGGGCAAGAAAAAGGGGGGGGGAGGGTGTTCCCTTGGGTCACCTGTTTTTACTATGAAAACAAGGGGATACCTCCTCCGGAGTTAGTAATTCTGAGCTGTTATTGGGATGGTTGTTTAGTGAGAAGTTTAAGTTTATAAAATTCATTCAAGTCTTAGTTTTTAAAGTATAGCTTTTGAATATTGCATATGTCAACGGACATGATTATGCAATTCTCACACACTTTTAGGAGTATAAGAGTCTCTATTCTCTAGACTTACTTTATTATTGGCTTACTTTAAAAATTATTAGTATAAGGATTATTGGATATTAATAGAGTACATGGATGTATGAAGCTCAATTTTTGGAAGGTGTTGTATCTTTCTAATTTATCATAATAAGAAAGATACATGTAAGGCCTATTACTTCTTTCCCTACAGGGGATGACTCTATTTTATTTTATTGAGCGTATTCCATTTTGCTCTATGTCCTTGGCCCTCCAGCCTTTTTACTATTCAGCTATGTCTGGGTCATTGGTACAGTATAAAAATGTTAAAAAATTTATAGTAATTTATATATTTTTTATACTTACCAATGACCCAGACGGGGATGGCCCTCCCAGGAGTTGGGAACTCTTGCCTCCCCGCTGAGTACATAGCGCTTACCAGGCACTGGTTATTAGAATGATAAATGGCGCCAATTTCGGAACGTCCTTGACACTGCGCATGCGCAGTAGGGGCGAAGTGTGGAGGGCCTCTCAGGACATGTTTTCTTTAGTTTTAGATGCAAATTTTGGGGATTGGGGGGCAAAATTTGTGTTTGGCCCTATATTTTAAGAGTTAGCACCAGCTATGTCTGGGTCATTGGTAAGTATAAAAAATATATAAATTACTATAAATTTTTTAACTTTCCAACTCATATTGTGTGCTTCCCTCTTGTCATTAATAACGGGGGTATCATGCGCTCATGGTGCAGCTGTTTATTTCATTAAACATAAAACAATTTAGATGAATTACCTGTCACTTTTCAGAATGTGGTATGGCCATGTTAAGTTATGTGAAGTGCTAAGCACTTTATACAAAACCTGACATGCTATCCCTCATCCACACTCCAATAAAGCGACAGATAATTTATTTCAACTGTTATAATTTAGTTTAATGCAGTCATATCAACGTTGTATCTAAGCACATTGGACATCATTAGAGAAAATCAGATCCGAACTAAAGTTAAAAATCTGTTTCTCAGGCCCTCCTGCATGGTCCTTTTTGGCTGACACATGCTATCTTTTTTTTCTAACCCATGCATACTTAAAAAAATAAAAATTAAATGGGTTATGTCTGATATTTTTACCCAAGTTAATAAAATTGATAAATTTGTCCCTTGAGTGCAACAAGGCCTTAGCATTGCAAAGCCTTATTGCACTCAAAGGACGAAATACACAACCACCCATGCTATTCTGTAGATTATGGGGCATAAAACAAACTTAGAACATGAGAAAGAAATAATTACAAAAATAAAAATAAAATAAAAAATACCCGCCCACATACAGTTTTACAAAAAATGGCCTGAGAAACAAACCAGCTACTTTGTGGGGCCTTAAATGATACCATTGTGAAGCTGAAGTAAGGCCAGTTTTTAAGTACAGTGGGTAGACCTGGGTGGTTTTGAAATTTCTTGTCTGGTTTCGGTATCAGTATTTTTGGAATCATTTAACTCCTGTCAGAACAGTATTTGGTGTCTACAACACACGTGTAAGCACCATCACCAATATCTAATGGTATTTTGGGAAAAATCTTCAGCTGTTGGCCACTGGTTACAGAAGACAAAGCCACAGAGTTTTCAAAATGTTGGAAGTAACAAGGACTTTCATCACTGGTCATTTATTTGTTTATTTGTTGGGATTTAGTAACACTTTCGACAGGCATGGTCTTTTCGTGTCGGACAGTTTTATGGGTGGAGGAAGCCGGAGTACCCAGTATTCCACAACGCACTAACTCCACACAAGCAGGGTTAGCATTGGTTGAAGACAAGTACACCATTGACGTGCAGTACATCTTAGCACACAGTGTCACTGTGCCCCCCACATGGGCATTCGGGATTAAGTGCCTTGCCCAAGGAAACAATGAAGTTATCCCTGGCGGTCATCGAACTGTGGACCTTTCGGTTTGATGTTCAATGCCACTTTCCGTCCATCGTCCATCCGGAATTAACTTTACATTATCAACTTCTCCTCAGAAACTACTGGACCAAATTGAACCAAATCTGGTGTGCATGTTCCTTATCATATGTCAATACAAGTTTGTTCAAATAAAGTTGTCATGCCTACAGGGGGCACCACTGTGATAGTACCCATATCTTTGAAAAAATTGTATTTTTATACTAAACAATAGGCCCAGACTAGCTGGTGCAATCTCAAAGTTATTAAGGGCCGAACACAAATTTTGAATCCCCCAAATTTGCTTGCAAAACAATAAATTAAAAGTTCTATCTGGTCCTCCATACTTCTACTCTCCATGCATGCGCAGCCGCCCGGAAGTGACCGGAAATGGCGCCAACATCATTCTTTGTTTGGCCCTAAAATCATCAACAATGAACTGACATCTGGGCTTTAAAATCTCCTTTTTTGAGGATGCCAGACACAAATCAATGAAAGAATTGGTGGATCCAAGGCTGTTATTGGATGATGGAAGTGTTGAACGGTGGTTTTAGATGTTCAGGGCTGTAACTTTATAATAATTATAAAAATATTTTATGTTTCCCAATTTCGGGACATATGTCTGACGTCATCATTTTTGATAATGATTATTCCACTGTTTGTTTAGTATTCCTTCCATATCCCCTTCCTGTTAAACTCTCTCTAAGCTTTTTTTCATTGTTAGTAAATTTCTTGTGAGTTTAACATGTTTTACAGAGTATTTATTCTCTCTTTCCCCATGGTGACGTCCTCACCCTAAGGGTGTTAGGTCGTTTAGTCTTGCATCTTCTATCCGATGTATCGTTTTTTCTTCATATGAAGATCAGCTTTGAATCTGGTAGCATTTACATTGGTTTCTGACTTTGGGCCTTTTTTTTGTGTGCCTGATGTCTTTTTACGGTTTTTAGCTCAACTTGACATCGCTTTTCGTCTGTCAGCGTACGTACATCCACAATTTCCTTTGGCACACCTCACAGGTCGCATTTATGATCAGATTGCTTTGAAACTTGGTATGCTTGTTTGGGGTGATCTCTAGACGAGTGCTATCGATTTTCTTCAATTTCCGTCAAAAAATGTTGCTTCTGCCAATGCTCTTAGAACTTAGTTTAGTCAGACCTCAATATTTCCTTTTGGCACACCCTTCAGGGCACATTTATGATCGGATTGCTTTGAAACCTGGCATGCTTGTTTGGGGAGACCTCAAGATAGGAGCTATCGATTTTCTTCCATTTCCGTCAAAAAATGTTGCCACGGCCAACGTTCTTAGAACTTAGTTTAGTCAGACCTCAATATTTCCTTTTGGCACACCCTACAGGGCACATTTATGATTGGATTGCTTTGAAATCTTGCATGCTTGTTTGCAGAGACCTCTTGAGGGGAGCTATCGATTTTCTTCCATTTCCGTCTGTCAAAAAATGTTGCTGCTGGCAACGATCTTTGAACTTAGTTTAGTCAGGCATCAATATATTCCTTTGGCATGCCCTACAGGGCACATGTATGATCAGATCGGTTTGAAACTTTGTATGCTTGTTTGGGGTTACCTCTAGATGGGAGCTATCGATTTTCTTCGATTTCCATCAAATAATGTTGCCACTGGCAATGACCTTCGATGAAGTTAGTAAAAACTTAGTGCAGTTAAGCATCAATATTTCCCTTTGACACACCCTGCAGGGCACATTTATGATTGGATCGCTTACATACTTGGTGTGTTTGTGTGGGGTGACATCTCTATGGAAGCTGTCGATTTTCTTCCATTTCTGTCAAAAAGTGTTGCCGCTGACCTTTGAACTTAGTTCAGTCAGACCTTGATATTTCCCTTTAACACACTCTTCAGGGTACATTTATGATTGGATCACTTTGAAACTTGTTATGTATGTTCGGGTGACCTCTAGATATGTGCTATTGCCTATTTTTCATTTCCATAAAAAATTGTTGTTATCACCAGCCTTTGAACTTACCGCATTTGTGCATCAACTTATCCCTTTTGCACTCTCTAAGGGGTATATTTATGAATTTCCATACCCCCCCCCCCCCAATCCCATTGTCACAAGCATTGACCTTCTACTTAGTGCACTCTGACGTAGTGCACACACAATGCTGTTATGTTGAAATTTTATCAAATAACATTGGTACCAATGATCTTCAATTTTGCCGTTTCACTTATAACTTACCAGGTTCAAGTTTGCCAAGTTGAGCTTCAGTGTCATTAACACTTTCATTTCATTGATGTTGTTTACATTGACAACGTCCTCATAAAAAAGGTAGTATTTTATATTCTATTACTGTAGAATTACTGTAGGTAACGTGGATTATTATTCTAGTAGTGTAGCTCAATAAATTTGGATTTTGTCCACACTTAGTTTCTATCGGGATGCCCTTGGGCTCTTAATGTTCCTTTTGGGAACTTCGGCATTTTTTCAAAAAATATTTTCAAAAAATATTTTGAATTTAATTTTGATTGCTATTATTCATGTATCTTAATTATCAGCTCACCTGACTGAAAGTCATGTTGAGCTTTTCTGATCACTTTTTGTATGTCGTGAAGGTGGTGTTTGGGTCATTTTCTCCCAAGCCACTGGCTGCAGTTCAATGAAAATTCACATGAGTAGCGGTTATATAGGAGCATTTGGATTTTTCTTCAAATTGGCTTTCTGCTCATATTGAGGAGGGGAGGGGGGTGGTGGGGCCAAAATGCACAAAAGTTTTGAAAATCTTCTCATGAACCAGCCGCAGTAGAGACTTGATATTTGGTATGCAGCTTCCATTTGAGGTGTAGACTCAAGTTTGTTCAAGAGAAGTTTGATGGGCAATATTTGCCTTTGTTCTGAGAGGGGCAAGAATTTTTGCCAAGCCCAAAATATCTATTTTCCAAACCGAGAGGCAGATTTGAACCAAATTTGATATGAGGGCTTATTGGGTCATAAGTACTTAATTTATGCCCAAATTTTTTTTCCTGTCGCCTCATGGGAACTGCAGGAGCTAAAAATAGAAAAAATTAAAATGCCCATATCTCCAAAACTACACGGCACTTAGAATTCGTATTTGGTGTGAAACTTCCTTAGAACCAACAGAATGGAATGGTAAAAAAAAATTGCTATCGGTTTTATCATGGGGTACTCTTTTGGGACTTTGAAAAAGTTCTGAGTCACCATTTTTTAACACTGGGTAATGGGAAAAACATTTAACACTACTTTTCTCCCAAACCACTGCTCCAAAAGCTTTAAAATTTCACATATAACATCTTAAGAAGATTGTTTCAGGGGTTTATTGAAATCAATTCCCTGGGTCCATATTTGGGCTCTCTGTGGGAGCCAAATGTTTAAATTAGTGCAGTATGAGGAATAGTCTTTAAAAATCTTCTTCTTCAGATCTACCAATAGGAATCATTTGATATTTGGTATGCAGCATGCTTAGGGAGGTGAGATTCAAGTTTGTTGAAGCCATATCCCTGGGTTCATATTTAGGCTGAAAATTTGGGGTTCTGGTCCGGACTCGGAAATTTTGGACCAAAATCCGGAAATTAGTTTTTTGGTTTTTTATGCGTTTTGGTCAATTTTAAAAAGAAAAAAAATTTTAGTCTGAAAATATTTTGTTTGGGACTTCGAAAATTTCCAAACAAAAATAAAAAAAAAATCTGTTTTTATAAGCCCATTTTTAAAAAAAAACGGTTGTATTATGGTATACCGCTGTCTGTCTGTCTGTCAGTCCACATGTCGTACATGTACATAACTTGAAAACGCTTCGAGCAATTTTTGTGATTTTTGGGTGGAAAGTATATGTTGATGGAAGGAAGCTCCCTTTCGATTTGTGTCGCTGTCTGATTTGTCATTCCAGAGTTATGAGACTTTATTCGTCAAAATATAAGCAATTTTCCACATGTCTGACAATAACTTGAAAATGCTTGGAGCAATTTTTATGATTTTTTGATCACAAGTATATGTTGATGGAAGGAATTTCCCTTTGTATTTCTGTCACCGTACGGTATGTCATTCCAGAGTTGTGGGACTTTATTCGCCAAAATATAAGCAATATTCCACTTCGAACAATAACTTGAAAATGCTTAGAGCAATTTTCATGATTTTTTGGTTGCAAGTATATGTTGATGGAAGGAATCTCCCTTTCGATCTGTTTCACTGTCTGATTTGTCATTCCAGAGTTATGGGACTTTATTCGTCAAAATATAGGCAATTTTCCACATGTCGGACTTTGAGCGATTTTCATGATTTTTTGGTGGCAGGTATATGTTTATGGAAGCACTTTCCCTTTCTATTTGTGTCGCTGTCCGATATGTCAATTCAGAGTTTATTCAACAAAATATAAGCAATTTTCCACATGTCGAACAATGACTTGATTTTGGGACGTAAATGTGTAGGAACTGAAAATAGAAGGAAAATCCTGTGTATTGTGTGGGCATAATCGCTTCATCTAGTTGATATGTGCTTTTCTTAGGAGGGGCGTATGCAGCTTATTCAAGTCAAGTCCCTGGTTTGATATTTAGACTATTATGTCAGGTGAGCGCCCTAAGGCCCCCTGGGACCTCTTGTTAGCTTAACTTGACAAAGTCAAGATAAGCTATTGCCATCACGTGTGCGGAAGTCTGAGTCTATGAATCTCTGAGTCTGTTCACATTTTCCTTTAGCACAGGCTACATCTCGTAGTTCTTGTCTGATCGTCACAAAATTTCATTTGCAGGTTTGGGGTCATGTCTAGATGAGAACGTCCCCTTTTGGTCGTGATCGGTCAACCTGTATGGCTGCCCGAGCCCAAAACCTCTACAGGTCATATTTATGAAGGGATTTCATTGTAACTTGGTAGGACTCCAAATAATGTCTAGATGAGAACGTCCCCTTTTGGTCCTGATCATTCAGCCTTGGTGGCTGCCCAAGCCCAAAAACCTTCAGCATAGTCTGTAGGTTGTATTTATGGAAGGATTTTATTGTCCCCCGACCCTTCGCGGGACTATTGTAATCAGCAGTGTCCGTCCGTCTGTCCGTACGTGCGTCCGTGTGTCCGTCCGTCCGTCCGTCACACCCTTGTCCGGATGATAACTTTAGTTTGGATGATTTTACTGAAACTAAATTTGGTATGTGTCTTACTTGGGTGGAAATGCAGGTCAAGTTCGAAAATGGGCACGCTCCACTGATTTCTACTGGATTTATTCCCCTTTTTCGACTTAAAAAATACAGTTTTTGTGTTGTCCGGATGATAACTTTAGTTAGGATCATTTGATTGAAACAAAATTTAGTATGCCGCTTATTTGGGTGGATATGCAGGTCAAGTTCGAAAATGGGCACGCTCCACTGATTTTTACTGGATTTATTCCCTTTTTCGACTTAGAAAATACGGTTTTTGTGTTGTCCGGATGATAACTTTACTTTGGATCATTTGATTGAAACGAAACTAAGTATGTGGTTTAATTGGTTGGAAATGCAGGTCAAGTTAAAAAATGGCCATGCTCTGCGAACAAATTGCATCCTAACAGCTCCCTTGAATTTGCCATCTTGGTCGGGGGACCGGGGGCGTTGCCCTTGTTGTAACTTGTTAGGTTGACTCCATATAATGCCTAGATTATGACATTCCCCTTTGGTCGTGATTGGTCAACTGTGACGGCTTCAGGGGCCCAAAGCCCGAAAACCTTGAGCACAGTCTACAGGTCATATTTATGAAGGGATTTCATTGTAACTTCATAGGATCACTGCAGATGATGCCCAGATGATGACTGCCCGAGCCCGAAGCCCGAAAACCTTTAGCACAGCCTACAGGTCGTATTTATGAAGGGATTTCATTGTAACTTGGTAGGATGACTCCACATAATGTCTAGATGAGAACGTCCCCTTTTGGTCGTGATCATTCAGCCTTGATGGCTGCCTGAGCCCAAAACCCAAAAACCTTTAGCATACTCTATAGGTTGTATTTATGGAAGGATTTCATTGTAACTTGTTAGGTTAACTTCATATAATGTCTAGATGATGACATCGCCTTTTGGTCGTGATTGGTCAACTGTTTTGGCTTCAGGGGCCTGAAGCCCGAAAACCTTTGAACACAGTCTACAGGTCATATTTATGAAGGGATTTCATTGTAACTTTGTAGGATCACTCCAGATGATGCCCAGATGACAACATCCCCTTTTGGTCGCAATCATTCAACCATGATGGCTTTCCGAGCCCAAAACTCGAAAAACTTTAGTACAGACTACAGGTGGTATTTGTTAAGGGATTTCATTGTAACTTAGTAGAATGACTCAGTATAATGTCGAGATGAGGACGTCCCCTTTTAGTTGCAATCGGCCAACCGTCATGGCTTCACAGGCCTGAAGCCCCGAAAGCCTTAAGCACAGTCTTCAGGCCATATTTATGAAGGGATTTCAATGTAACTTGATAGGATGACACGTTTTGGGGTAACGTTTGTTGACATATGTTAACTGTGAGGGCCACATACATTAACTGTGAGGTCCACATTAACCCACCTCTCAGCTCTTTAGTACAGTGTACACCTCATATTATTTTTAGCTCACCTGACTGAAAGTCAGGGTGAGCTTTTCTTGTCACTCTTCGTCCATTGTCCATCATCCTGTGTGGAGGTGGTGTTTGAGCCTCTTTCTCCTAAACCATTGGCCACATTTTAATTAAATTTCATGTAAATAGTGGTTATGTAGGGGCATTTTGATTTTTATGCAAATTAGGTTTCGGCTCATATTGAGCAGAGGGGTGTGGAAAAAATGGCCTTATTTTTTGAAAATCTTCTTATGAACCACCAGTAGCAGAGACTTGATATGTGGTATACAGAGTCCTTTTGAGGTTTAGAATCAAGTTTGTTCAAGAGAAGTTTGTGGGGCATTATTTGCCATTGTTATGGGAGGGGCAAAAATTTTGGCCACGCCTAAAATTTCTATTTTCAGAACCGTGAGGTCGATTTGAACCAAATTTGATAATAGATGATAATGGGTCATAAGTAGTTGATTGATTGATTGATTGATTGATGCAAAAAATTTTTTTCTCATTGCCCCATGGGAACCTCGGGAGCTAAAAATAGGAAAAACCCTAAAACTGCCATATCTCCAAAACTACACGGCACAGAGAATTCTTATTTTGTATAAAGCTTAATTTTATCCAGTAGAATAGATTGGTTAAAAAAATCCCTATCGGTTTGATCATAAGGTACTTTTTTCAGGACTTCGAAAAAGTGCTGAGTTGGCACTTTTTAACACTGGAGGCAATGGGAAAAACATTAAAAAATCTTCTTCTCCAGATCCAGCAGGCAGAATCTTTTGATATTTGGTATGCAACATTGTGGGGTGGATCTGATTCAAGTTTGTTCAAATCAGCTCCCTAGATTCATATTTGGGCTCACTATAGAAGCTCGAATTCGAACTTAGTGCATTTCAGGCAAATTTCTTAAAAAATCTTCTTCTCCAGATCCAGCAGGCATAATCTTTTGATATTTGGTATGCATCATTGTGGGGTGGATCTGATTCAAGTTTGTTCAAATCGGCCCCCTGGATTCATATTTGGGCTCAGTATAGGAGCCTGATTTCGAACTTAGTGCATTTCAGGCAAATTTCTTAAAAAATTTTCTTCTCAAGATCTCGAATGCAGAATCTTTTGATATTGGGTATGCACCATGCTTAGGGGGGTGAGATTCAAGTTTGTTCAAGCCAAGTCCCTGGGTTCATATTTGAGCTCACTGTGGTAGCCTGAATGATAACTTAGTTCAAAATGAGGAATTTTCTTTAAAAATCTTCTTCAGATCCAGCAGTCAGAATGTTTTGAGATTTGGTGTGCAGCATCCTTTGGGGGCTGAGATTCAAGTTTGTTAACGCCAAGTCCCTGGGTTCATATATGGGCTCCCTGTGGAGCCCAAATTATAACTTAGTTCAATATGAGGAATATTCTTTAAAAATCTTCTTCTTTTTTTAGATCCACTGGTCAGAATCTTTGGATATTTGGTATAAGCTTTTCTTAGGAGGAGCAGATGCAACTTGTTGAAATCAAATCTCTGGGTTGATATTTAGGCTACCATATCAGGTGAGCGCCCTCAGACCCCCTGGGGCCTCTTGTTATTAAAAACATAGCATACAGGGAACAGAAATTAATATATTCCCAATTATCACAATTCTTGTCTTATTTCATAATCCTTTCATAAACATTGAACATTATCCTTTTCATCAACACACAGACAAGTTAAGCTACAGTGTCTTTGACACTTTCATAATTTTGTTGTGGAGTTTGGAGGACTGATATAGACTTTAGTCAATGCACTCTTGCGGACTCTTGTCATTCTTGTGCTCACTGGGATGACCAATGTTGGAGATGGGTGTCGCGGTACGTTGTTGGCAGTGAGGTTCTGAGGCCAGGCCTCTCACCACGTTATAATTCATTTTTTAGCTCACCTGACTTTCAGTCAGGCAGGCTATAGTTATCACTCACTGTCCGTCGTCCAGCATCCGTCGTCCGTGAACATGGTGTTTGCGTCTTCTCCTCCCAAACCGCTGAACCAATTTAATTGAGATAATAGTTTGTTATGACATCGCAATTTGATTTTGTTCAAATGAAGATGCCTCGCCCATTGGTAGGGCCACACCCAAAAAGTGTGCTGAAATCTTAAAAAATCTTCTTATGACCCAGCAGTAGCAGAGACTTGATATTTGGTGTGCAGCTTCCTTTTGAGGTATAGACTCAGATTTGTTCAAGAGAAGTTTGTGGGGCTATATTTGGCATCGTAATGGGAGGGGCAAGAATATTTGTCCCTCCCAAAATTTCTATTTTCGAAACCAAGGGGCAAATTTGGACCAAATTTGATATGAGGGCTTATTGAGTCATAAGTACTTAATTTATGCAAAAAAATTTTTTCCCGTCGCCCCATGGGAACCGCAGAAGCTAAAAATAGAAAAAAATTAAAACGCCCATATCTCCAAAACTACACGGCACTGAGAATTCTTATTTGTTGTGAAGCTTCCTTAGGACCAACAGAATGGAATGGTAAAAAAAAAATTGCCATCTGTTTTATCATGGGGTACTTTTTGGGGACTTTGAAAAAGTGCTGAGTCAGCATTTTCTAACACTGTGGGTAATGGGGAAAACATATGAGACTGCTTTCCTCCCAAACTGCTGCTCCAAAAGCTTTCAAATTTCACATATGACATCTTTGGAAGATTGTTTCACATGTTTATTCAAATCAGTTGCCTGGGTCCATATTCGGGCTCTCTATGGGAGCCCAAATGTTTAAATTAGTGCAGTATGAGGAGTATTTTTTAAAAATCTTCTTCAGATCTAGCAATAAGAATCATTTGATATTTGGTATGCACCATCCTTAGGGGGGTGAGATTCAAGTTTGTTCAATCCAAGTCCCTGGGTTCATATTTAGGCTGCAAATTTGGGGTCCCGTTGCGGACTTAGAAATTTTGGACCAAAATCCGTACATTTTTTTTTTGTTTTTTTATGTGTTTCGGTCAATTTTAAGACAAAAAAAAAAATTTTTTTACACTGAAAATTTGGGGTCCGGCTGGGCCTTGGAAAATTTTGGACCAAAATCCAGAAATTTTTTTTTGTTTTTTATGCGTTTCGGTCAATTTTAAGACAAAAAAATTATTTTTTTTTTTACACTGAAAATTTGGGATCCAGGTGGGACTTAGAAAATGTTGGACCAAAATCCGGAATTTTTTTTTTTTTATGCGTTTCGGTCAATTTTAAGACAAAAAAAAACATTTTTTTTTTTACACTGAAAATTTGGGGGCCAGGTGGGACTCGGAAAATTTTGAACCAAAATCCGGAAATTTTTTTGTGTATTGTGTGGGTACAGTCGCTTCATCTAGTTGGTATATGCTTTTCTTAGGAGGGGCATATGCAGCTTATTATAAGTCCCTGGTTTGATATTTAGACTACCATGTCAGGTGAGCACCCGCAGGCCCCCTGGGGCCTCTTGTTTTCAGTTTCTATTTCAGAGGAACATGAACATGGTGATGATATTTGTGAGACCCATCCAAATGTGCTGCCGTCTAGTCTGCAGCCAGGGTCGGCTTCATCCACTGCTTCGTCCGCTATGTTATTAAAGCACACACGACTGCAGGCTAGTTACCCGACTTCAGATAACCAGTCAGCTGCGCAAAGATGGAGCCATTCTTCGCCCTTGAAGTCGGACCATCCGATAAGTAACAATCTGAGGCATCGATCAACGGGATGCTCAGAGAAGAGATCTATCTCCGGATCTTCATCCCAGGAGCAGCAAGCGATGAGAAATGCAGACGAACGCTGCTCCTCAAGCCTCGGAAACGGACTTGCTGTCTCAGTTGCGCAGCTATTAGCAGCATCCCAGCTAATGCAAGAGCAGCCTCCCACAGACTCAAGTGTTGAGCTGTCGGACGGTACTGGGTCGGCCGGTCAATTGTGCATGTAAACGTTTCTCTATGGGATGTCCGGCTTGATCTGGGGTCAGATCTTTGTTTGGAGAAACCACTCTGTACCGTTAACAGTCGGGGTCGACTGTGTCCATTGTGAGAAACGTTATTGAGTCGGAACATGCATTGAAATGTTCCTTCACACTGCAGCCGGGGCCGATGACAGTTATGGCTTCTTCTACTTACATGGAAGCACACAAAAGAGGATTAGGCCTTGAAGTTTCTAAGCGGGATACTCTATGAGATCTGGGGACAGATCGAGAGTGCAGAGCATTTTTTCGTCCCGTTAACAGTCTGGGACGACTGTTCTGTGTTGTAAGAAACTTCAATGAGGAGGAGCATCCGTCCTATGTGATGAGTCGGGATGCTTCTTCCGCACTTCAGCTGTGGTCGGCTGTGGTTATGGCTTCCTCTTCTTCCATGGATATGCCTGATAAGGGAGAGATGCCTAAAAGTTTCCAACGGAACGATCGGCGAGGTCTGGAGCAGACTGTGAGCTGGAGAATCTTCTCCTTTCCGTCGGCAGTCGGGGTCGACTGTTTTTGGTGCAAGAATTTTAGTGAGTTGGGACGCCCGTTCCTGCTTGTGTTTCAGGACGCTTCTTCCACACACTGCAACTGGATTTCGGTGGGAGCTATGTCATCTTCCATTGTTTCATTAATGAAGCGTGTTGACCACAGACTAGCTATCTACTTTGCAAGTTTGGGTTTATAGCAGGGTTCGCACAGAAATGAAAAGTCCTTGAATTTCGGCCCTCTCCATGAGAAGTGCTTGAATTCATTTTCAACCTTGAAAAGTACTTGAAATCCTGTACAATACCTTGAATAGTGCTTGAATTTGGAGAAATGGTGGATTGTGATTACTTTGCCAACTTGAGTACCACTGTTAAACACAGAAAGTCGCAAACCAATCCTCGGAAATAAAGCGTAATTTACGCTTTGTCAAAGTACAGGGTTATCCTTGCATAGTGATTAATATGACCCATTTCGCACTCCGTAGTTTTCCATTCTTCAACTAAAATGTGGGGCATTCTCATTTCATGCAGTGCTTAAATGATAATGTACAGGTCAATTTTAACCAATCAGAAAATTGAAATGGCAACATGTGATCTATTTGCATATTATCATGTGGCTTGTTCACACAGGCTGCTATACTATGGAGAGCATCCAATTGAAATGAGAAGTGAATTGTGTTTTGCAAACTGTTTTTTCCAA
Source organism: Pictodentalium vernedei (assembly GCA_031216915.1). Classification (NCBI taxonomy): domain Eukaryota; kingdom Metazoa; phylum Mollusca; class Scaphopoda; order Dentaliida; family Dentaliidae; genus Pictodentalium; species Pictodentalium vernedei. The sequence goes on from CM062290.1 coordinate 309,664,135, forward strand.
TAAATGTCTGCCTCTCCGCCTTCTTCATTTGTTTCATCGTGTCACACGAAAGGATAGTTACTGGAAGCGATAATATATCAAAGATTCACCTTGACTTTGTATGAAAATAACAGAGGTATTTGATAATAAATCATGAATTATTATTTGTGAACAATCAAATTATCACAAACAACCCAACAACTTTGCAAGAAGTTCCGAAAATTAACCAAAAGGACAGAAGTGGGCCTGAATATTACCTGACACACACTCATTCTTAAAATATGCGGAGAGCAATTATAAAAAGAACATGTCACAGTTGGTTTCTTAGAATGGAAAAATAGTCCTTGAAAATGAATGACGTAGCCCTTGAATAGTGCTTGAATTTCATTTTGCTAAACCTGTACGAACCCTGGATAGCTAGTCGTTTGAGACTAGTAATACCATTTAACAGACTCTGATGGTGAGCTGTCAGTCGCTGCTGCGTTGGTCCTGTCATCCATTCAGTCAGATGGAGTTGACCATATTTACGGATGGAACATTTGGATGGTGAGAGGGATACGGAGTGTGAGTCTCCATCACTCACAGAAGGGCACTTTAAAAGACTATGAAAAGTCTTAAGTTCTCAAGAATATTGTTCCATCGGAATAAGTCTGCATTTAAATGAGCAGGCCGTGGATGAAAATATGTCCCTACCTGCATCATTTAATATATGCTTGGAAATAATGGAATGTGCTATTTCATTGAAAAGAGCAAATCTGGGAGCAATGTCCAAAGCAGATCACATTACCAGAGCTATGGCACAACATCTGAATGTAAAGAAATATGAGGACGTGGTTCCTCGCTACAAGTTCTTTCCAGGGCTGTCATGTATGTCACGTACAACTCCGCATGGACAGTGAATTTGGAGTTGGTAAGACATGATACTGCCCTTGCGTCGTCATCACTTATTGATAACAAGGTGAAATGCTATCTCTGAGTCGCTCCGGTTACCGGAAATATGCTATTTGCCGACAAGCTTGCGTTGATATATGTGCAGGCTACAAGAGGCTTCAGTGCTCTGCTATTGAAGTTTCTGTCTCATGAACACACTTCAGCAGAGCGGGGGTAAGTGAGGCCGCTCTGCTTCTTAGAGAGCATCGTGAGAATGCCTCGCAAGGGTACAATAACCCTCTTATATTTACTCTGGAAGTCGCCATTATAGCGACTCAGGAAAGGGGTATAGGATCAGACACCCCTAGGCCAACGATTAATGGAAGGTTATCATCTTCACGAGAGACTGGATGTTAATCACAGAAGTTTCTTTCAAAGAGAGTCGCTCCTAGTGGAGGTAAAGGCTCTTACTGAAGGTAACAATTGAGGTCGACACAGCGAGCTTCTTTGCAGGGAGGATGTAGTTTCGCCTCCCGTAAGCATCATAAATTGTACAGGTGATGGACATGACCTCTATTGCTTGCCAGTTGACGGAGGATTTTATCAACTTCACGAGAAACTGGACGTTAATTGCTGAAGTTCCTTTCAAAGAGAGTCCCTCCTAGTGGAGGTAAAGGCTCTCTTATTGAAGGGATCAGTTGAGGTCATCGAAAATAGATTTCGATCACTTGCCACTTGGCGGTAGGTTACAAACCTCGCAAAAGTGGATAAATTGCAGAAGATCAGTGGAAGAGAATGTAGTTTTGGCAGGCCTGCGGCTATCAGCCCGAGCAAGCCCCACTTACAAGAATACTTGTCAGACAAATCTTCCAAGAGAGGCTTTCCTTCTGAAGGTATGAGCTTCCTATTGAAGAAAAGCATTAGATGTCATCAAAATTGTTCTCCAGTTTTTAGCTCAACTTGACAAATTCAAGCTGAGCTATTGCCATCACTTCTCGTCCGTCAGCGTACGTACGTCCACAATTTCCTTTGGCACACCTCACAGGTCGCATTTATGATAAGATCGCTTTGAAACTTGGTATGCCTGTTTGGGGTGACCTCTAGATGGGAGCTATCTATTTTCTTCAATTTCCGTCAAAAAATGTTGCCATGGCCAACGTTCTTAGAACTTAGTTTAGTCAGACCTCAATATTTCCCTTTGGCACACCCTACAGGGCACATTTATGATCAGATTGCTTTGAAACCGGGCATGCTTGTTTGGGGTGACCTCTAGATGGGAGCTGTCGATTTTCTTCCATTTCCATCAAAAAATGTTGCCATGGCCAACATTCTTAGAACTTAGTTTAGCCAAACCTCAAGATTTTTTAAAACCAGCAAGGTAAAAGTTCCACTGTTGCTGGTATTAGTGCAAAGGTTGAGATGAGGAACCAAAATACTGCATCTTATTCTATTACTTTCTTTCATTAACACTTTACCCAACACAGATGACATCAAAATTTATTTTTTTAAATATTTTTTTTTCAAATTTTTCTAAATATTTCAACAAAACCATATCCTGTGACACCCTCCCTCATTGGAACGAGTTCATTGAGCACGTTCCAATGAAGGGTCATATGATATGGCATTGTTAAAATCTTTTAGAAAAATAATTTTTTCAACTGCGGAATTTGTACATTATGCAGGTGGATGCAGCTAATTCGTTAGATGAAGGGTTAAGCAGATGATATGACTTGATGTTCTCATTGTTGGAAGGGCTCAGAGAGCACTTTCCAACAGTGTGTTAAATCAGTACATTTCATGATCAAAGTTAAAGAATGCAAATTTTTCATAATCTTTATTTATTTATTGGGGTTTAATAACTCTTTCGACAACCAAGGCCACCTGGATAGAACCACTGAGCAACAGCAAGCAACTGTCCAATGCCCCAATTTGCTAACTCCACACAAGTAGGGTTAGCATTGGTTGACGACAAGTGCACTATTGACTTGCAGTATGCCTTCCTAGCTATACAGCACCATCATTACCCGATGAGGTCAATCGGGATTAAGTGCTCTGCCCACGGACACAACATATTTATCTCTGGTGGGGATCAAACCATGAATCTTTCGTTTTGAAGTCTAATGCCATAAACCACCTAGCCACCACACTCACCATCAACTTTATAAAGCAGATCATTGGTAGCAAAGAAATACCAAGGGCAATATTTGAGTTAACTTTCTCGCTATTTGTCTTGGGTCAAGTAACCAGGGTTTAACCCTTAACCTAATGTACATGATATCAAAATTTATTTTAATTATTTTTTTCCCAAAACATTTCAACCAAACCATATCATTTTACCCTATCCTCATTGGAATGATCTTGGGGGAGCAGTGTTACATGATATAGTTGAACTTTTAAAAAAAAAAAAAAAAATTTCAACAGCTCAGTTTATACTTTACACAGGCTGATCCAGCCAATTTATTTGGTGAAGGGTCCCAAGGCCTTTTGGGGGCTGAGTTTTTTTCAATTCATCTTGTGCTGTTAGGAGACACTGAATGGCATTTTGCCCAATTTTACTTATACAACAAAATTAATTATGCATGAATATTTGCATACCGAATGAATGGGTTCATTCTGTTACATATTCAACTGAAAAAAAAATATAGTTTTTGTAATTTCTGAATTTTAGGTTTAGCTGGAAAAATAATATCAGCAATAATAGATGCAGGTTTTGAAGTGTCAGCATTAGGAATGTTTCACATGGAGAAAGCTAATGCCGAAGAGTTTTATGAAATTTACAAAGGAGTTGTCAGTGAATTTAAAGACATGGTTGTCCAGTTGACATCTGGACCATGCATAACACTAGAGATTAGGGCACAAGATGCTCCTAAGAAGTTCAGAGAAATGTGTGGACCCCCTGATCCTGTAAGTTTTACTTGAATCATTCTGTTGTTCTGCTCACAACACTGTACAATCTCACCTGCTGAAAGAGGCAGGTTTTTTCCTGAAAATGAACCAAAACCAAATTTGAAAAATCAAAATCTCCTGTCTCTAATTGTATTAGCTACGCCACAGCCTATGGCAAAGTGTGCGATTAGGCAACATTATCACCTTAGTAACACCAGGATATTGTCTTATTATTGCCAGATTGCCTTTGCTATTGGGCAATAATTGGTCAATGTGAAGATAATATTCTTGCATTTTATATGCTTTTACCTTATCAAAAAAAATAATTTGCAGGAGTATTTTCCACAAATTACTTTAAGTATTTAAAAAAAAAAAAGTCTTCACACTTCATTGCCCGATCAGCACTCCTTTTCTTATTTCGCAGGTGTTTAGCAAAGTTTTCTTCCTTAATATGGCATATTATGGAAAAAAACATATTATTAACCCTTTACCAAATGTAATGACCAAAACCGGCCAGTGCTATTCTAAAAAATCCGCAATTAATTTTCATTCATTTTTTGTCTCCAAAACATAGGTTATCACCCCTCTTTGGAGCAAGCTCATTCCAATGAGGGGTCATAACCCATGTTTTGGAGACAAAAAATGAAAAAAAATAGTTATTCAAGAAATTGGTTTGCAAGTGTCATGTTAACCCTTAAGTCCTCAGATTAATTTTAAAGTATTTATGGCCTTTTTCTGCTTTCATAGTTATTGATGACTTGGCAGTGGTTCTACATCACTGCTGTCTGCCTATACAGGCAGCCAGCAGTGATGTAGAACCACTGCCAGGGCCAATTCAGTCTACACACAAGAGTAATAAAAAAGATTACACAAGGGAGCACCTGCTTCAATGCAATATAAAAGTGGCGGTTTGGGGCTATATGGGAGCTTAAGGGTTAAGAAAAGGGTTAAGGCATTAATTGCCCCACCAGCTTTCCACTTTATTATAGGCTGTAGTTTTAATTTCAGCTACTTTTGATGCATATCACTTTAACGTTATTTAAGAATTATTGTCAGTATTCCTCAGAATGAAAAGAATTATTTTGTCTTGGAATGTACATCAAATCAGTTTATGGCTGTTAGAAGTTCTGCTGACTGATAGATATTCAGGTTTAACATCAGTTTTGTGTTTACTAGGTAAAAAATGTTACAACAGAGAATCTTTACTTTACACTGGACAGTTTCATGTGTATTGATTCCAAGAAATACATTTCTAGTTTAAAACATAGTTTTATGACTCTTTTTGGAACATTCCCTGAGCTGGCAGGTCCTCTTTATATAAGAGAAAAGATGATATTGGGCCAAAAAGTTAAAAATATGTTTCTCAGGCCCTCCCACGTGGTCTTTTTGGCAGTCGCATGCTCTTTTTATAACGGATGCAAACTTAAAAAAAAAATAATAATTAAACGGTTTATATCTTAGGTAAAATATAAGTTAATCAAATTGATAAATTTGTCTCCTGAGTACAAGAAGGCTTTTCAATGCTTTCGCATTGCAAAGCCTTATTGCACTAAAGGGATGAAATACTCCACCACCCATGATATTTTGTAGATTATAAGGCCTGAAACATAAAACAAACCAAGAATATGAACTTTTGATGGCAAAGAAAAAATACAAAAATAAAAAATAAAAAAAACGCCCGCCCGCATGCAATATTACAAAAAATAGCCTGAGAGAAAGATCTACTTTGTCGGGCCTTATTAATATTTATTTTATCCATTTACATGTAGCAATATTATATTATGACATTATCTGTCTGGAAACTTATCAGATCACCCATCTGTCTGTCCATCCATCTGTAAGTGCAATTGCTCTTATTAACATAAATGGCTTTTTGCAAATCCGATCGTATTAGCATAAATGGCAAAATGCAAATCTGATCTTCTTACCAAACTTCATTCAGATGTGTATTGATAATATATTGTGTCACATACCATTTTCAGATTTGTACCAGACATGCATATAGGCATTTAGCCACACTGACTTCCAGCAAAAGCACATTGAAAACAAATAATGTATCAACCAGTTGAGAAATCATTTTTTCAAGTCATTGAATATCGCATTTTTCTTGGTCATTACAGGAAATTGCTCGACACTTACGACCAAGAACATTGAGAGCATTGTATGGTGTTGATAAAGTTAGAAATGCAGTTCATTGTACAGATTTACCAGAAGATAGTGAATTAGAGGTTTGTACATCTTTCAAGTCTATGAGGAGTATTTGATGATTTTCTGGAAGCAAGAGCATGGTGAGCATCTGTGAGACACGCCAATCTTGACTTTTGGCACTGAACGAATTAACACTCACACTTGGACATGTTTTGACAAAACAATTTGTTGCATGTCCAGTGATTTCTAGTCTGGTTTTCGCTGCCAATATAATCCACCAAGTCTTGACAAGAATTCTGTGCCATGGTAGATTGTAGATTTTTTGAAAGGCTTCTCTGTAACTCTTGGTATATGTCATGTCATCAGTTCTTAAAGCACAAACTTTGTCACAGTTGGAATTAACTCTTTATGGATTAACACTTAACATCCCTGGTTTAACTTCATGATTTAATCCATGATATAATCTGTACTCCAACTTAGAAAAATTCATTTTTAGCTCAAATTGGCGAAGCCAAATTTGAGATTTTGTCACGGCCCGTCGTCCGTTTAGTACCATGGGATACATTACATATAATACAGGTTTTTTTCTCTTGCAGAAGTTATGCAAATTAGATGAGGCCATAAAAAAAGAACCTCTGTTTCTCAGGCCCGCGTGCATGGTCATTTTTGGTGCGCATGCAACCTTTTTATGACACCAAAAAATCTTCAAAAAAAATTTGCTCATTTCGGTAAATCGATATCGATGCGTTGGCAAATTTTAAATTAACACACTTCAAGCTTTTTCTACATCATACTTTAATAAAGTGGGTGGGTTTTAGCAATATTCACGACAGAAAGTGTTTTATTCTGTAAAAGGTAAGTCATAATGACAGCAAGAAGGAAGGTGTCTTTCAGTCTGACAACAAACAGTTACAAAGAGGAATGGTCGATTCGCACCACGTTTGATTCGCACCAACCCTCAGAAAGTCTGCAAAGTCAGGTGCTATGTTGAATGGAACACAGTCTCCTGGCATTTATTTTTAGTAACATTTGTATTGTAAATGGCCGTCATTGGGAATTTGTGTACTGTTATTTGAAACCGTTACGAGTTTCCCAGTTAATTTAAATAAATGCATTTGAGACGCAGGATAATTGAATAACTAATAGTAACCGTTGCTTGATATAAAAGTAACAGTCATAGTTGAAAATAAATCGCATATAGGCAGGTATGTGCGGTCAAATTGGTTAATAAAAACACACAAACATTTGTTTTGTATTTCATTTTCAGATTTCCAAAAAATATGATTTATGGATGAACTGCCCGTTCAAATGGGTTGTGATAATTTTGAATATAATGGGGAAAAATTGCGATTCACGATTTTATTAGGCAGGTTGTGAAAGTAATTTTTAGTGGGGGTAAAATAAATCTCTGAAAGTTGGCACTTCGACATTTGATTTGTCCCAGAGACGTTTCAACCCGAGACGTTTCACCCACGAGGCGTTTCGTGACTTTCGTCCTGTGTTATAATTTTCACGTTTCACTGAAAAAACAAACATTCAAACCCCACTTCATTTACGACCCATCACCCCTATGGTGAATAACCAATATATTTGCAAAATTTTGCATGGTCCACCAGGCGTTTGGGTGAGTGTCAAATTACCACAAACAACCTCTCGGGAGAAAATAAAAAGAAAAAAAAAACCCGCCCGCCCGCCCGCATGCTTTTTTGGAAAAAAATGGCCTGAGAAACAGACAATCAACTTTGTATGGCCTGAACTTTGATTTTTTCCATGCTACTTCCACACAATAAGTACACATGTCAATGCGGCTCGGGCTAGAGGCTGTATTTATCAACCAATCTTCACGAAACTTTTTGGGTACCTCTGTTATCACCTTGGGATGAGAACGAGTGTTTCTGAGTGCGGTCCAAAATTCAAGATGGCTGCCAGTGGCCACTTTGTACCGAAATTAGGTCCAATCAGTTTTTTGTCACAACTTCTATACAGCTCGTATTTATGAACTGATCTTCATGAAACTTCTTGGGTACGTTTGTTTTCACCTTGGGACAGGAATGAGTGTGTTTTGGGGTGCCTTTGTTATCACTGTGCTATGATGAGAACAAATATTTTGGGGTTCAGTCAAACCCACTCTGGGACACAAAGATTTCTTTTCTAGTTTAGCATCTGACTGTCACCCACCTTTACAATACTTTACCTATACATTTGTTACAGGCTACGGCCAGTATTTATGTACAGACCGTTACAATACATTATATGTATCTTTGTTATCAGGTCATTACCTGGATGGTTGTCATTGCCATGTTACATACTATACATGTACATGTTTTAACAAGCTGAGCTACAGTGTCATTGACACTTTCATTAGTTTGGGGGGAGTGGGGGGGGAGGCAGCTTAATTAAATTTTTTACTGAAAATTGTTGTGCACAGAAAGATAATCTTTGTCATGAGATAACCATTAATGCTGAAAGTCACCATGACACAAATAAATAAATAATTGAGCAGCAGTTTACTATTTCAAAAATTAACACGGCTGCTGGTGTGCTGTACTGATGAAGTTGGATTTTTTATTTTAAATGCTATTCAAGTTTCTGTTTCAATTTCAGGCAGAGTATTTCTTCAAAATCCTGGATAATTAGTCTCAGAAGACATGCAGATTTCATTTCTGACATTTCATCATCATAAAAGAAGTAAATGTGTAAATAACGTGTGTTTTAATCTATTATAAATTTGTACAAAAGACATACTATGTTGGCAAAGACTGTGATATTTTACATCAATAAAAATAAATACTATATTCCAGATATACTTCTTTGTGGATGTTTGCCACATTTACTTAGGGAATCTATGCCTTGAATTTCCAGAAGGCATATTGTAGGTAGAAAATTGTGCAAAAAATTGTCACTAGATAAATGGTTGAACCTGTTTTCTTACCGAACTCTGCATTATCTAATTATTGGAACAGTGATAGAGCTTACATCAAATCAACTTTGTATTGTGTCAAAAGTGAGGGGGCAATGTGAGCAACTTGTTCATTGCTCATTGAAATATGCATATTATGTGCATTTCTGCGGTATGCCATAGCAAAAAATTCAATACAGTTTTTAAATTGGAATGAGAGATTTAAGTTTACATGAATATTGGAGCATTGAGGTTCAGTTACGTGTAGAATTGCTTAGATTTGTTAACCCTTAAGTGCCTGGACAAGCATCTTGAATTTCCACTTTCCACAGTCTCGATATGTCTAATGACTTTGCAGTGATTTCTAGTCAAGTCTTGACTGCCTGTTAAGGCAGCTAAGACTTGACCAGAAACCATTGCCTTGGTAATTTATAAATTCATAAAGATGTTGTATACCAAATATCAAAAGATTCTGACCAGTGGTTCTGGAGAAGAAGAAGCCACAAATATCAACCCAGTGACCTTTGAACATGGACTTGGTTTGAACAAACTTAGATTGAACATCTCTACGGATGCTGTATATCAAATATAAAAAGTTTCTGAAGAAGATTTTTAAAGGTTATTCCTCATATTAGACTAAGTTAAAATAGGTATCCTAAATATTAAACCAGGGACTAGATTTTTCAAACTTTAGGCTGCAAGCCGAGAGGTCCTTGGTTCGAATCCCACCTGCAGCGACCACGTTGTGTCCTTGGGCAAGACACTTCACCCCCATTGCCCATGTGGGGGCACGATGATGCCGTGTACTAAGGCGTACTGCACGTTGATGGTACGCATGTCTTCAACCAATCTAACCCTGCCTGTGCTGCAGTGCGGAGTTACGATGTTGAGGAGCTGGCAGCTGCTCGTCGTTGCTCGGTGGTTCTCTCCGGGTACTCCGGCTTCCTCCACCCATCAAACTGTCACGGTCATGATTAGCCATTGTGCATAAATATGTGACCTTAAACATCAATAAATAATAAATAATTTTTCAAACTTCAATCTGACACATAAGGATGGTGAATACCATAAATCAAAAGATTCTGATTAGGCATTCCTGAGAAGAAGAATTACTCATATTGCACAAAGTTAAATTCTGGATCCAATAGGGAACCCAAATACCAATCAAAGGACTTGATTTGAACAAACTTGAATCTTACCCCTGTAAATAAGGTGTATACCAAATATCAAAAGATTCTGACTTGTGTATCTCAGGAAGCAGATTTTTTAAGATTAATCCTCCAATAGGAGGCCCAAATATTGACCCAGGAACGTGATTTTAACAAACTTGATCCTGACTCCATTCAGGATGGTGCATAATGATATATCAAAAGATTCCTACTGTGAAGATATTTAAAGAATATTCCACATATTGCACTAAGGTAAAATTCAACTGCCATGGAGAGCCTAATTATGGACAATGATTTGAATGAACTTGAATTCAACCCCTGTAAGGATACTGTATACCATATATCAAAAGATTCAGACTGATCTCTAGAAGATGATTTTTAAACATTACATTGTATTCCCCATATTGTACTAAGTTAAAATTCAGGCTCCCACAGAGAACCCAATTATTAATTGATTGACTTGATTTGAACAAATTTGAATCTAACCCTTGTAAGGAGCACACATATTAACCCAGGGACTTGGTTTGAACAAATGTAGATCTGACCTCCCTAAGGATGCTGCACATCAAATATTAAAAGTTTCTGACTGGTGAATCTGTATTTTTATTCCTTATATTAGACTAAGTTAAAATTGAGGCTCCAATTGGGAGCCCAAATATTAAAACAGGGACTCGATTTTACAAACTGGAATCTGCTTCCCAAAGGATGGTGTATATCATGTATCAAAAGATTGTGATTGGGGAGCCATGAGAAGATTTTGAACAGGGACTTGGTTTGAACAAACTAAGATTGGATATCTTTGAGGATGCTCCATGTCAAATATAAAAAGATTCTGAAGAAGTATATTTTTACAGATTATTCCTCATTTTGGACTAAGTTAAAATAGGGTGCCCGAATATTAAACCAGGGACTTGATTTTTCAAACTTCAATCTGACACGTGAGGATAGTGAACACCATAAAACAAAAGATTCTGATTGGGGTTTTGAAGAATTACTCAAATTGTACAAGTTAAAATTTGGGCTTCAATAGAGAGTGCAGATATTGATCAAGAGACTTGATTTGAATAAACTTTAATCTTACTCTCATAAGGGTGTTGTATTACTTAAGTCATTTTCTTGTAAGGTCGTATAATAAGCTGGATTTTTACAATTTTTTTCCGAATCAGTTTGAACATTTGATTATTATTCTTCATTCAAACCCATTTAAAGATAAGAAAATGATGCTTTCACCATCTTTTGATGTTCTGTAACTTTTTTTTTCTGCTGCTCCTGTCAACAGTGCATGCATCGTGATATATAATACAGACAGTATCCTTTCCATTAACCCTTTACCCAACGCAGACGATATCAAAATTTATTATTTTAAATATCGTTTTTTTAAATTTTTCAAAAAATTTCAACAAAACCATATCATGTGATCCCTCGTTGGAATGAGCTCGTTCCAACGAGGGGTCACATGATATGGTTTTGTTGAATTTTTTTGAAAAATAATATTTTTTCAACTGCTGAATTTGTATATTACGCGGGCGGATGCGGGCGATTCGTTGGGTAAAGGGTTAATATACTAGTCTAGGAGGTAAGACTTGCAATTTTTTCCTGGGAAGAACAAAAACTTACAAGTGCTGTAAAAATGCATTCGCCAAACAGAATCAAAGTGGACAGTTACTTAGTTGCTTGTAATTAGCTTGCCATAAAAAGTCTAGTTTCCTTTTGTAACATGCAATTAATGAAAACATCAGATAGCTCTGAGAGCTGCCTGCTGTTTTCGTTTGTTCAAAGTAACAAAAGGAAACTTTGCTTTATTTTCAACTGATGTCATTCATAGGTGTTTTCTCACCAAATACATGTTTTTTAATTGGACCTTCCTTGCCCTCTAATAATGTCAGGGGAGATAACATTATCGAAAGTTGATTTTCATGTTGAGATAAGCCAGGGATGTGAATTTTTTTCGCTAGTCATTTCATAATATATCGTTTTTCACATAAATAGACTTTAAATGGATGAATTCTTTGTAATTCCAATATTAGAGCCTAGGTGCATTTCGTTAGACACACCTCCTCGTAAGCACCGACACCAATATCATCAGTACGGTTTTATAGGTATTATATAGTTGAGTATGTTATGTGTAAATATAGATTGTAACTATGGTGCAGTAATTTTTGACATCTGATTTCACCAAGTTGAAAATGATAAACCAGATCAAACGGCATGCCGAAGCTTAAAGTGGTAGAAGGGATGCGATAACTGCAATGTTTCCTACTTTCAGTTGCGAATTTAATCCATATTGGCTTCAAAGATATCAATAAATTTTTAACATGAGATTTTGAGGTCAGCGATGACAGTTCCAATATGGCAACCTCATCGATAAATTCAACTTCATTGCAGAAATTTAATTACTTGAGAAATGATTTCTCGTGTTTAGATGATTTCCTGTTGAAATGAACTTCAGTGTGATGTTATTACAATTAATCAGTACTGTTTGTGATGTATAACTGTTGCCTGCTTGATGTCTACCCACTCACCTGCCCATATATACTAAAATTTTGTTAAGCAGCATGCCCAATTCAGCGACACAATTTGTTTGTGAAAGGAAAATGTGTACATATTTGTTTATTTATTTGTTGGGTCGCAACTACACTTTTAACCCTTTACCTAACCTGAAAAGCAGATGACACTTGCAAAAATAATTCTTGAATAACTAATTTTTTTCATTTTTTGTCTCAAAAACATAGGTTATGACCCCTCGTTGGAACGAGCTCAATGAGTTCGTTCCAACGAGGGGTCATACCCTATGTTTTTAAGACAAAAAATAAAAAATATAATGAAAATTAATAGCCGATTTTTGAGAATAGCGCTGGCCGGTTTTGGCCGTCACGTTAGGTAAAGGGTTAACAGTCTGGGTCATATCATGCCATACCAATTTATGGGTAGATGAAGTCAGAGTACCAAAAGGGAAGCTCTCTGAAATGTTGAGTAACTATCACACTCTCTAATTTATCATCATGGCATAAGCAGGGTTAGAATTGGTTGAAGGCAAGTGAACTGCGAGCATACAGCATGTCAACCATATATGTACAACATGTCAACGCAGCACTTACCTTCAACAAGTGCTAACTGCATGTGTCAGGATGTCAAATTAGAGAGCCCAAATGTTACTCACCATTGCTACTCCAACTCCTTCCACCAGTACAGTTGTTCTGCACGTTACGATTCAAGCTGTTGAAAATGCTGTTAAACCCTAATGAACAAACTTAAAACTATACACATTTGACCTTTTATGTATCAAATATGTAGATGGGAAGGAGTGATCCTTTACAAAATGTGAGTAGTATATATACAGTTGTCAAAAATATATACATATATATATGTGTCTTTAACTATGACGATATTAAGGCACACAGAGAACGACATAGCATCACCAGCACGATTAATGTTTCATACATATCAAATCGCTGTGGATAGATTAATTTAAATCACCCTGAGTGTTCAGTTCATTCAGATCAGTCTTTCTAAATAAGTCTTAGGTGAATACTCCGAATTTGATATGAGCCAAATAGCTCAAATTGAATTTAGTGGAAGAGATTTACAAATATCAATTAACATGCATGTTCCGATATTGACTTTTAGATCACCTTTTAGCTATTTCTGATGATCAGGGAGACACTTCATGTGTACTAGTGCCTGTCTTTAACTTCGACAATATTGAGCCACACAATGTTCAAGGTGATATCATTGCCTAACACGTTATAACATGCGTCATAATATTTTTTCAAATATTAGATGGGGAAAATATGAATTCCTGGTTGAAGAACAGTCCTGAGTCACATATTTATGTCTGGGATAAATTAAATACTGCTTAGTCCCAGCCTGTGCACCCGTAGGTAGACTATGTGAAATGTGACGGGCACTAGTGCTCAAACTTTTTATATTATTTTCATGGTGATGATGATGATGATATCTGAGAGCTTTTGTCATATATACTCATGATTACTGGCATTGTCTATCACTGATCATCGCGTTGTCGAAGTTTTCAACAGAAAAAGTAATGTTGTATTGTTGGTGTAGATTTATGACATGTAACAAAGAGTTAGTGTGCAAAATCAGTGGATGCAGTACATATATTTCCCTTTACCGGTGGGATAAATGTGTATTTGAGAGAAATGCAGCATTGAGAAAACGAAATTTGAAAGATTCGTTGAGGACTAACAGCTTTGTGTTGACACCAAAAGTCTTTTCCAAGTAAGAATATCGGCTCCTACAGTGACCAAAAAACTGTACAAACACACATCCATTTGATAAATATAAATATGGAAGTTCTCACCTATCTAAAATTGAGCGTCTTGTTCACCACATTTCTCAAAATAAACACTGGAAACAGTATCTGCCATTGTATTCCACTGGGAAGGAACTGACGGATTACACAGGATGTGATGATTCTGTATAAACATAAAAAGTTTCTGACTTGTGAATCTGAAGAATATTTTTACAGATTATTCCTCATATTGGACTAAGTTAAAATGAAACTTGAAAACTTGAATCTGACTCTCCTAATGATGGTGTATACCATATATCAAAATTTTATTGTTGGGGGTTTGTGAAAAGAAGATTTTGAAAGAATATACCTTATATTGTACCATGTTAAAATTTGGTCTCCAATAGGGGGCTCAAATAATAATTAAGGGATTTTATTTGAACAAACTTGAATCTTACACCCAAGGATGCTCTATACCCAAGCCTGAAAATAAGCAATATGTCATATGCAGAATGAGGTCCCAAGAGGGTGAATTTTCTCCTGCTATCCCAAACAGTAGGTCTGTTTACCCTGCGGGTACCTCTTTCTGTTCAAACCTGAGACCTTGATTCAAACGGAGGTTCACAGAGGGTAAATTTAGTAATGCTATCCTGCTGTGCAGGGTAGCATCACTAAATTCACCCTCTGGGGATCTCATTTTGCAGATGACAGTCTGCTTCCCTTCTGGCTTGTCTGTACCAAATACCAAAAGATTCTGAAGATGATTTTTAAAGTTAAACTAAGTTAAAATTCAGGCCCCCATAGAGAGTCCAATTATTAATTGATGGGACATGCTTGAAACAAACTTGAATTTTATAGCCTTGTGAGGATTCTGTATACCATTTAGCAAAAGATTCTGACTAGTGATTCTGGAGAAGCGTTTTAAAGATTATTCTTCATACTGGACGGAGTTAAAATTCAGAATCCAATGAGGAAACTCAAGTACTAACCGAGGGACTTGTTTTTAACAAATTTAGATCTGACCTCCCTAAGGATGATGTATACCAAATATCAAAAGATTCTAACTGGTGGATCTAAACAAGAAGATTTTTAAAGATTATTCCTCATATTGCACTAAGTTGAAATTCAGGACCCAATAGGAAGCCCAAATATTACCTGAGTGACTTGATTTGAACAAACAGAATTTGACTGCCATAACTGTGTTGTATTCCAAATATCAAAAGATTTTGACTGGTGGTTCTGGAGAAGAAGATTCTTTAAAGAGTACTTCTCATATTGCACCAAGTTAAAATTTGGGCCCCTGTATTCTATCGATGCTGCATACCAAGTATCAAAAGATTCTGATTGGTGGTTCTGGAGATTTTTTTAATTTTTGCAAATATGCTGACGGCAGTTTTTTGATCCCTCTCTCCTACAGTACACTTTGGTACAACCGATGGCCATTGTTTTTACCATTTAATTTTACTGGTCCCAAGGATGCTTCATACCAGATAACAGTTCTCTGTTCCAAACAGTTTCGAAAATATGGGCATTTTAAAATATTTCTGTCTTTAGCTTCTGGGGTTCCGGGAAAGATTTTTTTGCACGAATCAAGCACTCAATAATGCCACATACCAAATTTGGTTCAAATTGGCTCAATTCCAAAAATAGATATTTTGGGCAGGGCCAAAAATCATGCCTCTCCCATTACAAATGCAAATATTGCCCAATGAGCTACTTTTGAACAAGCTTGATTTTACACCTCAAAATGAAGCTCAGTGCTAAGTATCGCCATTATACCCATCGGTTCACGAGATGCTTTTTTTTAAATTTGAGAAAATTTCCCCCCACCACATTCCTATGAGGTGGGACAAGTTGATTTGAACAAAATCAAAATGCGATGTCAGAACAAACAATCACCTTAAATGTAACTGAAATTGGTTCAGCAGTTTTGGAGGAGAAATTATGAACAGCATGTTTACGGACTCCAGGTGACAGAGGGTGAGTGATCACTATTGTTCACCCTGATTTTCTGTCAGCAAGGTGAGCTAAAAATCAAAACACACCCGGCTGCTGGAAATGCAGTTATGCTATATGCCAGTTTGAAAATGAAGTGACTGAATTATAAGAGAGAAGAAATAGAAGAGAAAAAATCTTGTTATCCCTCCATCACTGTACTGTCAGTTTTTTTTAAGCTTTCTTTACGCTAACACAAGGAAATCTCTTTTATTCACCTATCTTTATTAACCCTTTGAACCCGAGCAGACGCTTTTCCAGCCAGGAACATGATACGTCATAACGTCATTAAATTTATTTATTTATTGATGTTTAAAGTCACATTTTCGCACAATGGCTAATCATGACCACAACATGAGTACCAACTGAAGACCAGGGGTGAGCGTTAATAAGCCATGTTGCCGAGTTTAGAGAGGGTTTGCATCTCCCAAGCATTGGTGACTGGGTCCTATTTTACCAGTAAAACAGAGCCTGTTTACCACAGTGAACAGGCATGGATTCACTTTCCGGGGTTCCCACGGGGACGTCATTAAATAAGATGTCTTTTCAATAAATGTGTGGGTAGACCAATCAGTATTTTCAATGTGCAGCCCAAGGCTGCACATTGAAAATACTGATTGGTCTACCCCAAATAATGAATATGAACTCTTCTAATTGCTGCCATTGACTGGCATGGAAGATACCACTAGAGTTCAAAGGGTTAATACAAGTACAGTATTAATCCTCTGCAGAGTGATGTCAAAGTATCAAAATTTCAACTTGTATTTTTCACATGTTTATTGTATTTGTAATTAGCTAATTCTCTATTTGGTGCAAATGGAACATTACATGAAACAATTTCTGAAGAAACAACTAAATCTTAGTAGAAACACAACATATTTTAACAAGTGAACATAACCAGAAAATGTCACAACAGCTGGTGACAGTGACCCATAACCAGCTTTGAACTGCTATTTTTAGTGCAATGCAAACCATGCTGAACCCAGCCAATTTTCACATGAATATTTTTAAAGTCAAATCCCATTTTTCTCAAAATTGGGAACCATCAATGTCAATGATCACTATTTCTTTCAATAAAAAGACATTGAAAATTGGGAAAACATCTCTGTTTTTGATTTGTGGTAAGCTATATTTCACAAATAGCAATACTAAACATATTTTCAGTCTGGGTTACACAACTTCACATTTTAGTGAGGTAAAAGTGACTAATGTCTTAAGAACAAAATATAACAGAAGTAGCAAATAGTTTTATTATTTTTATAACTGGTAGAGCGCTAAATTAAATTAAATTTGGTCATGTTTCATGTATCATTGCTTAGTTACAATTTATGGGAGAGTGCCAATAGGCACTCTCCCATAAATTGTAACAAGGCAAATCTTAACAGTCTAAATAATTTCACTTCAAACATAAAACAAAGGCCCTTATGTTGTGGTACCTGTATCTCAGAGCGAAGCCCAAATATGGGCTTCTACCAATTAAGTATTTTGTGGTTAATCTTTGTGACAAAAATGAACATGCAATGCCGCCGGTATTCCCTGCCAAGAAGTGGTTACAAACCAGAAACCATAAAAATTGAAATTTGCCGAGTCAGAAAAGGCCCATAATGCTAGAAAAAATGATTGGACAACCCGTTACCTGGGAATATCCTTTCCCCGATGGTGATCTATAAGCCTACTAAACCTCATTTAAATCCAACATCCACTGACTGAGATATGAAGGTCCAAAGTTGTTACGGGCAATGGATGGATGGAACCCACTTCTACCTCCCCCACAAACTTTTATTGGATATTATGGAAGATATAGCTAAAATTTTCACCTAGAAAATTTATGAACCTGGCCTCTGTACACATTTTGTAGTGATCACCCTTCTAAATACAGCCCAAATAGGCGATTCCATCACTCAACCAGTTACCAATAGAGTATTTTGGAGAAAAATCCTGTAATATGTGTATCATGTCTTCAAAGAGACAGGGTTTTGCATCATGAGGGCTCTACCCAAATGCCATGTGACAAGAGAAGTTTGTTTCTCTTAGTCAAGAATCCCTCTTTTGAAAACATTTTTTGTCAGGTCCACAGTTTCTCCACCACAAAACTTTCTAAAAATATGTTTTGCCAATAGATAATTTATCATGCATCATAAGGTCAGATGTCAATATTTTGTTTGTTCACCCATATATTGTCAATATTTTATATTTGTCCAGGCCTGTCCAATCCATAATTTGTTAACCACTGAATATTTTAAAATTTTACAAAAATTATGAGCACATGTATTATAACTGGATGGTGTGTCATGTGCTTGTCTGTCCATTCATTGTCAATTATTATGTCTCCCCTTCCCAGAAGGGAGACATATTGTTTTAGTGCATATTTTTCTTTTCTTCTCATACAAACTTTGTCCGGGGCATAACTTTTTTGTCTTTTGACCTAGACCTTAGATATTTGGCATGTGGATGTATCACCATGAGCCGGTGTGTCACATGCCATAGTGACCTTCATGTGACCTTGACCTTTGACCTGAAGGTCAGATTTATATGCCTTTTTAAGGGAAACTTCGTCCGGACCAGAACTTTTTTGTCTTTTGACCTAGACCTTAGATATTTGGCATGATTGTCAATATCATTCACGCATATATAATTTGCAGTGCATTAAATAGACAGGAAGGGGAGACATATGTTTTAGTGTGCTAAAACATTTTCTAGTTGAGTTTTAATTTGTCCAGGCCATGATTTCATGACCCCTGAATTTGTTTTACCAAAATCCTATAAACAGATCTACTATGGATATATGGTGTGACATACATCATGATTATGTCTATACCAACCCCCATCCCATACAAAAAAACCCCAAACTTTTGAAAAGAAGCAAGGTCAAATTTTTGCTTGTCTGAACATTAATAATCCATATCTGTTGTCAACATTTTATTTGTCCGGGTCTCCGCAATTTCTTAGCTATTGAATATTTTTCAAAATAATGATAAGAGACCCCAAAGGGGCCTTAATCCCTGACCTGAGAAAAAGTTGTCTGAAGGAGGATTTAAGGTCATATCCAGCATCTATGGCTAATTAACACTACAGCGCCCAAACATGAAACCAGGTACTTGATTTGACAA
Source organism: Pictodentalium vernedei (assembly GCA_031216915.1). Classification (NCBI taxonomy): domain Eukaryota; kingdom Metazoa; phylum Mollusca; class Scaphopoda; order Dentaliida; family Dentaliidae; genus Pictodentalium; species Pictodentalium vernedei. The sequence goes on from CM062290.1 coordinate 309,683,443, forward strand.
GTTTTAATCTGCCCCCTCCTCAACATTTTATTTGTCCAGGTACTGCCCACCCTCCTCCCACAAAAAAATCCTAATTTCTTTAAAAGTCTTCTTCAGTACCTCCAGTCAGAATATTTTGATATTTTGTATACAGCATCCTTATGAGGGCAAGATTCAAATTTGTTCAAATCAAGGCCCTGGGTTCATTTTTATGCTTCTTATGTGAGCCTGAAGTTTAACTTAAGGCAATATGTTGACTATTCTTCAAGAATCCTCTTCTTCAGATCAAACCAGTTGCAATCTTCTGATACAGCATCCTTCTGAAGGCCAGATTCAAGTTTGTTCAAGTCAAGTCCCTGGCTCCATATTTGGGCTTCTTATATGAGCCCGAATTTGAACTTAGTGCAATATGAGGAGTATTCTTTAAAAATCTTCAGATCCTCATATTCCACATAGTGCACCAAGTTAAAATTTGGGCTCACATAAGAAGCCCAAATATGGAGCCAGGGACTTGATTTGACCAAACTTGAATCTGGCCTTCAAAAGGATCCTGTATACCAAATATCAGAATATTGCGAATGGTTTGATCGGAAGAAGAGAATTCTTAAAAGAATAGAATATTCCTCATATTGCTTTAAGTTAAAATTTAGGCTCACACAAGAAGCCTAAAAATGAACACAGGACCTTAATTTGAACAAACTTGAATCTTGCCCTCATAAGGATACTGTATACCAAATATCAGAAGATTCTGACTGGTGGTAGTGACGAAGATTTTTAAAGAAATTTTCTCATATTGCGCAAAGTTAAAATTTGGCTCCCATAGGGAATTCAAATATAAACCCAGGGTCTCTATTTGAACAAACTTTAATCTGACCCTCCTAAGGATGTTGTATACCAAATATCAAGAGATCCTGACTTGACTGGTGGTTTTGAAGAAGATTTTAATTTTTTTTTTTTTTTTTGGGGGGGGGGGGGGTACTATGCCTCTCGTGATGCCTCCTGTGAACATGGCAACTTTATTTGAACAAACTTAACTAACATGATGAAGAATGTGCATCTCAAATTTCGTTACTTCGGTTCAATAGTTTATGAGGAGGAGACAATGTAAAGATCATACTGGACAGATGGATGGATAGAAAGTGATCACAAAAGCTCCACTTGAGCTTTGCTCAGGTGAGCTAAAAATAGGTATTAGTTTTAGATGATGTGCCGTGCATCATTATATAGTCTATACCTCCGAGAACCACAGGTCAGCATATTTTGTTCAGCTCTCCATCATCAACAATTTGTTTTACCTGGATTTTCATTGTGTGTAAAATATTAACAGTGAAATTTCCTTGGTCATGATCACAACCAGAGGTCAAATGTCAATTCACCATTTTCATCTGAGAGGCAGCTGCCCCCGAGCAGAGCTGGACAGACAGAGAAGCCTTGTTTGTTTATTGGGTTCCATGAAACTTTTAAAAGCCAGGGTCATATCATGTCAGGAGAGGCCTTGATAGATAATAACATAGAACTTCTTGATCCATTGGTACCAGACAAAAAGGTGATGTGTGTGTTAGGAGAGAGAGTTGGAGAGAATGTGTGCATGTGTGTGTGTACATATGGATGGAGAAAGAGGGAAATGTATAACCAATTCAGGTGTTGTTAAGGGGTCGTCCAACCTAACTTTGGTCAATTTTTTTACATTTTTCCCAATGCCTCAGAAACAGATAAGAGAAGTAAGGAAAGGCAAATTATATATCAAAATAATGAGTAAATTGCATAGAAAAGGTACATATAAATTTTTTCAGGAAAAAAAGTGAATTTTATGATTTTGAAGAAGATTAATTTGCAAATGGCATAAGTAACGAACCAGTAAAACCACAAAATAATCGGTAATTCGAAAGCCTTGTCCTCAATATAATAACATACTACAGACTCTGAGAAAGCATTTTTTTGACACACACTCTAGTGGGTTTTGACGTTTGAATGTAATAACACCAACACAAATTTTGGATGTTCCGGATGTGGCCATGTTTGAGCGGATTTGCAAACACGTGACAGCAAATACTTGAGCTGTTAATGTCATAACTACAAAATATGGTTCGAAATTCCCTCTCGTGTTTACAGGCCATCTGAACTTTTTTGTTGACAAAAAATCTGAATTACTGCGCACTAGAAAGACAACATGAACCACTTGTAAAAAAATAACCGAGTGTATAAAATCGGGATGATACACATAAAATAAGGCAATATTCATAACAAAGTAAGCAGAATGCTTCAGAAATCACTTTTTCACGAAGTATATTCCAAGTGACCTGGAACTATATTGAGCGTGTTGATTTCCCCCGATGTTGGGAAGTTATTTACTTCACAGTTACCATGGATTTTCGACGGGCTGTGTTGATGTCGGCAAAGGACCGATTGAAGATGGGTTGAAAATGATGCATTTGCGCTTTTAAATAAGGTGCGCTTGGACAATGCTGAGAATTTAGTTTTTTCTTGCAACCAACCATACTAACACAAGCGTCGATCAGTGTCTTTTGTCATCGTTTTACACTGACAAATGTGACAAATCTCCTTCACCGGAAACTTATCTCCCAATTTGCATATCACAATAAACATAACCGCTGTCAGCGTGGCCGTGTGGTCAAAACCGAAACGAATTATCGAATCCACGGTCAAAATTAGCTGCAATTGGCTTTTAAAGAAATGAAATACATGAAATATTCGCAATTTCTTCATTATCCATGCCGAATAACTTTTTAACCTGACCACATGCGTTCAGTTTCGTTTGTCGTCATCAAACTGATATTGTTTGTGGTAATTAATAGTACGAGAAGGCGAAAGAAGCCAAATACTTCCCATCATCTAAAAATTAATTAAAATTGATAATTCCTTTTATTTTACTGAAATTATGAATTGATAAGGTGGGTGTGTTGCGATTATTATGCCCCAGACCTGGAAGTTGGAAAATCAAAGGTGCATCTAGGGCTGTGCAGTGGTGACCTCTGTCCTCTTACCCATTCATCATTACTTGTACCAACATTCTCCCTTGTATCTCAACCATTGCTACACCAATTTGAAGGATATTTGGTGTTGTGATCGAGCATCATGGGGAAACAATGCCCGTGTAGCTGCTGTAGCATGTGTTTCTTCCCACATTTTTTCAGAGTTGTGGTACTTTTTCACTCTTTTGAGTTAGAAAATTTTGTTTATAACTAGTTGATTTGTTACAATTTGTTGCAAAGTGCCTGCTGATACCCTCAAATGTATTGCTACAAAATATTTCTGGTGAAGATTTTGTTCCTATTATCAAGCAACAACCTAATGAATATTCTGTATAAAGCCACCAATCTGATGTTTGACACTATTATCGGAGCTGTTATGAAGGCGTATGGAACTCAAAATGTTGATTATGGCAGGACTTTTCTATTCACCCATTAATCGATAAATTAAGTGTTATAGTTGGAAGTAAGAATCATGAAAGGTCCAGAACTAAAAGTCTAAAAAGAATGTTTTGCAGTGTAACATGATTTTTGCAGGTACCCTTATTTGGATGGTTACCTGTCGGATAGTGTTTGGAACATGTGTGGCCAGGATCTTCAAAAAGAAAAAAGAATTAAACTTTGAGAAAAAGGCATATGCATTGAGTGCCGGAGGTAGAGTCATAGAAGTTAGAGAGCCCCCACCCCCCCCCCCCCCCCCCTCCCCGGGAAATTTTTTGTGTCAAATGGAGCTCACTTGTCACCTTTTGGGGATTGCTTTGTGAACAGTGTTCTTGAAAAAAATATGTGAGACCCTCTGGATGTGCCCTTCTGATCTCAATATGACAATAAGCCTCCTTGGGGAAAGTACATGCAATAATGGTTATGTAAGGTTGATTTGATGTGTTTTGAATAACAATGTACTTTTAAGTACATTAGATGGTTTATTGCAGTGACAGGTAACAGTTACCCTTATTTCTTCTCCAACAGATATCATGAGCGTATTGGTGTCCAAGAGTAAACAGAGCTATTATACTTATTGGTAAACCAGACAAATTTAACAATTTAATCACTATCAAACTGATGCATGGGATAAAAGGGGTTATAGTGCAAGGGGTTTGTAAATATATTTATTCAACTACAATGTATGACTTTGCAGTGCATTCCACATAGGAGAATATCATGGTGACTTTCCAAACCACTACAGTGATACATACATCTTTATATTGGGAGACACTCTTGTCCTTCCATACTTCTTCTGGTGGACTCCTTCAAGTTGACCATTGTTGAACTCCCCAAATCAAAACATAAACAAAAGAAAATGTCTGCCTTCAATCAGTGAGCACTCCACTTATAACATTTGGTCTCAATCTTTATTACTTTCATGAATTAGGAAAAGATTTCTTCGAGTATGTACTTCAATGTTTGTAGAATGCAGCTGTTATTTTATTTTGAGGTATTTTATTGTAAAAATTTTGTTCTCTTACTTATGCCATAGCAGACTTTCAGGTGGTGCTATTTACACATGGCAGCAGTTCTATGGCAAATTTCAGTTTCCACATGTTCTATGTTTCATTCCAAGCATTTTGGTATATAATTTATTGGGGTTATTCATTTTGGGGCTTTTTTAGATTTGAAAGAAAATTGCATGAAATTTGACCAAAGTTAGGTTGAACGTCCCCTTAAGGGCCTATATAAGTAATGAAATTTTGTTTATTTTGAAAATTCTCACCTCTGATATTCCTTGAATTCAAATTAAATATACACAAAATGTACATCAAATTAAAGGTTGGGATGTATAGAACACGAAACACATGTGTAATTAACTCATAGAGTCAACTGTAGGCACCACTGGTTCCTGGAAGTCTGCTGCCGTATTTGCACCAGAACTGATAATTTAATAATATTTCATGAAAACAACTTGTTGCCAAATGTGCTTTACATATCCAAGAACAAAGCTAGGGGATAAAAATTCTTCAAAACGCGGCGACAGAGCTGGATTGGGGAAAATTCCAAAGCTTTGCTTTTGTTTACGTATGAGTGTACTTTCGATTTCCGGTTGACGTCATCGGACAGAAAAAGCATGTAAAAACAACGCCATCTAAAATCAAATAATGAAAAAGATCGCCTCCATACAGTATACTGTTATTAGATAGAGATTGCACAGTTGCCATATTCAATGCAATGTATCATGATACCTGTTGAAATATCTTAGAATTACGATTTTGTTTTTCGATGGAAATTCGTGGTAACGAGTGATTTGCGCATGTCTGTCGAGCATGGAAACCATTTTCAATAAAAAATGCAGATAGTGTTGTCCTTTTCCAAAATGCAGTCCTATAGCTATATTCGAGAGTGTTTTGAATGCCTAGCTTTGTTCTTGGATAAACGAAGCACATTTGGCCACAAGTTGTTCTGATGAAATATTATTTTATTATCAGTTCTGATGCGAATACGGTAGCAGACGTCCAGGAACCAGTGGTGCCTACAGTCAACTCTATGTGTTGATTACATATGTGTTCCGTGTTCTATACATCCCAACCTTCATTTTGATGTATAATTTGTGTATATCTAATCTGAATTTAAGGAACATGAGAGGTGAGAATTTCAAAATAAACAAAATTCCATTACTAAAAAAGGCCCTTAAGTTAAAGTTAATTTAAAGCAGAATTACCCAATGTCCATTAGTAATGCTTTATGTACACTGAAGAGGTAATATATATACTACACTAAACAGATTTTGTTTTTCTGATTTCACACAACTCAGTAAATACCTCAGTTGTGGGCTGAATATGTATAAATTTAATTCTAACTTTGTGGTCACAATGCAGCTAAAGACATGCCTTAATGACTAGTAAATTTAGTTACTTGATTAACTTTGGGTTTAATGTTGGATGCTGCGGTCGCGATGTGCTGAGAAAGTTTTAAAAGAGTAAACCACCAAGCAGTGGCGAATAATTGTCAAACATTCCAACTTGAGGCTATTAAAAAAAATTTTTGTTTCTCAGGCACCTCCTTCATCACAGAAAATTTGCCTCATCACTTTTTATTTTCACCTGGAAATCTCTTCTATGACACAATTTTGAACTTGTAAGACAAACATTTAATCAACTATACCTTGTTTAACAGTGCTTGCAGCACACTATCAAACAAGATATAGTTGATTAAATTTTCAACTCCATTATGGGGAATTTTCACTGCTGAAAACATTGGTTTGCAACGTGATAGTATAAGTAGTTAAATTTCTGATTCCAACTATTTTCAGAACTATTTTGTGAATCCCCAAAAAAGCATCTCTCCCTCAGGAGGAAAAATTGCCCCGAGAAACTTATATTTTTGTTTATAAAGGCCCAGTAGTTGATCACTCTTATTGATGTATTGGTATTTAAGATCATTTTCAACATCTGAGGCTATATCATGACTGTGACACAAGCATGGAGCTAAGTTTAGCAAAATTTCTCAATGCTGCTCACTTCAACTCCAGACATTGGTTGCAAGTCCTATTTCACCAGTAGAATATAACTTGTTTACCTCACAAAACAAGAACTGCCTTGCTTCCTTGAGTTCCCTGTGGGAATAGTTGATCACAAGCAAAACGGCTGGGCTCAATTCACATTGTTTGAAGGCATGTGTGCCTTCAACATACCATATCATGGTTCCTGCACTTGAATAAGTAGTCAATTTCAGGAGTTTCAGGGACCTTCCCGTTATATTATCCAGGGTTTCCAAAAAGCTTGAGAAAAGATAATAAAGGATTTCCAAAGGTTTTCTAGGACCAAAAACAAGGGATTTCCCTTCCAAGAGTTACACATAGTTATTTATTTATTAGGGCCCCACTCTGGTCACCTGTCCTTCCATCCATCCATCTGTCTATCTCAGCATATTTCTATTTTGTACGATAACTCAAGTTTCTTTTGACCAATTCTCATAATATTTATACACAATATTGAAATTGATCAAATGAAACTCAGTTTTGTTTTTAAAAGTTTTCAGTTTTATCTTTCCAGAGTTATGGGATTTCAGTCTTAACCCTTTACCCAATGCAGACGATTTCAAAATTTATTATTTTAAATATCATTTTTCAAATTTTTTCAAAAAATTTCAACAAAACCATATCATGTGACTCCTCTTTGGAATGAGCTCGACGAGCTCATTCCAAAGAGGGGTCACATGATATGGTATTGTTGAAATTTTTCTAAAAATATTTTTTCGGCTGCTGAATTTGCATATTACGCGGGTGGATGTGAGCGATTTGTTGCGTAAAGGGTTAAAAAAAATTGGCAATTTTTAACATGTCATATGATAACTCACTAATGTTTTCACCGAATCTCTTGAAATTTTGTAGCAATCTTACAATCAGAAAAGGCAACATCCCTTTCAATTTTTACCATTTTCATGTTTGTCTGGAATTATGGGACTTGAATCATAAAAAATGCATCTGTCCATCTACATATTCCAATGTCATATAACTCAAGTTTCCTTTGACCAATTCTCATAATATTTATACACAATACTGAAATTAATCAAATGAAGCTCACTTTCTTTTTTGATGGTTTTTTTTATTTTTCTTTCCAGAGATATGGCACTTGAATCTTCAAACAATTGGCAATTTCTTACATGTCGTATGATAATTCAATAATGCTTTCTCCAAATCTTTTGAAATTTTGTAGCAATGTTACAGTCAGAAAAGGCAATGCCTCTTTCAATTTTTATGATTTTCAGGCTTATCATTCCGGAGTTATGGGACTTTAATCGTAAAAAAATGTGTCTGTCCACCAGCATATTGCTATGTTGTACGATAACTCAAGTTTCCTTTGACCAATTCTCATAATATTTATACACAATATTGAGATTGATCAAATGAAGCTCCCTTTTGTTTTTGACAGTTTTCTGTTTTTTCTTTCTAAAGTTATGGGACTTGAATCAATAGAAGCCCTATAGTAATCACTCTGACCGTCTGTCCATCCATCAGTCTGTCTGTCAGCATATTTCTATGTCGTACGATAACTCAAGTTTCCTTTGACCAATTCTCATAATATTTATGTACAATATTGAAATTGATCAAACGAAACTCCCTTTTGTTTTTAACATTTTTCTGTTTTTTCTTTTCAAAGTTATGGGACTTTAGTCTTAAAAAAATTGGAAATGTTTTATATGTCGATGATAACTCAATAATGCTTGCACCGAATCTCTTGAAATTTTGTAGCAATGTTACAATCAGGTACCAGTATGTCATTCAGTAGTCATGGGACTTTATTCGTACAAAAATTAAAAACTCAAGTTTGTTTTTGACCATTGATCATAATTTATATACACACTATTGAGATTGATCAAATGAAGCTCCCTTTCATTTTTGGACAATTTTCAGATTTGTCAATCCAGAATTATGGGACTTCACTGGCCTCTCAAGACAGGTGGTCTCTCAAGCAGGTTTTACTGCACTGTATACTGTTCAAATTGCAAACCGTATCAAATGCAGGACCCACATTGATTCCCCCCCCCCCCCCTCCCCATCACATTGCATCTAGTTGAGATTAAATGACACTTTCGCCAGCCATGGTCATCTTGTGTTCAACAGTTTTATGGGTGGAAGAAGCCGGAGTACCCAGAGAGAACTACCAAGTAATGGCAAGCAACTGCCAATCTCCCCAACATACTAACTCCACACAAGCAGGGTTTGCATTAGTTGAAGACAAGTGCAACTGCGATGTGCAGTACGCCTTAGAAAACAGTGCCACTATGCCCCCATATGGGCAATTGGGATGAAGAGCCTTGCCCTACGCATAGTTACATGTAAGGTATGAGAATTTGTACTCAACACTTTCAGTTTTAATGTCATATTACAATCATAATGCCATTTAACTCCATGCATGCTGCTGGCCGGTATTCCTGCCCAGGTCAAGATTTTGCTTGCCATTGATGAAATAAGTATAATTCAGGCTTACTCAATACAGTTTTCCCCCTGTATATTGAATGAATGTTTTCATCAATGATCTCCTTGAGTTGAATGTTTATGAATTTTTCATCAAACCTCATGATGGCTGCTTCACAGATTTAATGAAAATTATGCGTTAAGAGTTCATGCATAATTCTCATTCTATTAGCTTTCTACCTGCTGTGGGCAGTTTTTCCTGCCAGAACTAAAATGCCGCGTGACTGAGTAATGGTATAACCCTGCCACATTATACCCCTACAGCTAGGAGTAGTACTCTTATCAATGGGTTCTTGATGCCAAACCATATTGAGTATTTCATCAAATCAAGTGATGGCTGCATTACAGCAGCCATGACTTGTTTTTATGAAAAAATTCAGAAAATACTTAGCAGGTTAAGAGTTAAGCAGAGATTTTGTAATATAGAGTTGATGCATTCCTGCAATCTTCAGCTGGCTGTGAGGAAAGCTAAATATTTTTCTTAACCCTTTACCTAACATGAAAAGCAGACGACACTTGCAAAAAAATTCTTGAATAACTAATTTTTTTCATTTTTTGTCTCAAAAACATAGGTTATGACCCCTCGTTGGAACGAGCACGACGAGCTCGTTCCAACGAGGGGTCATAACATATGTTTTTGAGACAAATGAAAGAGTCAATGACTCTGTAGCTCAACTGGGATATGACAGGAATTAGTACTTGCTGTGACCAAGACAACTGAATAATGAATATGACAGGAATTAGTATTTGTTTTGGCCCAGTCAACAATAATAAAAGAATTACAAGGTGACTGTAATGGACTACAGATTAAGACCAATCATTGTAGATTATTATTTTTGTGTGGAAATTTTCAGTCCCAAACAAAATATTTTCAGACTAAAATTTTTTCTTCTTCTTCTTAAAATTGACCAAAATGCATCAAAACACAAAAAACTAATTTCCGGATTTTGGTCCAAAATTTTCTAAGTCCCACCCGGACCCCAAATTTTCAGTGTAAAAAAAATTTATTTTTGTCTTAAAATTGACCAAAACGCATAAAAAACCAAAAAACTAATTTCCGGATTTTGGGCCAAAATTTTCTAAGTCCCACCCGGACCCCTAATTTGCATAATTTATTCACGAGAAAAACTCTGTATTATATGTAATGTATCCCATGGTACTAAACATTCATACAAAAATTTATTCAAATCAGATCTTTCATTTGGAAGTTCTGCGCAAAAATCTGATTGCACTTAATTTTGAACAAAATGGCTGCTAGCGGCCATCTTGAATTTCAGACTGGACCCCAAAACACTCCTTCTCGTCCCACAGTGATAACAAAGGTACCCAAGAAGTTTCGTGAAGATCGGTTCATAAATATGGCCTCTAGCCCGAGCCGTATTGGGATTTGCACTCACAGTGCTGAAAGTAACACTAAATAAATCAAAGTTAGGCTAATTTGCATAATTTACGCACAAGAAAAAAACCTGTGATATATGTAATGTATCCCATGGTACTAAACATTCATACAAAAAATTATTCAAATCAGAGCTTTCATATGGAAGTTCTGTACAAAAAACAGATTTCGGCATCGTCGGTACAAAATGGCTGCTGGCAGCCATCTGGAATTTGGGATTGCACCCAAAAACACTCGTTCTCGTCCCACGGTCATAACAAAGGTACCCAAGAAGTTTCTTAAAGATTGGTTCATAAATACGGCCTCTAGCCCGAGCCATAGCAGCTTGGCACTTACAGCTCTGAAAGTAACACTAAATAAATCAAAGTTAGTCTAATTTGCATAATTTACGCACGAGAAAAAAACCCGTATTATATGTGATGTATCCCATTGTACTATACATTTATACAAAACTTTATTCAAATCAGAACTTTCATACAGAAGTACTGTACAAAAAACTGATTTTTGCATCATCGGTACAAAATGGCCACTGGCAGCCATCTTGAATTTCGGACCACACCCAAAAACACTCGTTCCCGTCCCAGGGTCATAACAAAGGTACCCAAGAAGTTTCGTAAAGATTGGTTCATAAATACGGCCTCTAGCCCGAGCCATAGCAGCTTGGCACTTACAGCTCTGAAAGTAACACTAAATAAATCAAAGTCAGTCTAATTTGCATAATTTACGCACGAGAAAAAAACCCGTATTATATGTGATGTATCCCATGGTACTAAACATTTATACAAAACTTTATTCAAATCAGAACTTTCATACAGAAGTTCTGTACAAAAAACTGATTTTTGCATCATCGGTACAAAATGGCCGCTGGCAGCCATCTTGAATTTCGGACCACACCTAAAAACACTCGTTCCCATCCCAGGGTCATAACAAAGGTACACAAGAAGTTTCGTAAAGATCGGTTCATAAATACGACCTCTAGCCCGAGCCATAGCCAATTGTTGACGTACGGACAGACGGCCAGACGGACGGATGGACAGACGGACGACGGGCCATGACAATAGCTCAAATTTGACTTCGTCAAAGTTGAGCTAAAAATGAAAAAAATAATGAAAATTAATTGTCGATTTTTGAGAATAGTGCTGGCCGGTTTTGGCCGTTACGTTGGGTAAAGGGTTAAACGGACCTCCTCTGACCATCAGATATCTCATTTTTAACTGACCATCAGATATCTCATTTTTTAACTGGTTGAGGGCTAGATTATTTTTTGTGGTCTGAATATGAAAATTACATTTCTTTTATTACAAATTATTGGAAAGGCCCACAGGCTCTCTCCAATAATTTGTAATAAAGCAAATTTATACAAACACAATTTTTTTGGCATTTGACTGAATATGAAACATGAGCAAAGAAAATGTTTGCTTTTGCTCCGGTAGTCATTTTTTTTAAAGCCCTGATAGTGGCTTCTTGCACTCAACCAGTGAAGGGTTTTCAAGGAAGATTGCATAATTCAAGGACTTTCCACTTACATTCCACAACCTTTTTATAACATGTGCAGGAGCATCTTGTCACAAGGATTCCTCACACCAAATTTCATTGAAATCCATCCACTCACTGCTGAGATATCTCTGGGGATAGACAGATGGACAGACAGATAGATGGACAAAGCAGCCTTTTTTATAACATATGCAGGTGCGGTTTGTAACAAGGATACCTCGTACCAATTTCATTGAGTTGCATCCACTCACTGCTGAGATATTGCTGCAAACGGGAAAAAAATCATGAAAAATTGACAAATTAAGAACCCTAACTCTGTTGAAAAATAGGTGAACAACTTTTTTATAATGTGTGCAGGAGCGGCTTGTCACAAGGATCCCTCATACCAAATTTTATTAAAATCCATCCATCCATGCACTGGTAAGATATTGTTGCGTACAGAAACAAATCTTTTGAAAATGATAAAGTAAAGGCCATAACTCTGGTGAAAAATATACAGGCAACTTTTTCATAACATGTGCACTGTGTAGGAGCTGCTTATCACAAGGATCCCTCGTACCAAATTTCATTGAAATCCAACCACTCACAAATGAGATATCGCTGAGGGGGAACAGATGCATCCATCCATGCTATGCCAAAACCTTACCGTGACTTCGTCAAGTTAAGCTAAAAATGGTAATGTGATGACAAGAAATTCTTAGCCTGACAAGGGCAATAACTTTTGAAGAAATACTTGGCCACTGCTGGTTCACAATCCCATTCTTGCTATCGTTTATTGGCTGAATGCAGAGAAGTTTTACTTTTTAAAAATGTTTGATAACAAGTTTATCTCTGGAGCTTTGAAACGCTACAACTGTTCGCAGAATGTTTTTTTTGTTCCAAAAATATCTAGAAATCCCTTTCTATCACAGTATTATGCTCCAAATAGAAGATCATTGACTTTAACTACTGATTTATTGGCAGAGGGAAAAAATCCTGAATTTTCAAGGATTTTTCTAATGAATTTCCAAGCACATTTCAGGACCTTAATCAAGAATCGTTTTATGCATCTCTGATTTTTATATAGAAATGTTAACTGGTATCCAAATAGATACCACTTTATGATTCTGATACATGTCTCTGAATCCAATAATACCTGCCACCTGACTCTGATCCATGGGAATTCTGATACATGTCTCTGAATCCAATAATACCTCCTACCTGACTCTGATCCATGGGAATCTCTCGGAGAGCTTCCCATGGATCAAGAGTACATAATATCACAGTGAATAAAAAATCAATTTACATAACAAAAACAGACAAATACCATAGCTCTAAAATCACATTTTTGCCCAAAACAAGACCAGCAAGGCCTTTTCATGACTTTTTCTTCTAAAAAAGTAAGTTTCAAGCACTCAACAGCCCTAAAATTCAAATTCAGTCATAAAATTCAAGCACTTGTCAGCACATTCACCAACTTGTACAGACCCTGAAAGATAATTCAAGGTCAAGGTAGGTTAGTGCAAGCGATGTCAGTCTCTGAGAATTGATATATACAGAGATAACTATGAAAACATTAGTCAGATTAAAACTCCCCTTCCACATGTACACATTCACTTCATACTCAAACTTTGCACAAAGGTTTGAAAAAAAAACAAAGAAAAATATTACAGAAGCTAAGCGGACAAACATTGTGTTTGAACTCTTTCCATTCACAAATGCCAAAACTGTGGAAAGTTTTGTTGAATCAAAGATTCCCTCCCATATACACATCTCCTCTCCCTACTCATACTTCACACTAAGTGCAAACTAGAGCAATGCTGAGGGTGGCGCATACCCCCCGCCTGCAAAACCTTCAATAGCATTACAGAAATGAAACATTTGTTAATGGATGACAGCTGAAGGATGACAGATTACAGACCATGGGGCGTTATCATAAATATTATTAAGTGTTGCCATAGAGGGACACAAAAAGGTACCCCCGCCTCTTTACCAAATATTAGAGCGACTTTATTTGATTTGATAATTCTGTGAAAAAGTATTTTTCTGCAAACTTTATCTGTTGCACATCTGCAAGGCAGGTGTAACCATATCTTAAAGTTCCAGCTCTGTACATTAGAAACTGTGGAAGGAGTTGATCATACCGTTAAAGAACACTGGAAATTTTCAAAGTCGATAAAGGACAATAATTTTGTTAAAAAATATTTTTTCTACAAACTTTATATATACTGCACATCCTCAAGGACATGTGTAACCATATCCTAAAGTTTCAACTATCCACATTAGAACCTAATATTTTTTCCGCAAAATTTATAGATGCTGCACATCTTCATTGTGTGTGTAACCATATCCTAAACTTTACAATCTCTACATTATAAACTGTGGACAGAGTTGATTACACCAGGAAGGTACCCTCAATTAAAAAACGCCAATAATTTTGTTCAAAAATATTTTTACTGCAAACTTTATATATCTTGCACATCTGTATTGTGTGTGTAACCATATCCCAAAGTTTCAAACCTCTACATTAGAAACTGAGGGAAGATTTGATAACACAATGAAGGTACCCTCAATTACAAAACAGGAAATTTTCTAAGTCGATAATGGGTAATAATTTTGTGAAAAAAATAAAGTTGCACATCTTCATTGTGTATGTAACCATATCCCAGGGCTTCAGATCTCTACATTACAAACGGTGGAAGGAGTGGATTACACCATGAAGGTACCCTCAATAAAGGGCAATAATTTTGTTAAAAACTTTATAGATGTTACATATCTTCAAGGCATGTATAACCATATCCTAAAGTTTCAGCTCTCTACATTAGCAACTGTGAGAGGAGTTGATTACACCATGAAGGTACCCTCAATTGAAAAACACATGAAATTGTCCAAGTTGATAAAGCCAAAAAACATACCAAGTCGCCTGACCATCTACTGTGGTAATGGGTTGCATGTAGTTTTGCATTGTGCAAAATTCCATATGGCTGCCTTGAAAGGTGTGAGAGTAGTGTATGATTAAAACTTCGGGACTGACAGACAGACATGAGGAATACTATATAAAAAAAAGTCCAATGAAAAATGTACGAATTGAGAGGAAGAACTTTTGTGATAGAAATCTTGCCATTACCAAGGGAAGTAATTAAGGAAAAATATGTCATATCAAAAATTCCTTTCCATATACTGTTCCACATGAACATCAACACTAGAGGCACATACTTCAAACCAGATTTCATAAAAAAGCAAAGTAAAAGAAAATGAAAGTGTCAGTGACACTGTATCTTAACTTGTCTGTGTGTTGTGTTTGATGAAAAGGATAATGTTCAATGTTTATGAAAGGATTATGAAATAAGACAAGTATTGTAATAATTGGGATATGTTAATTTCTGTTCCCTGTATGCTATGTTTTCAATAAAAATAATATGAGGCGTAGACTGTACTAAAGAATTGAGGGGTGGTTTAATGTGGCCCTCACAGTTAGTCAATGTGGCCCTCACAGTTAATGTATGTCATTGAAAGTTACCAAGTTGCAGTGAAATTATTCCAAAACGAGTCATCCTATCAAGTTACATTGAAATCCCTTCATAGATATGGCCTGTAGACTGTGCTAAAGGTTTCCAGGCTTTGGGCCTGTGTTGTAGCCATCACGGTTGATCGATCACAACCAAATGGGGACGTCCCCATGTAGACATTATACTGAGTCATACTACCAAGTTACAATGAAATCCCTTCATAAATACGACCTGTAGTCTGTGCTAAAGTGTTTCGGGTTTTAGACTTGGCAACCATCATGGTTGAATGATTGCAACCAAAAGGGGACGTTCTCATCTAGGCATTATGGAGTCATCCTACCAAGTTACAATGAAATCCCTTCTTTAATACGACCTGTAGACTGTGCTAAAGGTTTTCTGGCTTCGCACCCCTGTAGCCGTGACAGCTAACCAATCGCGACCAAAAAGGGACGTTCTCATCTCGACATTATATGGAGTCATCCTACCAAAGTACAATGAAAACCCTCCATAAATACGAACTGTAGACTGTGCTAAAGGTTTTCAGGTTTCGGGCTCGTGCAGCCGTCACTGCTGAATGATCGCGATCAAAGGGGGGCATTCTCATCTAGACATTATCTGGAGTCATCCTACCAAGTTACAATGAAATCTCTTCATAAATGTGACCTGTAGACTGTTCTAAAGGTTTTTGGCCTTTGGGCCTCTGTAGACGTCACAGTTGACCAATCGCGACCAAAAGGAGACGTTCTCATCTAGATATTATATGGAGTCAGCCTACTAAGTTACGATTAAATCCCTCAATAAATACGACCTGTAGACTGTGCTAAAGGTTTTTGGGTTTTGGGATCGGGCAGTCATCACGATTGACCGACCGATCGCGACCAAAACGTTCTCATCTGGACATGACCTCAAACCTGCATGTGAAATTTTATGACGATCATATGAGAACTACGGGGTTTAGCCTGTGCTAAAGGAAAAGGTGAACAGACTAACAGACTTCCGCACATGTGATGGCATTAGCTGATCTTGACTTTGTCAATTTAAGCTAAAAATAAGGGAGTTTATCTGTAACATTGTTCATACTGAACTGAACTTGTCAGGAGTCAAATTTTAGTAAAACCTGGATATCTTTTTACAAAACAAAATATTTGGTGCTAAGCTCCCAACAGCAGCAGGAGATCATGTTTCCTCAACCTGGTCCAAAATAATTATCTGTTTCCTGGAACTGAATGTCCCTGTTCTCACTGAAAATTAATTGCCAGACATTTTGACTCATCATTCTTCTACACATTGAAGTCAAAATACTTAATTTCAAGCAGCAAATTTTCCCCATACTGCAGGTGAAAATTTAACCAATTTAACTCTTTACCCAACGTAGCGGCCAAAACCGGCCAGCACTATTCACATAAATCACCAATTAATTTTCATTATTTTTTCATTTTTTGTCTCAAAAACATAGGTCATTGAGCTCGTTCCAATAAGGGGCATAACCTATGTTTTGGGGGCAAAAAATGAAAAAAAGTTAAAAAATTTATAGTAATTTATATATTTTTTATACTTACCAATGACCCAGACATAGCTGGTACTAACTCTTAAAATATAGGGCCAAACACAAATTTTGCCCCCCAATCCCCAAAATTTGCATCTAAAACCAAAGAAAACATGTCCTGAATGGCCCTCCACACTTCACCTCTACTGCGCATGCGCAGTGTCAAGGACGTTCCGAAATTGGTGCCATTAATCATTCTAATAACCAGTGCCTGGTAAGCGCTATGTACTCAGTGGGGAGGTAAGAGTTCCCAACTCTTGGGAGGGCCATCCCCGTCTGGGTCATTGGTAAGTATAAAAAATATATAAATTACTATAAATTTTTTAACATTTTTATACTGTACCAATGACCCAGACATAGCTGAATAGTAAAAAGGCTGGAGGGCCAAGGACATAGAGCAAGATGGAATACGCTCAATAATATAAAATAGAGTCATCCCCTCTAGGGAAAAAGAAGTATTAGGCCTTACATGTATCTTTCTTATTTATGATAAATTAGAAAGATACAACACCTTCCAAAATTGAGCATCATACATCCATGTACTCTATTAATATCTAGTATAATCCTTATACTAATAATTTTTAAAGTAAGCCAATAAATAAAGTAAGTCTAGAGAATAGAGACTCTTTATACTCCTTAAAAGTGTCTGAGGATTGCATAATCATGTCCGTTGACACGTGCTATATTCAAAAGCTATACTTTAAAAACTAAGACTTGAATGAATTTTTAAAACATAAACTTCTCACTAAACAACCATCCCAATAACAGCTCAGAATTACTAACTCCGGAGGAGGTATCCCCTTGTTTTCATAGTAAAACAGGTGACCCAAGGGAACACCCTCCCCCCCCCCCTTTTTCTTGCCCTGGGTCAAATAGCCCAGAGCGAAGAGGGCAGCAGAACGGAATCACTGCCGTAACAGGCAGCCTACCTAGCTATAGTAGCAACTGTTAAGTGAATGACATTCTGAGCAGTAGATAATAGACCTAACAATAGAGGCCTCCAGAAATGGACTCAATATTTCTGAGATAAAAAATTCATGAATGTGGATGGCTGAGCGCAATGAGCAGCCTTCAAAAATCTATAATAGCGATACTATTAATGTAAGCCCAAGATGTAGAAGAACTCTTACTTCATGAGCCGAAATCTCAAACACAACTGCTGAGTCAAAGATATACCATAAGCAGTATCGATAGTTAATTGAATCCATTAGCAATAGAATGGAGCGTAACGTCCCTCTATTAGGTATCAAAGACATTAGAAGTTTAAGCCCGTAGTAATAAACAGATATCTGTTTATGAATACATAAACTCTAACCGGACAGAGTAAAGGCCTATGCCCGTACGAAGACGGAAGGACCTTAATAACAATAGGATCCGGATATTAGGAGCCTAACTCTTATGCGAAAATTCAACCTAAATAGTAAAGGAAGTAGAGATTCCGAAACTACGAAAGTGAAAATCATCCACCGATAGTGCATGAAACTCACTGACTCTTCAGTAAAAGAGAAGCCAACAGAATTACTGTCTAAAAGGTCAGAATTTGAAAACTACTGTTTCCAGAGGCTCAAATGATTACTTAGCTAAATAAGAACCAAAGTTAAATTCCATATAGGAATTTAATCTAATGATTCTAAGTCTATTTATCGAAAAGTTACTAACTGACTTAGATAAAGAGACATAAGACTCAATTGTAAACTATCATAGAGTGCATAGGTATGAGGTAACATAAACCTATAACCTTAATAATAACAGGCTGCAGTAGATCTTGTCAAACAAGTATACTAAAAAGTTGCAATGAGTAGTATGGAGGGATCAACAATATGAACATAGTGATCCCTACACCAACGACGGAAGAGCCTCCACTTTAGCCGCATAGAATAGCGAAGAAGAGGATCTCCTATAGTAAGAAATCGCGTCCAAAGCTCGTCCAGTACAATGCTTACAATGCAATAAGGACCACACAACGGAATACGTGAAGGTTGCGACCTTGCGAGTTGTGATAAAGATGACACGATTTTACCCAGCGAAAAAAGATCCTCTCATTGAGGAAGATTTCGCGTTAAGTCCCACAGTAGACATCAGAGTAAATTTACCCACGGTCTCTGTGAAGACAGAGATGCTATCAACAGAAATGTATTGTGGTTGTTTATCTTAACAATACCTTCTGAAACAACAGCGCCGGAGGATACGCATATCCTATCATTCCGTCCTATTAGATCCATAGAGCGTTAACAGCATTAGCTCAGAGATCCGGACAACCAAACACATACGTCTGCAATTGATTAGCAAGCTGTGTCGTAAATAAATTATCATTGGGCGCTCCCATTGATAGCAAATCTGATTGAATACTTGTTTGTTGAGAGTCCATTCTGACGGCAACAAGCGACGCATAAGTGAACGGGAGTCCGGTAAAACAATCAGACGACCCGGAATATGACGGACCGAAACAGAACTTGGTGTACTATAACAAACAGAAGGATTCTTTCCATTAAATTGAATAACGGAAACGAATGAGTGCCTCCCTGGTTCCGGAGATACGCCACTACTGTCGAATTAACGGACAGGATTTGGACATGCATTTCTGAATAATGTTCATCCAATGACATAAAGCAAGCCTAAAAAACATTATTCCGCGGAAGATAAGTGCTTGCTTAGAGACTGCGGAACCCAAAGACCCTGGCACTTCGAATCCGTTGGGATCAATATTATATCCCAACCTGTTTGACTGGCAACCGTCATAATTACAACACTCGGATCCGGCAACTGCAGTGGCACTCTCTGAGTCAACCACCGAATGTTTGCCCCAGTCTGAATCTCTTGCAACACTAGATAGACAAGAGAACGTGTAAATCGAGCAATTCATGGATTGCTGAAAAGTTGCCGTCGAAGAGAAGCTTTTCCGAGAACGAAGCGACTCTGAGAGAGTTCTTCACCTTACTATCCACGCGCGTGGATGTAGCTAGGGCTGCATCACGTCTAACCACCTCCAATCAGCCACTGAAGGGCAGAGTTATACGTGAACAAACTACTGCCCTCAAAAGAAATCACATTGAGAATAATATCCCGTAATTCTTTTCTTGAAGACGTAATGATAACGCCTCAGTAAGGTGGATTACGTATGATAAAGCGTCTAAGTTAAGTCTACTAGACATCATTGTCGTTTCCAACATTGTGGTTGGAAAAGACATAGACGGCAAAAAAGAATATTTCCAGTCTTTAACCACGCCATCTAGACGCATATGAACTCTCGGTATGCCCTGCTCTGCCAAAATAAAGTATTCGTATAAATGATAAAAAGGCAGAAATGAGCATTGCGGACAAGAAACTAAACTATCATGCTTGGTAGCAGGCTTATATGCATATATAGCGTCGATAAATAATACACATGTTCTAATGACATTATTGGACTGTGTCGGTAAGTCAAGGACAATGTCCCTGAACCGATCCAAAATTCTGTGTCCAATGACGCTATAAGTCTCTTATCCAACATCGCAGCAATCTAGTCCGAAATAACAATCACTGGAAGATAATGCCAGAAGATATGAATGGCAGCTTCCGATGCTACGAAAGGGAAAACTCGAAATCTTTCGAATCCCTTTCGCCATCCTGTCGGACCCTATAAAGCGTTCGGTCGTCCGTACCTGATGCAACCGCGGACCGCACCGACCCAGCGCCATCAGATAATTCCTGATTCGACTAAGAAACTGTCGATTGCTGGGGATGCTGCGAAAAACTGTGCTAACTCGGATAGCACGTCCGTCACTGAGGCCTGTGGAGAAGCGGTCCTACAATGCATTGCCGCTGGAAGCTCCGTGATCGTTACCCCGTGCATACTACTAATATGCGAGCGAACGGAGTGTATAGGCCTCGTGTCCCTTGGCTACCGGATGGCGTGACCTATTCGCCATGGAATCACTGAATGACGAAACTGATCGGATACTCGAGGTCACGTAGCCAATGTGCGGTCGTGTGCCCTGCTGTGAGGATGAGGAAGCATTATCGACAGTCTCTCGGACTGTCAATATAACGGAGCGTCCCGACCGACAGACATATGCTCCGAATGTAAAATATCTGAACCACAACATGCGGTCCCCTATGTTGTTGGACGAGAGAGGGACCTCTCTCGCTCACAGCCCGGACGGACCTGGACAAGCCAGGAACCGGACTAACAGGCTTCCTCCGATCTGTCCTCAATCCGCCGTCACTGGGTGAGTACTAAAGTAATTATAGTGCTCGCATCACCGAAATCTCCTTCCTAGACCGCAACGGACGAACCCGGCAGCCGAAGCATTCAATGAATGTACGCTACACCGGGTGAGCTAGCGAATGTCACTCCGTCAATCCTACAAGGGACCTCTTAGGCGATAGACATATTCCATGAGCACTTATTGCCGCTAGCTCTTCATTAACTATGACGACAGAGGCACACTTTGAAAGACATCTCCGTAACTTTGCGAACAAGAAACCCGAAATGCTTGGTAATAGCAAGCATATAATAATAATATATATATAGCGTCGTTCAATAATTCGAAAGTTTGTGTGACATTATTGGACTATGTCGGAACTGAGGGACGATGTCCCTGAACCGAACCAAAAATTTCTAAGTCCACCGACGCTATCAGTTTCTTATCCGGCATCGCAGCATTCTGGTCCGACGAAAGAAGCTGTAGAAGATCAAGTCAGATGACATACACAACAGCATATGTTGTTCCGAAAGGGAAAGCTCGAAATCCTCCGAATCCCTTTCGGTATCCCGTCGGACCGGATGAAATTTTCGGACGTCCGTACCCGCTTCCGCGGAGCGTCCCGACCCAGCATCGTCGGATAAAAAATATGCGACAGATTCAGTTGATGCTGGGATGCTGCGATAAGCTGTGCTATATAGGAAAGCACGTCCGTTCCCGAGGCCTGTGCAGTAGCGGTCTTACGATGCATTGCCGCCGGAAGCTCCGTGTACGTTGACTCCCGCACACTTTCCTATGCGAACGTCCGGAGTCTGCAGGCCTCGTGTCCATGGCTACCGGATGGTGTGACCTGGTCGCCGATGATTCTCTGACTGGCGAAGCTGACTGGATATCCGAGGTCACGTAGCCAAGAGCGGTCGTGTGCGCTACCATGAGAATGAGGAAGCCTTATTGACAGTCTACTCTGGACTGCCTATATGTCGGAGCGTCCCGAGCGACGGACGTATGCTCCGAATGCGAAACATTTTGTACCACAACATCTGGGGCCAGATGTTGTTGTACGAGAGAGGGGCCTCTCTCGCTCGTCGTCCGGATGGACCAGAACGAGCTATGAACCAGACTAAAAGGCTTCCTCCGTTCTCCCTCTAATCCGCCGTCACTGGGTGTGCATTTAGTTCATTTATAGTGCTCGCATCACCCCAAAACTCCTTCTAGACCGCAACGGACGAACCCGGCTGCCGAACCATTCGATGAATGGACGCTACACCGGGCGAGCTAGTGGACGTCAAAGGCCGTCGAACCTACTAGGGTCCTCTTAGGCAATTGGCGTATTTACATGAGCACTTTTCCGCTAGCCCTTTATTAATTGTGACGACGGAGGCACACTGTTGGAAGACATCACAGATACATCACCCTAATCTTGATCGTCTGAAATAGAAATTGATAAAGTAGAGTGACCCTGCGGGGAAAGGACTGGAGTGTCCAATTCCCCACTAACATACCGTGACATACGCTTCCCATGTTGTCATCGAAATCATACGATACAGAACAGGAGTTAATGCGAGTACACTGACCACATATAGAATGATTATAAAAGTCAGAGGAAGACTTCCTCTTATTACAATTGATCAAAATCCTTTCAATGTGAAAAGAAAACAAAGTCCTGGTACTCGCACCAACCCTTGGCAATCAAAATACATAATAATAATATGATCCATTAATATAGAAAAAATAATTGAAATCAAAATATTTTGAAAAAATATTTTTTCAGAAAAGCCCAAGTTTCTGAAAAGTAACGTTGAGCCCCAATGGATCCCAAGCCTAAGTGTGGACAAAAATTTTAAAAATATTTTAAACAATTTATTCAACACTTACGAACAATAATAATGTATCTAGTTATGATTAAAATAACATCAAGATATTATTTTCAAGAAATCCCCCCCTCACACAGAGGGCTGTTGTAAATGTAAACAATGAGTGTAAAAACACTAAAATAAGACTCCAGGCACCCAGGCTCGGAATCAGTTACCAAAAATACACTATCTGATGCAAAACAGAGACTTCCAGGGAAGAAACTGCAGAACATCAGATGGTAGATGCAGAACACAATGCCTAACCACCCGTAGGTGAAGACGTAAACATGGGGAAAAGAACAGAATTCATTCTATTATTCAGCTAAAACTCCCAAGAAATTTTAGGAATAATAATTACAGAAACTATGCCAAAAGCATGGGAGAATAGCAAGATTGGACTTAAAGGAAAGGGAGAGAGGAAAACACTGAAAAATCAGTGTAACTAAATAACCAGAATGACAACAAAATGGCTGCTGCCTCGAAAATAGGTAACTTAACATAATTTCATTAAAAAATTTTAAGTTACAGCCCTGATAATATTCTGTCACACATTTTTCCTCTCCTCCTTCTCTATCCTCCTTAGAATCACCATTTCACTAATATTTATGTGTCTGGCATCATTTAAACTGAGATTTACAAGCACAAAGATCAGTCAGATGTTAACTGATGAAGGGCCAAACTTAGAATGATTAATGACGCCAATTTCGGAACGTCCTTGACACTGCGCATGCGCAGTAGAGGTGAAGTGTGGAGGGCCATTCAGGACATGTTTTCTTTGGTTTTAGATGCAAATTTTGGGGATTGGGGGGCAAAATTTGTGTTTGGCCCTATATTTTAAGAGTTAGCACCAGCTATGTCTGGGTCATTGGTACAGTATAAAAATATAGTTATTCAAGAATTTTGATCGCAAGTGTCATCTGCTTTTCGTGTTAGGTAAATGGTTAATCTTGTTTGATAAGATCTTTCCCTCACCAGTAGAGGACTCCAGTTTGATATTAGTTTAAACAATATTTATTTCCAATAGTATCTGGTAGTTATGTACAATAGAATGTGGTGGATTGGATTTGACAGTAAGCCACAGGCTTATTGTTGTCGTTTCCATATATACAATAATTTTTCAAACAGATTAGATCGGATATGACAACTATCAACTATCAACTATCATTGTTTGTCAAGGAGATGGGTCACTAGGTGTTTGTTCGAGTATATATTGGGAATATAGGTTTAAGATGGAAAGTAAATGCTAATGATAATAGTGCATAGAAAATAAATACAAAACCTCTTCACGTATGATTTGATGCAATGGAGGTGGATGGATTGTCCACAAAGCACACCACTTACTGAGTTTGGGGATATATAAATACCTAGGTCAGCATTCAGACCCAATTACAAGTGCGGATTTTGACAGATTTGTTGTCCCGCATCAGCAAAAACATAACCGCGACCTCCCTGCAATCCCATGGGCAATCGTATAATAAAACATAATACCACACCCCAAAAAGAGCCCAAAACCAACCCAAACCAACTGAGTC
The DNA here is from genome assembly GCA_031216915.1 of Pictodentalium vernedei. Taxonomy (NCBI): domain Eukaryota; kingdom Metazoa; phylum Mollusca; class Scaphopoda; order Dentaliida; family Dentaliidae; genus Pictodentalium; species Pictodentalium vernedei. Next base: position 309,707,816 of record CM062290.1, read on the forward strand.
AATTGAACACAAACTCAGTAGGGCTCGCATTCACTCAGCCCAGCCAACCCAGGCCGGGCCCCAACCCAACCAATTCCAGTGTGCAGTCGGGCCAAGAATCTGCTGGTTTGAACAATCACGAGTCGGGCTAATATTCACTCAACCTGGGCAGAACTTCAGCCCATCCAATTCCAGAAAGCAGTAGTACGTATGTGGACAATTCTAGGAAATTTTGAGTATTACACAATGGATGCGATGTAAGAGTTGCTTGCGTTGGTAAAACTGCAGAACGCTTTCTTTATCTCATCACCCAGGACCCTCCCACTGCGTCCAATCTGATCTTAGAAAATTGGAATAACATGTTTGGTGTAAGCCATTTTGAGGTCACTAATTGGCTGGTAATTTTATGAATTGTCTGCTGTCGACTGAACCACCGAGAGGCAAAACACACAGGGTTTTTATCCCTCACCCTACGTATAGTACTACACCATGCAGAAGCGAAGAGAGGCTCATCCATGTCCAGACGACATGTAGCCAACTGGGGAGGAGCAACAGACCATCTCGTCATTGTCATAGATGCCATCATGTTGGGATGTGTCATCCTCTTTTCTGTCATTTAGTTGAACCAACCACTAGCCAAAATAAAAATCTGTACAGTCTAAAAAATTACAAGATTGTCTTCATTACAGTATTGCTCGGAGCCACATAAGAGCACAGTGCAGTCTATGCCCGTCACAAAATATTATCCTGAACCTGAGCATATACTGGACGGGCAAGAGAAAGTATTCACTTGTCTCTGGATTGCCACACCAACACGGAGGAGATTGAGCCAAATGGTTATCGAATAGGTGGGCATTACGACTATTGCATCCAAGTCGTAGACAACAGTGGTAAATTTGTGCTTTGCATGATTTTTAAACTGAAAAGAAAGAGGGTGGTCATCTACTGTTCGCGTTTAGGTATTGTTAAGAGTTACAAAGTCGAGAGTCCTCTCTAATGTATATACCGGGAGATCGTTTCACAATTTAGTCACTAACAGAATAAATGACATGTAAGTTTTTGTGTGACAATGGTGATGCGAAGGTTGCTGCTATTGCAAAGATTATGGGTCTGATTAGTTGGTATGGATGGAGCTCCCTAAATTTAACCAGGCTTTACTTGTACTGACAGTCGTGCCAACACCTTTCTGTATTTTCTCTAATTGGTCTGAGCAGGTTTTTGTACAGTTATCCCAAACGGTGTCAGCATACTCCAGAAGTGGTCTTACAAAGGCAAAATATTATATCTTGTCCAGTATTTTCCAATCCAGTACAAATTTATGCCTCTGCATTAGGTCAATGCATTTCCAAGCTTTGGGGCTGATATATTCAACATGATTCGTCCAAGAGCAGTTATTGCGCATTACGGTCCCAATGTGTTTGCGTTTGGGGACTTCTGTTAGTGGTATGTTAGACATTTTAAGAGGTGGTCTTCGCTCTGTTTTATGTGATATTGTCATCGTTTCTATATTCTGTGCATTAAATTTGACTAACCTGGTGTGAGCCCACTAGTTTTGGCTAGGTCTCTGCTCATGATTTCTGAGGCTTGTTGGGGGTTTCTGACAATTAGGTATAGAGGTGTTTCGTTTGCGAATAGGTGAATGTTACTGGTCAGATTGAATACGGTTTAGTTTTGCTTTGTTAAAACAGATTGCTCCATCTGCATTTAGTCATAAACATGCACAAGTATTTTCTCATAGAAAGCAACAGAAAATATTTGATTGGAGGTGTGGCTCACAGACCTCAACTGTCATAAGTCTTGCATGTTCACAGTTTAACCCTTTTAACTTTCACATATCTTTGTGTTAGAGGGTAATATGCAACCAGAATGTGTTCCTTGTCAGCAGGGGTTGATAGTGGAGCATATTCTTTTGGACTGTAGATTTTAATCTTATCAGAGGGCAGTATTTTAATGTTGCGTCTTTTCGAAACCTATTTTACAACACAAATTCTCATAAACTTTTGTCGTTCCTCGAGGCAATCAACCTTTTTAATTTTAAATTGTTTTTATTCTTTTAAACTGAAATCTGTTATCTGTTCAACAGGTTGATTTACACATTTTTTAAACAACTTGTCTCATTTTCTCATTACTGTGTTCACTCCTTATTTCTATTCCTCATATTTCATTGACTTTGTTTTATTTATTTCATGGAAGATAATGGCCTATTTTATTGAACAAACCTTTTATTGCCGCCACAGGTATTCGGCACAAGCTTACAAATCGAAAGAAAAATGATATCTGATAGCATTTTTGAATCGATGCTGACTGGTCCCCATAATGGTATATAAATATTAACAAGGTACACAACTTGCTTTTCGAAAACAAAAGCACTCATGCTCATCATACCCCCCTCAAATTTGATTCACCTAACGTATCCAGCACTATCCGGTGTCAGTTGAAAGAATACGCTTTTTCAATGGTGTATTACATGACTGTTGGATGTTCTTCGGTTATTCATAATAACTGATATTTAATAGCAACAATTTTTGATGGAAATGAAAAGAAAATCGATAGCTCCTATCCTGGTCACACGGAATAAGCATACCAATTTCAAGACAACCTTATAATGAATGCATCCTCTGAGGTGTGCGAAAGGAAGATGTTAATGCACAAATGCATAAGTTTGAAGGTCATTCTAGTGGCAATCTTTTTTATTTTTTTATGGAAATTCATAAATATGCCCTGAAGAGAGTGCAAAAGTTCAAAGGCTGGTGCCAATGACAATAATTTTTTATGGAAATGAAAGAAAATCAATAGCTTAACTCTGAAAGTCACCCCGAACATGCATGCCAAGTTTCAAAGCGACCCGATCATAAATGTATCTTGAAGGGAGTGCCAGGGGAATATATTGATCTTTGACTAAATTAAGTTCAAAGGTTGTTGCCAATGGCAACGTTTTTTTATGGAAATGGAAGAGAATCCACAGTTCCCATCTTGAGATCATCCCAAACAAGCATACCAGGTTCCAAAGGAATCCGATCATAAATGGGTCCTGTAGGGTGTGCCAAAGCTAAATATAGATGTCTAACTAAACAAATTTCAAAGGTTATTGCCAACGGAAAACATTTTTTTTACAGAAGTGGAAGAAATCGATATCGCCCATCTAGAAGTCACCCCAAACAAGCACACCAAGTTTCAAAGTGATCCAATCATCAATGTGGAAATACTGATGCATAACTGCACTAAATTCATCATAGGTCATTGCCAATGAGAAGTGACAGAAATATGCTTAAAAATGAAGCCATGGAATCAAAATAATATAAACCAGAATGCAGGCTTTTCAATCATGCAACTGCTTTTCATTTTCTATCACTTAACCTTTAAGAGCATGGAGATTTTTATATGCTTTCGCTATACTTTGAAAGTCAACTTCCAGTGGCTTTGCCTAGAGAGGCAGCCAAGACTTGGCCTATAATCAACTAAGGTACAACTTTTGAGTTCATCCAAACAATGCATGTTTGGGCACATGTTCTTTTGCATTAAAAACTTATCAAAGTTGAAATTCGGCCCTTAAAGGTTAACCCTTCATCTAACAAATCGGTTGTAGTTGCCCAGCCAATTTACAAATTATGCAGTTTTTTTTTGTTTTTTTTTATTATGGTTTAACGACACATTAACAGCCAGGGTCATATCATGTTGGTGACAGTTTTACGGGTGGAGGAAGCCGGAGTACCCGGAGATAACCACCGAGCAACGACGAGCAGCTGTCGGCTCTCCAACATCTGAACTCTGCACCGCGGCACAGGCAGGGTTAGATTGGTTGAAGACATGCACACCTTCGATGTGCAGTACGCCTTAGTACACAGCGTCATCGTGCCCCCCAATTACGCAGTTGAAAACATATATTTGTCAAAAAATTTAAACAAAACCATATCATATGACCCCTCATTAGAACAAGCACATCAAGCTATGGCTATGTGGATATTTTTTGAAAAATTTTAGAAAACAATACTTAAAATAATAAATGTTGATATTGTGTGTGTTAGGTAAAGGGTTAACATCTTGACTGCAGACAATGACTTCTGGAACCCATTTCATTAAGACACAACTAAACAGCTGCAATGAATGAGAACCTCAATGCTTTTCAATGTTTCTATATAGGAAAAACATTCCATGTAAAGAGATAAAAACAGGTAACTCATACTTATTCATTTTTTTTATTTTTACCAACTTTATTCAATATCTTCTCATCCAATTATTCTTACATATTAAACACCAACTGTTCTGTTGATAAATATTCTATCTAACAGTCAGTTACAAACATTATCAACAAGAATTTATTCTTCAATGATTTTCAACCCTCAAAGGCTGGACAGTTTTTCGGAAATGCTACCATATTTCAACCTGCATGTCTTGGGGCTTGTTGGTGGCTTCTGCTCAAGACTTGACTTCCTGCTCAAGACTAAACAGCCTGCACAGATAGCCAAGACCTGACCAGAAGGCACTGTCATGGTTCTTTAACTCTAAGGGCCTGAAGAATTTTTTTATACATTATTGCTTTACTTTGACAATCCACATCCTTTGCCTTTGCAGCTGTTTCTTGGCAAGTCTTGGCTGCCTATGTAGGCAGCCAAGACTTGCTTAGAAACTGCCATGGCTCTTCAAATTTAACTTGCAAGCTTACCCCAGAAATGCATGTTGGGGAACCTGTTTTGTTGTAGAAAAATGTGATTAAAGCCTGAATTAGGCCCTTAAGAGTTAACTATTGTCTGAAAATTGCCTGTTGGGTGCATGTCTTGCAAGGCAAGAATAGTTGTCGAAGGTCGATGAGGGTTAAAGAGTCAACAATAAAAATAACCCATGATACCTCTAAGGAATGCAATGTATGGTATACCAAAGAGATTAAGTTATTTAAAAAAACTGATACCTTAAGAATCTGCATACTTATGTCAAAAAAACATAATTCAATGCAGCAAAGTTTTCCCATAATGCAATGAGGAATTTGACTGATTCAATCTGAAGTCTGTCAAACAAGACTGAATTGGTTTAATTCCTAGTTGCATTTTGGGAAAAGTTAAAAAATTTATAGTAATTTATATATTTTTTATACTTACCAATGACCCAGACATAGCTGGTGCTAACTCTTAAAATATAGGGCCAAACACAAATTTTGCCCCCCAATCCCCAAAATTTGCATCTAAAACTAAAGAAAACATGTCCTGAAAGGCCCTCCACACCTTGCCCCCACTGCGCATGCGCAGTGTCAAGGACGTTCCGAAATTGGCGCCATTTATCATTCTAATAACCAGTGCCTGGTAAGCGCTATGTACTCAGCGGGGAGGCAAGAGTTCCCAACTCCTGGGAGGGCCATCCCCGTCTGGGTCATTGGTAAGTATAAAAAATATATAAATTACTATAAATTTTTTAACATTTTTATACTGTACCAATGACCCAGACATAGCTGAATAGTAAAAAGGCTGGAGGGCCAAGGACATAGAGCAAAATGGAATACGCTCAATAAAATAAAATAGAGTCATCCCCTGTAGGGAAAAGAAGTAATAGGCCTTACATGTATCTTTCTTATTTATGATAAATTAGAAAGATACAACACCTTCCAAAAATTGAGCTTCATACATCCATGTACTCTATTAATATCCAATAATCCTTATACTAATAATTTTTAAAGTAAGCCAATAATAAAGTAAGTCTAGAGAATAGAGACTCTTATACTCTTAAAAGTGTGTGAGAATTGCATAATCATGTCCGTTAACATATGCAATATTCAAAAGCTATACTTTAAAAACTAAGACTTGAATGAATTTTATAAACTTAAACTTCTCACTAAACAACCATCCCAATAACAGCTCAGAATTACTAACTCCGGAGGAGGTATCCCCTTGTTTTCATAGTAAAAACAGGTGACCCAAGGGAACACCCTCCCCCCCCCTTTTTCTTGCCCTGGGTCAAATAGCCCAGAGCGAAGAGGGCAGCCGAACGGAGACACTGCCAAAACAGACAGCCTACCTAGCTATAGTAGCAACTGTTAAGTGAATGACATTCTGAGCAGTAGATAATAGACCTAACAATAGAGGCCTCCAGAAATGGACTCGATATTTCTGAGATAAAATTCATGAATGGATGGCTGAGCGCAATGAGCAGCCTTCAAAAATCTAAAATAGCAACACTATTAATGTAAGCCCAAGAAGTAGAAGAACTCTTACTTCATGAGCCGAAATCTTAAGCACAACTGCTAAGCCAATGATATACCATAAGCAGTACGCTAGTTAATAGAATCCATTAACAATAAAATGGAGCGTAACGTCCTTCTACTAGACATCAAAGACAGAAGAAGCTTACGCCCTTGTAATAAACAGATATCTGTTTATAAATACATAAACTGTACCCGGAAAGAGTAAAGGCCTATGCCCATACGAAGACGGAAGGACCTTAAAATAATAGGTTCCGGATAATAGGAGCCTAATTCTTATGCAACAATCCAACCTAAATAGTAACGGAAGTATTGATTCCGAAACTATGAAAGTGAAAATCATCCATCGATAGTGCATGAAACTCACTGACTCTACAGTAAAAGAGAAACCAACAGAATTACTGTCTAAAAGGTCAGAATTTGAAAACTACTGTTTCCAGAGGCTCAAATGATTACTTAGCTAAATAAGAACCGAAGTTAAAATCCGTATAGGAATTTAATCTAAAGATTCTAAGTCTATTTATCAAAAAGTTACTAACTGACTTAGATAAAGAGACAAAAGACTCAATTGTAAACTATCGTAGAGTGCATAGGTATGAGGTACATAAACCTATAACCTAAATAACAACAGGCTGCAGTAGATCTTGTGAAACAAGTATACTAAAAACTAGCAATGCGTAGTATGGAGGGATCAACCATATGAACATAATGATCCCTACACCACGACGGAAGAGCCTCCACTTTAGTCGCATAGAATAGCGAAGAAGAGGATCTCCTATAGTAAGAAATCGCGTCCAAAGCTCGTCCAGTACAGTGCTTACAATGCAATACGGACCACACAACGGAATACATGAAGGTTGCGACCTTGCTGGTTGTGATAAAGATGACACGATTTACCCAGTGAAAAAAGATCCTCACATAGAGGAAGATTTCACGTTAAGATCCACAGTAGACAAGAGAGTAAATTACTCATGATCTCTGTGAAGATAGAGATGCTATCAACAGAAATGTATTGTGGTTGTTTATCTTAGCAATACCTGCTAAAACAACAGCGCCGGAGGATACGCGTATCCTATCATTCCGTCCTATAGATCAATAGAGCGTTAGCAGTTTTAGCTCAGAGATCTGGACAAGCTAACACATACGTCTGCAATTGAAAAGCAAGCTGTGTCATAAATAAAACATCATTGGGCGCTCCCATAGATAGCAAATCTGATAAAATACTTGTTTGTTGAGAGTCCATTCTGACAGCAACAAGCGACCCGTAAGAGAACGGGAGTGCGATAAAACAATCAGACGACCCAGAATATGACGGACCAAAACTGAACTTGGTGTACTATAACCAACAGACGGATTCTTTCCATTAAATTGAATAACGGAAACGAAAGAGTGCCTCCCTGGTTCCGGAGATACGCCACTACTGTCGAATTAAAGGACAGGAATTTGGGCATGCGTTTCTGAATAATGTTCATGCAATGACATAAAGCAAGCCTAAAAAACATTATTCCGCGGAAGTTAAACTGATAGCTAAAAGACTGCGGAACCCAAAGACCCTGGCACTTCGAATCCGTAGGGATCAGTATATATCCCAATCTGTTTGACTGGCAACCGTCATAACAGCCACACTAGGGTCCGGCAACTGCGGCGGCACTCTCTGAGTCAACCACCGAATGTTTGCCCCAGTCTGAATCTCTTGTAACACTATATAGACAAGAGAATGTATAATCAAGCAATTCATGGATTGCCGGAAAGTTGCCGTCGAAGAGAAGCTCCTCCGAGAACGAAGCGACTCTGAGAGAGTTCTTAACCTACTATCCACGCGTGGATGTAGCTAGGGCTGCATCACGTCTAACCAACTCCAATCAGCCACTGAAGGGCGGAGTTATACGTGAACAAACTACTGCCCTCAAAAGAAATTACATTGAGAATAATATCCCGTAAATCTTTTCTTGAAGACGTAATGATAACGCCTCAGTAAGGCGGATTACGTATAATAAAGCGTCTAAGTTAAGTCTACTATACATAATGTCGTTCCCAACATTGAAATTGGAAAAGACATAAACGGCGAAAAAGAATATATGCAGTCTTTAATCACACCGTCTAGACGCATATGAACTCTCGGTATGCCCTGCTCTGCCAAAATAAACTATATGTAAAAAAGATAAAATGGCAGAAATGAGCCACGCGGACAAGAAACTAAACTATCATGCTTAGTAGCAGGCTTGTATATATATATATAATATATATAGCGTCGAAAAATAAAACACATGTTGTAATGACAATATTGGACTGCGTCGGTAAGTCAGGGACAAAGTCCCTGTACCGATCGAAAAATCCGAGTCCAATGACGCTATAAGTCTCTTATCCAAGATCGCAGCAATGAAGTCCGAAAAATAATCACTGGAAGAAATGCCAGAAGATATAAAAGGCATCTTCCGATACAACTAAAGGGAAAACTCGAAATCTTTCGAATCCCTTTCGCCATCCTGTCGGACCCTATAAAGCGTTCGGTCGTCCGTAGCTTGATGCAACCGCGGACCGCACCGACCCAGCGCCGTCGGATAATTCCTGATTCGACCGAGAAACCGTCAATTGCTGGGATGCTGCGAAACAACTGTGCTAACTCGGATAGCACGTCCGTCACTGAGGCCTGAGGAGCAGCGGTCTTACGATGCATTGCCGCAGGAAGCTCCGAGATCGTTACCCCGTGCATACTTCCAATATGCGAGCGAACGGAGTGTATAGGCCTCGTGTCCCTTGGCTACCGGATGGCGCGACCTATTCGCTGTGGAATCACTGAATGCCGAAACTGATCGGATACTCGAGGTCACGTAGCCAATGTGCGGTCGTGTGCCCTGCTGTGAGGATGAGGAAGCATTAAAGACAGTCTCTCGGACTGTCAATATAACGGAGCGTCCCGAGCAACGGACATATGCTCCGAATGTAAAATATCTGAACCACAACATGCGGTCCCCTATGTTGTTGGCTTCCTCCGATCTGTCCTCAATCTGCCGTCACTGGGTGAGTACTAAAGTAATTAAAGTGCTCGCATCACCCAAATCTCCTTCCTAGACCGCAACAGACGAACCCGGCAGCCGAACCATTCGATGAATGTACGCTACACCGGGTGAGCTAGCGAATGTCACTCCGTAAGCGATAGACATATTCCATGAGCACTTATTGCCGCTAACTCTTCAATAACTATGACGACAGAGGCACACTTTTGAAAGACATCTCCATAACTCTTCGAACAAGAAACCAGAAATGCTTGGATAGCAAGCATAAAATAATAATATATATAGCGTCGTTCAATAATTCGAAAGTTTGTGAGACATTATTGGACTATGTCGGAACTGAGGGACGATGTCCCTGAACCGAACCAAAAATTTCTAAGTCCACCGACGCTATCAGTTTCTTATCCGGCATCGCAGCATATGTTGTTCCGAAAGGGAAAGCTTGAAATCCACCGAATCCCTTTCGGTATCCCGTCGGACCGGATGAAACTTTCGGACGTCCGTACCCGCTTCTGCGGAGCGTCCCGACCCAGCATCGTCGGATAAAATATATGCGACAGATTCAGTTGATGCTGGGATGCTGCGATAAACTGTGCTATTAAGGAAAGCACGTCCGTTCCCGAGGCCTGTGCAGTAGCGGACTTACGATGCATTGCCGCTGGAAGCTCCGTGTACGTTGACTCCCGCACACTTCCTATGCGAACGTCCGGAGTCTGCAGGCCTCGAGTCCCCGGCTACCGACCCAGCGCTGTCGGATAATTCTCGATCCGACACCGTTACTGTCGGCTGCTGGGATGCTGCGATAAGCTGTGCTATGTGCACAAGAATGTCCGGCGTCGAGACCTGCGGAGGCGCAGTCTATCGGTGCTTCGCCGAGGGCAGCTCCGCATCAGATGGCTCCCGCATACTTCCTATGCGAACGTCCGGAGTCCATCGGTCTCGAATCCCTGGCTGCCGGATGGTGTGACCTGGTCGCCGAAGAATCCTTGATCGGCGAAGCTGGTAATATATCGGCGGTCACGCAGCCAAGGTGCGGTCGTGTGCGCTGACGAGAAGAGGAAGCCTTAGCAGTCTCAGCGGACTGCCTATACAACGGAGCGTCCCGAGCGACGGACGTATGCTCCGCTAACGACACATTTGTACCACAACATCTGGGGCCAGATGTTGTTGAACGAGAGAGGGGCCTCTCTCGCTTGCCGTCCGGATGGACCGGAACGAGCTATGAACCGGACTAAAAGGCTTCCTGCGTTCTCCCTCCGATCCGCCGTCACTGGGTGTGCATTAAGTTAATTTTATAGTGCTCGCATCACCCCAAAATTCCTTCTAGACCGCAACGGACGAACCCGGCTGCCGAACCATTCGGTGAATGGACGCTACACCGGGCGAGCTAGCGGACGTCAAAGGCCGTCGAACCTACTAGGGTCCTCTTAGGCAATTGGCGTATTACATGAGCACTTTTCCGCTAGCCCTTCATTAATTGTGACGACGGAGGCACACTGTTGGAAGACATCACAGATACATCACCCTAATCTTGATCGTCTGAAATAGAAATTGATAAAGTAGAGTGACCCTGCGGGGAAAGGACCGGAGTGTCCAAATCCCCAACAACATACCGTGACATACGCTTCCCATATTGTCAACGAAATCATACGATAGAGAACAGGAGTTAATGCGAGTACACTGACCACATATAGAATGATAATAAGGTCAGAGGAAGACCTCCTCTTAAAACAATTGATCAATATCCTTTCAAAGTGAAAAGAAAACAAGTCCTGGTACTCGCACTAACCCCTGGCAATCAAAATACATAATAATAATATGATCCATTAATATAGAAAAAATAATTGAAATCAAAATATTTTGAAAAAATATTTTTTCAGAACAGCCCAAGTTTCTGAAAAGTAACGTTGAGCCCCAATGGATCCCAAGCCTAAGTGTGGACAAAAATTTTAAAAAATATTTTAAACAATTTATTCAACACTTACGAACAATAATAATGTATCTAGTTATGATTAAAATAACATAAAGATATTATTATTTAGAAATCCCCCCCTCACACAGAGGGCTGTTGTAAATGTAAACAATGAGTGTAAAAACACTAAAATAAGACTCCAGGCACCCAGGCCCGAAATCAGTTACCAAAAATACACCATCTGATGCAAAACAGAGACTTCCAGGGAAGAAACTGCAGAACATCAGATGGTAGATGCAGAACACAACGCCTAACCACCCGTAGGTGAAGACGTAAACATGGGGAAAGAACAGAATTCATTCTGTTATTAAGCTAAAACTCCCAAGAAATTTTAGTAATAATAATTACAGAAACTATGCCAAAAGCATGGGAGAATAGCAAGGGGGACTTAAAGGACAGGGAGAGAGGAAAAACACTTGAAAAAACAGTGTAACTAAATAATCAGAATGACAACAAAATGGCTGCTGCCTTGAAAATAGGTAACTTAACATAATTTCATTAAAAAATTTTAAGTTACAGCCCTGATAATATTCTGTCACACATTCTTTTCCTCTCCTCCTTTTCTATCCTCCTTAGAATCACCATTTCACTAATATTTATGTGTCTGGCATCATTTAAACTGAGATTTAAAAGCACAAAGATCAGTCAGATGTTAACTGATGAAGGGCCAAACTTAGAATGATAAATGGCGCCAATTTCGGAACGTCCTTGACACTGCGCATGCGCAGTGGGGGCAAGGTGTGGAGGGCCTTTCAGGACATGTTTTCTTTAGTTTTAGATGCAAATTTTGGGGATTGGGGGGCAAAATTTGTGTTTGGCCCTATATTTTAAGAGTTAGCACCAGCTATGTCTGGGTCATTGGTACAGTATAAAAATTTGTGTTTTCTGGAAGTGATTTCTTGTCAAGTCTTACCAGCTTGTATTGACAGCAAAGACTTGACTAGAAATCACTGCCAGGGTAATTGGACTACAGCCTTGACGACTTAATCAGGACTATACACTGTGGCACTTGTTCAAGAGAACACAAAGTTTGTCAAGATGTGACTAGAAACCTCTCCCAGGGTAATTGGACGATAGCAAGGAATACTTAACAGGCAGAGTGCTGGAAGCCCATATTTGGGCTTTACTATTAAGTGTAGGTGATGCCACTTAAAGCTTCATATTCTCTGGTTGCACTTCACATTATCTTTGAAGTAAATATTTTTGTCTGTTTGAATTTGCCTTGTTACAATTTATGGGAGAGTGCCTATAGGCACTCTCCTGTAAAATGTAACAAAGCAAAGACACATGATCAAGTTTTGCCAAGCAAAAATAATTCTGCGGCCTACCTGTTAACCCTTTACCCAACGCAGACGATATCAAAATTTATTATTTTAAATATAATTTTTAAAAATTTTTCAAACAATTTCAACAAAACCATATCATGTGCCCCCTCATTGGAACGATCTCAATGAGCTCGTTCCAATGAGGGGTCACATGATATGGTTTTGCTGAAATATTTTGAAAAATTTAATTTTTTCAACTGCTCAATTTGCATATTACGCGGGTGGATGCGGGCGATTCGTTAGGTAAAGGGTTAAGCAAGAATCAAGAATGTTCACCTGTTCCAAGAACAACAAGCTCTTGAGTGTTATAAAAAAATTGTTTGGTTTTGGTTCTATTTCTGAAGGAGCATCTTTCAATCTTTATCGTTTTTTTTTTTTTATAAAGGATGAAATAAATAATGTTCTTTATCATAAACAGCATTGAAGACTTCAACATCATTATTAATACTTTTATTTCTTCTTAGTTTGTTAGGTCACTTTCGGCATCTACAGCCATATCGTGGATACAACAAAATTATAAAGTCAACAATAGCCCACTTGAGAGGACTTCCATTGCAAAATTCAGTTACTGGGTCCAATTTCACAAGTAAAACAGAACTTGCTTACTGAAGAAAACAAGCACTGCTCCACTTAAGGGTTCCCACAGGGATGATACTTCAACATAACAAATGAAAAATAATGGCAAGACTTAACAGTTTAAATTGTTATATGCTTGTTTCGCAAATGGGGTCTACTAAATGAGTCATACACTTTTTTGAGAATCAAATTCCAAGACTTTTCCAATTTTTTTTACCTAATTTCCACGACCTTTCCCTTGTTAGTATGACCAACATGCTCTTTTCCTGGACTTTTAACCCTTTACCTAACAATCTACCACATGCGACAGCAAAATATATAAATTCAGAAGTTGAAAAACAAGTTTTTCATAAAATTTCAACAGAAGCATATCATGTGACCCCCTCATTGGAATGAGCTCACAGAACTCGGTCCAAAGAGGGGTCACATGATAAGGTTTTGTTGAAATTTTTTGAAAAAATATTTTAATAAATTTTTATATTGTCTGCATTGGATAAAAGGTTAAGCATGATTTTTCAGGGAAAAGAGAAAACCCATTTTTTCAAAACTCCCAGGCCTGGAAAAAGTATTTTTCTTTTCTATGACTTTTCCAGGATTCCATGAACCATACGAACCCTGCTGACAAAACTGATTTATAATATCACGAGTGAACAATAAAAAAAAATGTGTTAAGTTCATCACATCTCATTTGATACTGTCAAAGTTAACATCATTTGTTCTTTCAGGTCTTTACAAATTCCACCTCATCTTCTTCTTCTATGCCATATAGTGACCTTGTTTCAAATTTGTCAGCATCCCTAAAAGAACCTTGAAAGAAATTCGTGCTTTGTCTCTGATGAATATTTCCAAACTGATCCCTCTGGCTACCTCGACCTCCATACCTTGAAAAATTCTGGTTCCTCTTTCTATAATCTCTGCCCCCAAACCGAGAAATATTTCTGCAAAAAAAAGGAAGTTTTTTACTATCTTCTCACCACAAGAATAATTACTTTTTAAAACAACAGTAAACAAAAACACAATTCACCCTCAAACTTCCCAATAAAAACATTTTGATATAATGATTTAATATATGTTAGCTTTGAAGTGCCTGGTCAAGTTTCAACCAAACTGTACTTAACAATTATCTTCAGATTTACAGGCTTGGCAGTGATCCCTATTCAAGTCATGGGTTACTGTGCCAAGGTAGCCAAGATTTAGAGATGAAATGGTTAACCAATTAATTGAGTAACCAATGATCAACCACAAAAGTAACTGATTGATTAACTGGTACTTTTGAGCTACTGTATTATATGGGCTAACAAAAGGACAAACATGCTATGGCTGCTCCAAAATAGGCAAACATTGACACACTGACTCACATAAATTATATGCGACAGAATAAAGAATGCAAGTTACATGCTGACATACTTGTTCACTTGCATGATCATTATACTGTAACAGTAGCTAGAAATAGTCATTCTTAAGACTTTACCCAATGTTGGTAGCAGACGATGCTTGCAAAATAAAATCTTGAATTATTAAAAATTTTCAATTTTTGTCTCCAAAACATAGCTTATGACCACTCAATGGAATGAGCTTGTTGAGCTCATTCCAATGAGGGATCGTAAGCTATGTTTTTGACACAAAAATTGAAAGCATAATAAAATTTGAATGGAGATTTTTGTATATAGTGCTGGCCAGATTTGTAAGTTACACTGGATAAGGGTTAATGCTATAAATCATCAACGGTATGGCAGTTATTCAGCTACCTATCAGGGCAAATGATTAATCAGTTAACTAAGGTTAACCCATGTGATTAATCGATCAAGAAAACCCTTTAACCATTTCAGCTCTACCATGAATTAACTACAAAACACTGCCAGAGTAATTTGCTTAGTAGCTAGAGAACTCTCTTATGACTGCATGATAAGGCAACTGCTTTATGTCCAAAATGTTTGTCAAAAATCCAAATCAGGCTCTTGAAGGTTAAACCGTTTGCATAAAATCTTAACCATAGTGATAAATGGTTTGGTAATAAAAAAAAACATTTCATGCTCTGTCATTAGTATTATCTTTCTTTATGTGACAACAAGTATGTGTTTTTTCGAATATAAGTAAAAACGTCTAGACGAAATACAACTCGGGATTGAGGGGGGCAACACACATAAATATTCAAACTAAACAAGGGAAATTTTCAAACATGCCTGCAACAACACAAAGAACATGTCCTAAGCAGAGCACACTTTTCTTACAACGAAGATTACTGATTTAACCCTTTACCTAACATGAAAAGGATACAGAATTTGCAAACAAAATTCTTTAAGAACTATTTTTTTCATTTTTTTATCTCAAAAACATAGGTTATGACTCCTCATTGGAACGAACTCGATGAAAAAATAATGAAAATTAATTGGCGACTTTTGTGAATAGCGCTGGCCGGTTTTTCCTGTTACGTTGGATAAAGGGTTAATATGTATAACAACATCAATCACACTCAGAAATCAACTATTTTATGCTCAACTGAAATGGAAATTCCAGCTGTCCTTGAAGATTTCTCGATCACCGGATAAAAAAAATAATCATTGATGGAGGGAATAGTCAATAGTCAATCAATTAACTGATGAATTGTGACAATCCAAGACAAAATGTCAATGTACCGATAAAAAACCTTTTGTGTTCCAGCAAGAACTGAAGGTTATATTATCAATACATTCATCGTAAAAGCTAAATAAACATTTTGTTTTACCTGTTTTTAAAAGAGCCTTTCCCTTTATATCGCCTGGTTGACAGTTCTTCTAGCCACAGTGGTACATCCTGCTTGGTCTCTTTCAACAATGATATCAAATCAGTTGATAAATTTGAATCTTCATTAGTAAAAAGTGATGTTGCATTTCCTGAAAAAGAGAATATATGTCTACTGAAGTGAATTTATTAGTTAACCCTTTACCTAACATGAAAAGCAGACAACACTTGCAAATAAAATTCTTGAATAACCAATCTTTTTCATATTTTGTCTCAAAAACATAGGTTATGACCCCTCATTGGAACGAGCTCGTTGAGCTCGTTCCAATGAGGGGTCATAACCTATGTTTTTGAGACAAAAGTTAAAAAATTTATAGTAATTTATATATTTTTTATACTTACCAATGACCCAGACATAGCTGGTGCTAACTCTTAAAATATAGGGCCAAACACAAATTTTGCCCCCCAATCCCCAAAATTTGCATCTAAAACTAAAGAAAACATGTCCTGAAAGGCCCTCCACACTTCGCCCCTACTGCGCATGCGCAGTGTCAAGGACGTTCCGAAATTGGCGCCATTAATCATTCTAATAACCAGTGCCTGGTAAGCGCTATGTACTCAGCGGGGAGGCAAGAGTTCCCAACTCCTGGGAGGGCCATCCCCGTCTGGGTCATTGGTAAGTATAAAAAATATATAAATTACTATAAATTTTTTAACATTTTTATACTGTACCAATGACCCAGACATAGCTGAATAGTAAAAAGGCTGGAGGGCCAAGGACATAGAGCAAAATGGAATACGCTCAATAAAATAAAATAGAGTCATCCCCTCTAGGGAAAAAGAAGTAATAGGCCTTACATGTATCTTTCTTATTTATGATAAATTAGAAAGATACAACACCTTCCAAAATTGAGCTTCATACATCCATGTACTCTATTAATATCCAATATAATCCTTATACTAATAATTTTTAAAGTAAGCCAATAAATAAAGTAAGTCTAGAGAATAGAGACTCTTATACTCCTAAAAGTGTCTGAGGATTGCATAATCATGTCCGTTGACATATGCAATATTCAAAAGCTATACTTTAAAAACTAAGACTTGAATGAATTTTAAAAACCTAAACTTCTCACTAAACAACCATCCCAATAACAGCTCAGAATTACTAACTCCGGAGGAGGTATCCCCTTGTTTTCATAGTAAAACAGGTGACCCAAGGGAACACCCTCCCCCCCCCCCCCCCCTTTTTCTTGCCCTGGGTCAAATAGCCCAGAGCGAAGAGGGCAGCCGAACGGAGACACTGCCGAAACAGACAGCCTACCTAGCTATAGTAGCAACTGTTAAGTAATGACATTCTGAGCAGTAGATAATAGACCTAACAATAGAGGCCTCCAGAAATGGACTCGATATTTCTGAGAT
Source organism: Pictodentalium vernedei (assembly GCA_031216915.1). NCBI lineage: Eukaryota > Metazoa > Mollusca > Scaphopoda > Dentaliida > Dentaliidae > Pictodentalium > Pictodentalium vernedei. The sequence goes on from CM062290.1 coordinate 309,725,009, forward strand.
AAAATTCATGAATGTGGATGGCTGAGCGCAATGAGCGGCCTTCAAAAATCTATAATAGCGACACTATTAATGTAAGCCCAAGAAGTAGAAGAACTCTTACTTCATGAGCCGAAATCTTAAGCACAACTGCTAAGTCAATGATATACCATAAGCAGTACCGATAGTTAATAGAATCCATTAACAATAAAATGGAGCGTAACGTCCTTCTACTAGACATCAAAGACAGAAGAAGCTTACGCCCATAGTAATAAACAGATATCTGTTTATAAATACATAAACTGTACCAGGAAAGAGTAAAGGCCTATGCCCATACGAAGACGGAAGGACCTTAAAATAATAGGTTCCGGATAATAGGAGCCTAACTCTTATGCAACAATCCAACCTAAATAGTAACGGAAGTATTGATTCCGAAACTATGAAAGTGAAAATCATCCATCGATAGTGCATGAAACTCACTGACTCTACAGTAAAAGAGAAACCAACAGAATTACTGTCTAAAAGGTCAGAATTTGAAAACTACTGTTTCCAGAGGCTCAAATGATTACTTAGCTAAATAAGAACCGAAGTTAAAATCCGTATAGGAATTTAATCTAAAGATTCTAAGTCTATTTATCAAAAAGTTACTAACTGACTTAGATAAAGAGACAAAAGACTCAATTGTAAACTATCGTAGAGTGCATAGGTATGAGGTAACATAAACCTATAACCTAAATAATAACAGGCTGCAGTAGATCTTGTGAAACAAGTATACTAAAAAATAGCAATGAGTAGTATGGAGGGATCAGCAATATGAACATAATGATCCCTACACCACGACGGAAGAGCCTCCACTTTAGCCGCATAGAATAGCGAAGAAGAGGATCTCCTATAGTAAGAAATTGCGTCCAAAGCTCGTCCAGTACAGTGCTTACAATGCAATACGGACCACACAACGGAATACATGAAGGTTGCGACCTTGCTGGTTGTGATAAAGATGACACGATTTACCCAGTGAAAAAGATCCTCACATAGAGGAAGATTTCACGTTAAGACCCACAGTAGACAAGAGAGTAAATTACTCATGATCTCTGTGAAGATAGAGATGCTATCAACAGAAATGTATTGTGGTTGTTTATCTTAGCAATACCTGCTAAAACAACAGCGCCGGAGGATACGCGTATCCTATCATTCCGTCCTATAGATCAATAGAGCGTTAACAATATTAGCTCAGAGATCTGGACAAGCCAACACATACGTCTGCAATTGATTAGCAAGCTGTGTCATAAATAAATCATCATTGGGCGCTCCCATAGATAGCAAATCTGATTGAATACTTGTTTGTTGAGAGTCCATTCTGACAGCAACAAGCGACCCGTAAGAGAACGGGAGTCCGATAAAACAATCAGACGACCCGGAATATGACGGACCAAAACTGAACTTGGTGTACTATAACCAACAGACGGATTCTTTCCATTAAATTGAATAACGGAAACGAAAGAGTGCCTCCCTGGTTCCGGAGATACGCCACTACTGTCGAATTAAAGGACAGGAATTTGGGCATGCGTTTCTGAATAATGTTCATGCAATGACATAAAGCAAGCCTAAAAAACATTATTCCGCGGAAGAAAACTGATTGCTAAAAGACTGCGGAACCCAAAGACCCTGGCACTTCGAATCCGTAGGGATCAGTATTATATCCCAATCTGTTTGACTGGCAACCGTCATAACAGCCACACTCAGGTCCGGCAACTGCGGCGGCACTCTCTGAGTCAACCACCGAATGTTTGCCCCAGTCTGAATCTCTTGTAACACTAGATAGACAAGAGAACGTGTAAATCGAGCAATTCATGGATTGCCGAAAAGTTGCCGTCGAAGAGAAGCTCCTCCGAGAACGAAGCGACTCTGAGAGAGTTCATAACCTTACTATCCACGCGTGTGGATGTAGCTAGGGCTGCGTCACGTCTAACTAACTCCAATCAGCCACTGAAGGGCGGAGTTATACGTGAACAAACTACTGCCCTCGAAAGAAATTACATTGAGAATAATATCCCGTAAATCTTTTCTTGAAGACGTAATGATAACGCCTCAGTAAGGCGGATTACGTATAATAAAGCGTCTAAGTTAAGTCTACTATACATAATGTCGTTCCCAACATTGAAATTGGAAAAGACATAAACGGCGAAAAAGAATATATGCAGTCTTTAATCACACCGTCTAGACGCATATGAACTCTCGGTATGCCCTGCTCTGCCAAAATAAACTATTTGTATAAATGATAAAATGGCAGAAATGAGCAACGCGGACAAGAAACTAAACTATCATGCTTAGTAGCAGGCTTGTATATATATATATATAGCGTCGAAAAGTTAAAAAATTTATAGTAATTTATATATTTTTTATACTTACCAATGACCCAGACTTAGCTGGTGCTAACTCCACAAAAACCAGGGCCAAACACAAATTTTGCCCCCCAATCCCCAAAATTTGCATCCAAAACAAAAAGAAATCATGTCCTAAAGGACCTCCATAGTACGACTCTACTGCGCATGCGCAGTGACGCAGTCGTCCCGAAATTGGCGCCAAATATCATTCTTACTGGCAGTGCCTGGTCAGCGCTATGTACTCAGCGGGGAGGCAAGAGTTCCCAACTCAGGGAGGGCCATCCCCGTCTGGGTCATTGGTAAGTATAAAAAATATATAAATTACTATAAATTTTTTAACATTTTTATACTGTACCAATGACCCAGACTTAGCTGAATAGTAAACAGGCTGGAGGGCCTAGGACATAGAGGAAAATCCAATAAGCTCAATTATAAAATAAAGAGGTAACCCCTTAAGGAGAAAAGGAGTATTAGGCTTTACATGTATCTTTCTTATTTAATATTTAAATTAGAAAGATACACTACCCTTAATAATTGAGCACAATAACATTCATGTTCTCTATTACCATCCAGTATAACCTTTATACTAATTATTTTTAAAGCAAGCCAATAAATAAAGTAGTCCAGAGAATTGAGACTCTTTATAATCATTTAAAAGTGTCCGAGTATTGTATATTAAAGCCCGTTTGACACTTGACATATACAAATGCTTCACACCGAGCTACACTTTAAAAATAAGACATGAATGAAATTAAACATTAATATTACACTTTAAAACCATCCCGGAAGCGACTCAGAAATACTGTCTTGGAGGAGGCATTCCCTTGCTTTTCACTATAAAGCAGGTGACCTAAGGGAACACCCGCCCCCCCCCTTCCCCTTGCCCTGGGTCAAATAGCCCAGAGCGAAGAGGGCAGCCGGACGGAGTCACTGCCGGAACAGAAAGCCTGCATAACTATAGTTGCAACTGTTTAGTGGACGACATTCTGAGCAACAGATAACGGACCTAAACAATGCAGGTCTCCAGAAATGGACTCAATATTTCTGAGATAAAAATTAGTAAATGTGGATGGCTGAGACCAATAAGCAGCCTTCATTAAATCTGTAATAGCAACACTATTAGCATAAGCCCAGGAAGTAGAAAGAGCTCTTACTTCATGAGCAGAAATCTTAAGCACAGACTGCTGAGAAGAAGATAAATCTTCATACGCAGTACGGATAGTTAACTGAATCCATCTAGCAATAGAATGGACTGAAATGTCCTTTCTATTAGGCATCAAAGACAGAAAGAAACGTTTCCGTCCCTTTCTGATGAACTGAGATCTCTGTTTATAGATACGTAGTGCTCTAACAGGACAGAGTAAAGGCCTACGCCCGTCTGAAGACGGAAGAGCCTTAATAACAATAGGTTCCGGATATTTATTAGGAGCCTGATTCTTAGCTAAAAAACCGACATTAGTAGTGAAGGTGATAGTGTTCCCAACACTACGATAATGAGAATCATCCACCGATAGTGCATGAAGCTCACTGACTCTTCTGGCAGAAGAGAAAGCTAAGAGAAAAGCTGTCTTATAAGATAAGAATTTGAAATCTACTGTCCCAAGAGGTTCAAATGGCTTTTCCTTCAATTTAAGGAGAACCCAAGCTAAATTCCACTTAGGAATTAATCTAAGAGTTCTGGGTCTATTTATCGAAAAGTTTCTAACCAATTTCGATAAAGAGACATTAGATCCAATTTGTAAACTATCATGATGTGCATAGGTATCAGATGACATAGATCTATAACCCTTTATAGTAACAGGTTGCAGTTTGATTTCGTCAAACAAGTATACTAGAAAGTTAGCAATGTCTGGTATAGAGGAATCAAATATATCAACAGAATGATCCCTACACCAACGACGGAAAACCTTCCACTTAGCCGCATAGTTTAGCGAAGAGGAGGTCCTCCTACAGTTAGAAATCGCGTCCACTGCTCGTCCTGTAAAGTGCTTGCCATGCAAGAAGGACCGCACAACGGAAAAACGTGAAGGTTGAGACCTTGCGGGTTGTGATGCAGTTGGCGCGATTTCCCCTGCCAAAGAAGATCCTCTCGTGGAGGGAGCTTCCGCGGTAGGTCCCACAACAGACACCTGAGTAGATTTATCCACGGTCTCTGTGGCGACAGAGATGCTACCAACAGAATCTTGCATTGAGATTGTTTTATCTTTAGCAATACTTGTTGAATTAACGGCGCTGGAGGATACGCATATCCTATCATTCCGTCCCAAGGGATCGATAGAGCGTCTACTGCAAATGCCCTTGGATCCGGACACGGGGACACATACGTCTGCAACTGATTGTTGAGATGTGTCGCAAATAAGTCTATCATTGGCCGTTCCCATTGGTAGCAAATCTGATTGAATACTTGTTTGTTGAGAGTCCACTCCGACGGCAACAAGCGACCCTTTCGTGAAAGGGAGTCTGCTAGCACATTCAGACGACCCGGTATGTGACGGACCGAAAGAAGAACGTGATGTTCCAACGCAAACAGAAGGATTCTTTCCGTTAGATTGAACAACGGAACTGAATGAGTGCCTCCCTGATTCCGTATATACGCCACTACTGTCGTATTGTCGGATAGGATTTGGACATGAGCATCGTGAATAATGTCCATCCAGTGACGTAACGCAAGCCAAATTGACATCATTTCCTTGATGTTTATGTGCTTGCACAGGAATTGCGGATCCCAAAGACCCTGGCATCTCGAATCCGTTGGGATTAATGATGCACCCCAACCTGTTTGACTGGCATCCGTCATAATGGTAAAACTCGGATCCGGCAACTGCAGCGGAACTCCTTGAGTTAACCACTGAATGTTTGCCCAAGTCTGAATCTCTTGTTTCACTTGATCTGACAAGAGAACGTCTACATCGAGCGAATGAATTTTCACACTCCAATTCTGAGTCAGGAAAATTTGAAGAGGCCGTGTGCGTAGCCGTCCCATCGGAATGAGATCCGCGGCGGCTCCGCACAGACCTATCAGTCTCATAAATTCTCTCGCTGTGACTTTGTCTGTATTTAGACAATAGCGAGCGTAACAACTGACTAATTTCGCTCTGGTTAACGGCAGACGAACGAGATTGTTGTGCGTCTCGAAGCTTATTCCCAGATGAGTGAATGACTTGGACGGCACCAGATCCGACTTCTCCTCGTTTACTATGAAACCGAGACGTCGGAGCAATAGAAGAAGATTCTGAACATCGTTCTGAAGCGTTAACTCGTTGCCGTACCTCTGAAGAATGTCGTCCAGGTAGGCCGACGTTACCGCAGACGAATGAGCTCGGAAGTAGATCATTACCGAGTTCATTACCCGAGTGAAAGCCCAGGGTGCTAGATTCAATCCGAAGCACATGGCCCGGAACTGATACACCACTCCTAGGACTGCGAAGCGTAGATACTTTCGGAATGTCGGATGTACCATGACGTGAAAGTACGCATCTTTGAGATCTATGCTCGTTGCATAATCGTTCACCCGAATACTCGCTCTGACCGATCGAATCGTCTCCATATAAAACTTCGGAGCGACGATCAGCTTGTTTATCCAGCTCAAATCTATGACTGGACGGAACGAGCCGACTGGTTTCGGAACCAGAAACAGATGGCTGTAGAATCCCAGCGATTCCTGGTTTTCTACGACCTCTACCGCGTTCTTCATTAAAAGAGACTGCACCTCTGATAGCAGAGCGTCTCTTTTCTGAGGGTTTGACGGAAGATGAGTCCACTTTGGACTTCGAGTTAATGGAGGCTTTCGTTTGAAGGATATCTTTAGACCTTCCGAAGTCACTCCTCTCACCCACGGGTCGTCCGTAATCGACGCCCACTCTTGAGAAAAACTCGACAACCTTCCGCCAACCGGAACGCGATAGAGGTTTGAGCCATCACCTCCTGGATCTGCGAGGCCTGCGGTAGGAGAAACCACGTCTTCCACGACCCGCACCTCGCCTCGTCGACCTCGGGGCGTCCGACCGATTGTCCCGGCCTGAAGGACGTCCCGAACGAGAGTCGCTATCCTGACGGTCTCTCGAATAAGAGCTAGAGGACGCACCGGAACCTCTATAGGAACCTCTCTTGGGCGGATAAGACCCAGAAGTGCCCGCCTTATTCGTGTCTGCTGTATCCGACCTTTTAGGAGCGGATCTAAACAACAGAGAATCACTAGCTTTCTTTTTAATATTATCATAAATAGCGGAAAGCTTGCCGTCAAAGAGAAGATCTCCTGAGACCGAAGCGACTCTAAGAGAGTTCTTCACCTTAGAATCCACTAGTGTGGATGTAGACAGGGCTGCATCACGTCTAACCAACTCCAAATTTGCCACTGAAAGGGCGGAGTTACACGTGGAATAAGCTACTGCCCTTGAAAGAAGTCTTAAGGAGGATTGTATATCCTGAAACTCTTCCCCTTGAAGACGCAGTGATAACGCCTTCGTAAGGTGATCTGCGTAAGATAAGGCATCTAAATTGGCTCTGTTAGACGCAATAGCTGTTTCCAACACTGCGGTTGGAATAGAAGCTGACGACGGTAATGATAGCTCTAAGTCTTCCGCCTCGTCGTCCATACGCAGAGGAACTCTCGGTATACCCTGACCTGCCGTGTCGAATTTATTCCTTGCATTAATGAAAGGCAGGTTGAGAGTATTTGCGGACAAGAAGCCTGCTTTCCCTGTCCTGGAAGCAAGTTTAAAAATAGCGTCGTTCAATAATTCAAATGTTCTTGCAACATTATTGGACTGCGACGGAAACTCGGGAGCGATGTCCCTGAACCGCTCGAAAAAATCAGAGTCCAATGACGCTATAATTCTCCTGTCCGGAAGCGCAGCAGTCTGGCCCGACGGAACAACTTGAGGAAGAAAGTGCCGGATGAAGTCTACGGCAGCTTTGTGTTGTTCCGAAAGGGATAGCTCCAATTCATCCGTATCCCTTTCACCATCCGGTCGGACCTCCCGATGTTCCCGGTCGTCCGCCCCCGATGCTTCGGCAGAGCGTACCGACCCAGCGCCGTCGGATAATTCTCGATCCGACACCGTCTCTGTCGGCTGCTGGGATGCTGCGATAAGCTGTGCTATCTGCACTAGAATGTCCGACGTCGAGACCTGCGGAGGAGCGGTCTTTCGCTGCTTTGCCGAGGGCAGCTCCGCATCAGATGGCTCCCGCATACTTTTCCTATGCGAACGTCCGGAGTCCATCGGTCTCGAATCCCTGGCTGCCGGATGGTGTGACCTGGTCGCCGAATAATCCTTCATCGGCGAAGCTGGCAAAATATCGGAGGTCACGCAGCCAAGGTGCGGTTGTGTGCGCCGGCGAGAAGAGGAAGCCTTAACAGTCTCTGCGGACTGCTTATACAACGGAGCGTCCCGAGCGACGGACGTATGCTCCGCTAAAGACACATTTTGTACCACAACATCTGGTCCCAGATGTTGTTGTACGAGAGAGGGGCCTCTCTCGCTCGCGGCCCGGCTGGACCTGGACGAGCTAGGAACCGGACTAAAAGGCTTCCTCCGTTCTCGATCACTATCCGCCGTCACTGGGTGTGCATCTATTATTTTTATAGTGCTCGCATCACCCAAAATTTCCTCTTGGACCGCATCGGACGAACCCGGCTGCCGAACCATTCGGTGAATGGACGCTACACCGGGCGAGCTAGCGGACGACATTTGTCTAATCTCCATGAGCACTTTTGCCGCTAGCTCTGTATTTAATTGTGACGACGGACGCACACTTGAAGAAGATAACATGGAAACATCACCCTGTTCTGGTTCCTCTGAAATAGAAACTGAGAGAGTAGAGTGACCTTGTGGAGAAAGAGCCGGCATCGCTCTTTCTCCAGAAACAACATATCGTGACACACGTTTCCAATGTTTCTCATCCCAATGTTCACATACAGGACAGGGATTAATGCGAGAACACTGACTACAATTAATGCAATAATCATGAAAGTCAGAGGAAGATTTCTTCCTATTACAATTTGAACAAGTTCCCTTCATTGTGAAAGAACAACAATAAGTCCTAGTTACTCGCAAAAACCCCTGACACAAAGATACATAATAACATGATCCATTAATAAATGAAAAAACAATTGCAAAACAAAATAATTTTGAAAAAATATTTTTTCAGAGAAGCCCAAGTTGCTGAAAAGTAACGTTGAGCCCCGATGGATCCGATGGCAAAGTGTGGTCAAAAATTTTAAAATTATATAAAATAATTAATGAGACACTTTCGGATAATATAAATGTATCTTATAATGAGATAAACTACCTCAAAGGCAAACAGCCCCCCTCAAAAAAGGCTGTTGCCAATGAAAACAAACAGTGTAAACACAGAAGAAAACATGACTCCAGGCACTGAAAAAACTGGCCCGGAATCAGTCATCAATTACACTCTATCTGATGCAAAACAGAGACTCCCAGGGGAGAATCTGCAGAACATCAGATGGAAGATGCAGAACACAAACGTTATACACCCATGGGTGAAAACGTAACTATGGGGAAAATAACAGAAAACATTCTGTAACCATGCAACTCTCCCAGGGAATTTTTAGAAATGAAACTTCTCAAAAATATGCCAAAAGCATGGGAGAATTGCAAGGGGGGACTTTAGAAGGTTAGGGGAGAGGAAACACTGAATAAGCAGTGCAACAATTAGCAAGAATGACAACAAGAGGCGTTTGCCTCGAAAATAGGCAACTTAACATAATTTCAACAAAAAATTTTAAGTACAGCCCTGATTATTTTTTGCCACTTCTTTTTTCCTCTCCTCCTTCTATCCTCCTTAGAATCACATTTTCTCCAAGAATTACGTGTCTGGCATCCTTTAAACTGAGATTTACAAGCACAAAGATCAGTGAGATGTTGACTGATGAAGGGCCAAACAGAGAATGATATTTGGCGCCAATTTCGGGACGACTGCGTCACTGCGCATGCGCAGTAGAGTCGTACTATGGAGGTCCTTTAGGACATGATTTCTTTTTGTTTTGGATGCAAATTTTGGGGATTGGGGGGCAAAATTTGTGTTTGGCCCTGGTTTTTGTGGAGTTAGCACCAGCTAAGTCTGGGTCATTGGTACAGTATAAAAATATAAAACACATGTTGTAATGACAATATTGGACTGCGTCGGTAAGTCAGGGACAATGTCCCTGAACCGATCGAAAAATCCGAGTCCAATGACGCTATAAGTCTCTTATCCAAGATCGCAGCAATGAAGTCCGAAATAATAATCACTGGAAGATAATGCCAGAAGATATGAAAGGCATCTTCCGATACTACTAAAGGGAAAACTCGAAATCTTTCGAATCCCTTTCGCCATCCTGTCGGACCCTATAAAGCGTTCGGTCGTCCGTACCTGATGCAACCGCGGACCGCACCGACCCAGCGCCGTCGGATAATTCCTGATTCGACCGAGAAACTGTCAATTGCTGGGATGCTGCGAAACAACTGTGCTAACTCGGATAGCACGTCCGTCACTGAGGCCTGAGGAGAAGCGGTCTTACGATGCATTGCCGCTGGAAGCTCCGTGATCGTTACCCCGTGCATACTACCAATATGCGAGCGAACGGAGTGTATAGGCCTCGTGTCCCTTGGCTACCGGATGGCACGACCTATTCGCCGTGGAATCACTGAATGCCGAAACTGATCGGATACTCGAGGTCACGTAGCCAATGTGCGGTCGTGTGCCCTGCTGTGAGGATGAGGAAGCATTAAAGACAGTCTCTCGGACTGTCAATATAACGGAGCGTCCCGACCAACGGACATATGCTCCGAATGTAAAATATCTGAACCACAACATGCGGTCCCCTATGTTGTTGGGCGAGAGAGGGACCTCTCTCGCTCACAGCCCGGACGGACCTGGACAAGCCAGGAACCGGACTAACAGGCTTCCTCCGATCTGTCCTCAATCTGCCGTCACTGGGTGAGTACTAAAGTAATTAAAGTGCTCGCATCACCCAAATCTCCTTCCTAGACCGCAACGGACGAACCCGGCAGCCGAACCATTCGATGAATGTACGCTACACCGGGTGAGCTAGCGAATGTCACTCCGTAGGCGATAGACATATTCCATGAGCACTTATTGCCGCTAACTCTTCATTAACTATGACGACAGAGGCACACTTTTGAAAGACATCTCCATAACTCTTCGAACAAGAAACCAGAAATGCTTGGTTAGCGAGCATAAAATAATAATATATATAGCGTCGTTCAATAATTCGAAAGTTTGTGTGACATTATTGGACTATGTCGGAACTGAGGGACGATGTCCCTGAACCGAACCAAAAATTTCTAAGTCCACCGACGCTATCAGTTTCTTATCCGGCATCGCAGCATTCTGGTCCGACGAAAGAAGCTGTAGAAGACCAAGTCAGATGACATACACAACAGTATATGTTGTTCCGAAAGGGAAAGCTCGAAATCCTCCGAATCCCTTTCGGTATCCCGTCGGACCGGATGAAACTTTCGGACGTCCGTACCCGTTTCCGCGGAGCGTCCCGACCCAGCATCGTCGGATAAAATATATGCGACAGATTCAGTTGATGCTGGGATGCTGCGATAAACTGTGCTATTAAGGAAAGCACGTCCGTTCCCGAGGCCTGTGCAGTAGCGGTCTTACGATGCATTGCCGCCGGAAGCTCCGTGTACGTTGACTCCCGCACACTTCCTATGCGAACGTCCGGAGTCTGCAGGCCTCGTGTCCCTGGCTACCGGATGGTGTGACCTGGTCGCCGAAGAATCCTTGATCGGCGAAGCTGGTAATATATCGGCGGTCACGCAGCCAAGGTGCGGTCGTGTGCGCTGACGAGAAGAGGAAGCCTTAGCAGTCTCAGCGGACTGCCTATACAACGGAGCGTCCCGAGCGACGGACGTATGCTCCGCTTGCGACACATTTTGTACCACAACATCTGGGGCCAGATGTTGTTGAACGAGAGAGGGGCCTCTCTCGCTTGCCGTCCGGATGGACCGGAACGAGCTATGAACCGGACTAAAAGGCTTCCTGCGTTCTCCCTCCGATCTGCCGTCACTGGGTGTGCATTAGGTTAATTTATAGTGCTCGCATCACCCCAAAATTCCTTCTAGACCGCAACGGACGAACCCGGCTGCCGAACCATTCGGTGAATGGACGCTACACCGGGCGAGCTAGCGGACGTCAAAGGCCGTCGAACCTACTAGGGTCCTCTTAGGCAATTGGCGTATTTACATGAGCACTTTTCCGCTAGCCCTTCATTAATTGTGACGACGGAGGCACACTGTTGGAAGACATCACAGATACATCACCCTAATCTTGATCGTCTGAAATAGAAATTGATAAAGTAGAGTGACCCTGCGGGGAAAGGACCGGAGTGTCCAAATCCCCAACAACATACCGTGACATACGCTTCCCATATTGTCATCGAAATCATACGATACAGAACAGGAGTTAATGCGAGTACACTGACCACATACAGAATGATAATAAAGTCAGAGGAAGACTTCCTCTTAAAACAATTGATCAATATCCTTTCAATGTGAAAAGAAAACAAGTCCTGGTACTCGCACTAACCCCTGGCAATCAAAATACATAATAATAATATGATCCATTGATATAGAAAAAATAAGTGAAATCAAAATATTTTGAAAAAATATTTTTTCAGAACAGCCCAAGTTTCTGAAAAGTAACGTTGAGCCCCAATGGATCCCAAGCCTAAGTGTGGACAAAAATTTTAAAAATATTTAAAACAATTTATTCAACACTTACGAACAATAATAATGTATCTAGTTATGATTAAAATAACATCAAGATATTATTTTTTAGAAATCCCCCCCTCACACAGAGGGCTGTTGTAAATGTAAACAATGAGTGTAAAAACACTAAAATAAGACTCCAGGCACCCAGGCCCGAAATCAGTTACCAAAAATACACTATCTGATGCAAAACAGAGACTTCCAGGGAAGAAACTGCAGAACATCAGATGGTAGATGCAGAACACAACGCCTAACCACCCGTAGGTGAAGACGTAAACATGGGGAAAGAACAGAATTCATTCTGTTATTCAGCTAAAACTCCCAAGAAAATTTAGTAATAATAATTACAAAAACTATGCCAAAAGCATGGGAGAATAGCAAGGGGGAACTTAAAGGACAGGGAGAGAGGAAAACACTTAAAAAACAGTGTAACTAAATAATCAGAATGACAACAAAATGGCTGCTGCCTTGAAAATAGGTAACTTAACATAATTTCATTAAAAAATTTTAAGTTACAGCCCTGATAATATTCTGTCACACATTCTTTTCCTCTCCTCCTTCTCTATCCTCCTTAGAATCACCATTTCACTAATATTTATGTGTCTGGCATCATTTAAACTGAGATTTATAAGCACAAAGATCAGTCAGATGTTAACTGATGAAGGGCCAAACTTAGAATGATTAATGGCGCCAATTTCGGAACGTCCTTGACACTGCGCATGCGCAGTAGGGGCGAAGTGTGGAGGGCCCTTCAGGACATGTTTTCTTTAGTTTTAGATGCAAATTTTGGGGATTGGGGGGCAAAATTTGTGTTTGGCCCTATATTTTAAGAGTTAGCACCAGCTATGTCTGGGTCATTGGTACAGTATAAAAATATTAAATTTTCATGAAAATTGGCGATTTTTGAGAATAGCACTGGCCGGTTTTGACCGTTACATTGGGTAAAGGGTTAATATACTATTGACCTGTAGACACATATTAGGAGCTGCAAATGAAATCAGTAATTAGAAGAAGGACCTCATGGGGCATGAAGTGCTCACCTGACAGAATCCCATTGATTCTTCACAAAAAAGTTTGAAGATTTTTTTAAAATACAATAATCAGTCTCTCAATATTTACGAGATATAAGATGTCAAATTGTTAAGTTTTGGGAGAAGATTTTTCTTTAGGCCTGTTAACCCTTTACCCAACGTAACGACCAAAACCGGCCAGCGCTATTCTAAAAAATCGCCAATTAATTTTCATTATATTTTCATATTTTGTCTCAAAAACATAGGTTCTGACCCCTCGTTGGAACGAGCTCGTTCCAACGAGGGGTCACAACCTATGTTTTTGCGACAAAAAATGGAAAAAATTAGTAATTCAAGAATTTTTTTTGCAAGTGTCGTCTGCTTTTCATGTTAGGTAAAGGGTTAAAAAGAACTTCTAGTTTCTCAGGAAATTTCCTCTCAACTTTATGATGGGGGAAGGCCTTTTTCTGACTTTTGTTAATACACAAAACAGCCTTGAACATAGTTGGAATTAGAAATTTATCTCAAACTAGTACGTGGAAAAAGTTAAAAAATTTATAGTAATTTATATATTTTTTATACTTACCAATGACCCAGACATAGCTGGTGCTAACTCTTAAAATATAGGGCCAAACACAAATTTTGCCCCCCAATCCCCAAAATTTGCATCTAAAACTAAAGAAAACATGTCCTGAGAGGCCCTCCACACTTCGCCCCTACTGCGCATGCGCAGTCTTAAGGACGTTCCGAAATTGGCGCCATTAATCATTCTAATAACCAGTGCCTGGTAAGCGCTATGTACTCAGCGGGGAGGCAAGAGTTCCCAACTCCTGGGAGGGCCATCCCCGTCTGGGTCATTGGTAAGTATAAAAAATATATAAATTACTATAAATTTTTTAACATTTTTATACTGTACCAATGACCCAGACATAGCTGAATAGTAAAAAGGCTGGAGGGCCAAGGACATAGAGCAAAATGGAATACGCTCAATAAAATAAAATAGAGTCATCCCCTGTAGGGAAAAGAAGTAATAGGCCTTACATGTATCTTTCTTATTTATGATAAATTAGAAAGATACAACACCTTCCAAAAATTGAGCTTCATACATCCATGTACTCTATTAATATCCAATAATCCTTATACTAATAATTTTTAAAGTAAGCCAATAATAAAGTAAGTCTAGAGAATAGAGACTCTTATACTCCTAAAAGTGTGTGAGAATTGCATAATCATGTCCGTTGACATATGCAATATTCAAAAGCTATACTTTAAAAACTAAGACTTGAATGAATTTTATAAACTTAAACTTCTCACTAAACAACCATCCCAATAACAGCTCAGAATTACTAACTCCGGAGGAGGTATCCCCTTGTTTTCATAGTAAAAACAGGTGACCCAAGGGAACACCCTCCCCCCCCCCCCCCTTTTTCTTGCCCTGGGTCAAATAGCCCAGAGCGAAGAGGGCAGCCGAACGGAGACACTGCCGAAACAGACAGCCTACCTAGCTATAGTAGCAACTGTTAAGTGAATGACATTCTGAGCAGTAGATAATAGACCTAACAATAGAGGCCTCCAGAAATGGACTCGATATTTCTGAGATAAAATTCATGAATGGATGGCTGAGCGCAATGAGCAGCCTTCAAAAATCTATAATAGCAACACTATTAATGTAAGCCCAAGAAGTAGAAGAACTCTTACTTCATGAGCCGAAATCTTAAGCACAACTGCTAAGCCAATGATATACCATAAGCAGTACGCTAGTTAATAGAATCCATTAACAATAAAATGGAGCGTAACGTCCTTCTACTAGACATCAAAGACAGAAGAAGCTTACGCCCTTGTAATAAACAGATATCTGTTTATAAATACATAAACTGTACCCGGAAAGAGTAAAGGCCTATGCCCATACGAAGACGGAAGGACCTTAAAATAATAGGTTCCGGATAATAGGAGCCTAACTCTTATGCAACAATCCAACCTAAATAGTAACGGAAGTATTGATTCCGAAACTATGAAAGTGAAAATCATCCATCGATAGTGCATGAAACTCACTGACTCTACAGTAAAAGAGAAACCAACAGAATTACTGTCTAAAAGGTCAGAATTTGAAAACTACTGTTTCCAGAGGCTCAAATGATTACTTAGCTAAATAAGAACCTGAAGTTAAAATCCGTATAGGAATTTAATCTAAAGATTCTAAGTCTATTTATCAAAAAGTTACTAACTGACTTAGATAAAGAGACAAAAGACTCAATTGTAAACTATCATAGAGTGCATAGGTATGAGGTAACATAAACCTATAACCTAAATAACCACAGGCTGCAGTAGATCTTGTGAAACAAGTATACTAAAAAATAGCAATGAGTAGTATGGAGGGATCAACCATATGAACATAATGATCCCTACACCACGACGGAAGAGCCTCCACTTTAGTCGCATAGAATAGCGAAGAAGAGGATCTCCTATAGTAAGAAATCGCATCCAAAGCTCGTCCAGTACAGTGCTTACAATGCAATACGGACCACACAACGGAATACATGAAGGTTGCGACCTTGCTGGTTGTGATAAAGATGACACGATTTACCCAGTGAAAAAAGATCCTCACATAGAGGAAGATTTCACGTTAAGATCCACAGTAGACAAGAGAGTAAATTACTCATGATCTCTGTGAAGATAGAGATGCTATCAACAGAAATGTATTGTGGTTGTTTATCTTAGCAATACCTGCTAAAAACAACAGCGCCGGAGGATACGCGTATCCTATCATTCCGTCCTATAGATCAATAGAGCGTTAACAGTATTAGCTCAGAGATCTGGACAAGCCAACACATACGTCTGCAATTGATTAGCAAGCTGTGTCATAAATAAAACATCACTGGGCGCTCCCATAGATAGCAAATCTGATTGAATACTTGTTTGTTGAGAGTCCATTCTGACAGCAACAAGCGACCCGTAAGAGAACGGGAGTGCGATAAAACAATCAGACGACCCAGAATATGACGGACCAAAACTGAACTTGGTGTACTATAACCAACAGACGGATTCTTTCCATTAAATTGAATAACGGAAACGAAAGAGTGCCTCCCTGGTTCCGGAGATACGCCACTACTGTCGAATTAAAGGACAGGAATTTGGGCATGCGTTTCTGAATAATGTTCATGCAATGACATAAAGCAAGCCTAAAAAACATTATTCCGCGGAAGTTAAACTAATAGCTAAAAGACTGCGGAACCCAAAGACCCTGGCACTTCGAATCCGTAGGGATCAGTATATATCCCAATCTGTTTGACTGGCAACCGTCATAACAGCCACACTCGGGTCCGGCAACTGCGGCGGCACTCTCTGAGTCAACCACCGAATGTTTGCCCCAGTCTGAATCTCTTGTAACACTAGATAGACAAGAGAATGTATAATCAAGCAATTCATGGATTGCCGGAAAGTTGCCGTCGAAGAGAAGCTCCTCCGAGAACGAAGCGACTCTGAGAGAGTTCTTAACCTACTATCCACGCGTGGATGTAGCTAGGGCTGCATCACGTCTAACCAACTCCAATCAGCCACTGAAGGGCGGAGTTATACGTGAACAAACTACTGCCCTCAAAAGAAATTACATTGAGAATAATATCCCGTAAATCTTTTCTTGAAGACGTAATGATAACGCCTCAGTAAGGCGGATTACGTATAATAAAGCGTCTAAGTTAAGTCTACTATGCATAATGTCGTTCCCAACATTGAAATTGGAAAAGACATAAACGGCGAAAAAGAATATATGCAGTCTTTAATCACACCGTCTAGACGCATATGAACTCTCGGTATGCCCTGCTCTGCCAAAATAAACTATATGTAAAAAAGATAAAATGGCAGAAATGAGCCACGCGGATAAGAAACTAAACTATCATGCTTAGTAGCAGGCTTGTATATATATATAAATATATAGCGTCGAAAAATAAAACACATGTTGTAATGACAATATTGGACTGCGTCGGTTAGTCAGGGACAAAGTCCCTGTACCGATCGAAAAATCCGAGTCCAATGACGCTATAAGTCTCTTATCCAAGATCGCAGCAATGAAGTCCGAAAAATAATCACTGGAAGAAATGCCAGAAGATATGAAAGGCATCTTCCGATACTACTAAAGGGAAAACTCGAAATCTTTCCAATCCCTTTCGCCATCCTGTCGGACCCTATAAAGCGTTCGGTCGTCCGTAGCTTGATGCAACCGCGGACCGCACCGACCCAGCGCCGTCGGATAATTCCTGATTCGACCGAGAAACCGTCAATTGCTGGGATGCTGCGAAACAACTGTGCTAACTCGGATAGCACGTCCGTCACTGAGGCCTGAGGAGCAGCGGTCTTACGATGCATTGCCGCAGGAAGCTCCGAGATCGTTACCCCGTGCATACTTCCAATATGCGAGCGAACGGAGTGTATAGGCCTCGTGTCCCTTGGCTACCGGATGGCGCGATCTATTCGCTGTGGAATCACTGAATGCCGAAACTGATCGGATACTCGAGGTCACGTAGCCAATGTGCGGTCGTGTGCCCTGCTGTGAGGATGAGGAAGCATTAAAGACAGTCTCTCGGACTGTCAATATAACGGAGCGTCCCGAGCAACGGACATATGCTCCGAATGTAAAATATCTGAACCACAACATGCGGTCCCCTATGTTGTTGGCTTCCTCCGATCTGTCCTCAATCTGCCGTCACTGGGTGAGTACTAAAGTAATTAAAGTGCTCGCATCACCCAAATCTCCTTCCTAGACCGCAACGGACGAACCCGGCAGCCGAACCATTCGATGAATGTACGCTACACCGGGTGAGCTAGCGAATGTCACTCCGTAAGCGATAGACATATTCCATGAGCACTTATTGCCGCTAACTCTTCATTAACTATGACGACAGAGGCACACTTTTGAAAGACATCTCCATAACTCTTCGAACAAGAAACCAGAAATGCTTGGATAGCAAGCATAAAATAATAATATATATAGCGTCGTTCAATAATTCGAAAGTTTGTGTGACATTATTGGACTATGTCGGAACTGAGGGACGATGTCCCTGAACCGAACCAAAAATTTCTAAGTCCACCGACGCTATCAGTTTCTTATCCGGCATCGCAGCATATGTTGTTCCAAAAGGGAAAGCTTGAAATCCACCGAATCCCTTTCGGTATCCCGTCGGACCGGATGAAACTTTCGGACGTCCGTACCCGCTTCCGCGGAGCGTCCCGACCCAGCATCGTCGGATAAAATATATGCGACAGATTCAGTTGATGCTGGGATGCTGCGATAAACTGTGCTATTAAGGAAAGCACGTCCGTTCCCGAGGCCTGTGCAGTAGCGGACTTACGATGCATTGCCGCTGGAAGCTCCGTGTACGTTGACTCCCGCATACTTCCTATGCGAACGTCCGGAGTCTGCAGGCCTCGAGTCCCCGGCTACCGACCCAGCGCTGTCGGATAATTCTCGATCCGACACCGTTTCTGTCGGCTGCTGGGATGCTGCGATAAGCTGTGCTATGTGCACAAGAATGTCCGGCGTCGAGACCTGCGGAGGCGCAGTCTATCGCTGCTTCGCCGAGGGCAGCTCCGCATCAGATGGCTCCCGCATACTTTTCCTATGCGAACGTTCGGAGTCCATCGGTCTCGAATCCCTGGCTGCCGGATGGTGTGACCTGGTCGCCGAAGAATCCTTGATCGGCGAAGCTGGTAATATATCGGCGGTCACGCAGCCAAGGTGCGGTCGTGTGCGCTGACGAGAAGAGGAAGCCTTAGCAGTCTCAGCGGACTGCCTATACAACGGAGCGTCCCGAGCGACGGACGTATGCTCCGCTAACGACACATTTGTACCACAACATCTGGGGCCAGATGTTGTTGAACGAGAGAGGGGCCTCTCTCGCTTGCCGTCCGGATGGACCGGAACGAGCTATGAACCGGACTAAAAGGCTTCCTCCGTTCTCCCTCCGATCCGCCGTCACTGGGTGTGCATTAAGTTAATTTTATAGTGCTCGCATCACCCCAAAATTCCTTCTAGACCGCAACGGACGAACCCGGCTGCCGAACCATTCGGTGAATGGACGCTACACCGGGCGAGCTAGCGGACGTCAAAGGCCGTCGAACCTACTAGGGTCCTCTTAGGCAATTGGCGTATTACATGAGCACTTTTCCGCTAGCCCTTCATTAATTGTGACGACGGAGGCACACTGTTGGAAGACATCACAGATACATCACCCTAATCTTGATCGTCTGAAATAGAAATTGATAAAGTAGAGTGACCCTGCGGGGAAAGGACCGGAGTGTCCAAATCCCCAACAACATACCGTGACATACGCTTCCCATATTGTCATCGAAATCATACGATACAGAACCGGAGTTAATGCGAGTACACTGACCACATATAGAATGATAATAAGGTCAGAGGAAGACTTCCTCTTAAAACAATTGATCAATATCCTTTCAATGTGAAAAGAAAACAAGTCCTGGTACTCGCACTAACCCCTGGCAATCAAAATACATAATAATAATATGATCCATTAATATAGAAAAAATAATTGAAATCAAAATATTTTGAAAAAATATTTTTTCAGAACAGCCCAAGTTTCTGAAAAGTAACGTTGAGCCCCAATGGATCCCAAGCCTAAGTGTGGACAAAAATTTTAAAAATATTTTAAACAATTTATTCAACACTTACGAACAATAATAATGTATCTAGTTATGATTGAAATAACATAAAGATATTATTATTTAGAAATCCCCCCCTCACACAGAGGGCTGTTGTAAATGTAAACAATGAGTGTAAAAACACTAAAATAAGACTCCAGGCACCCAGGCCCGAAATCAGTTATCAAAAATACACCATCTGATGCAAAACAGAGACTTCCAGGGAAGAAACTGCAGAACATCAGATGGTAGATGCAGAACACAACGCCTAACCACCCGTAGGTGAAGACGTAAACATGGGGAAAGAACAGAATTCATTCTGTTATTCAGCTAAACTCCCAAGAAATTTTTAGTAATAATAATTACAGAAATTATGCCAAAAGCATGGGAGAATAGCAAGGGGGAACTTAAAGGACAGGGAGAGAGGAAAAACACTTGAAAAAACAGTGTAACTAAATAATCAGAATGACAACAAAATGGCTGCTGCCTTGAAAATAGGTAACTTAACATAATTTCATTAAAAAATTTTAAGTTACAGCCCTGATAATATTCTGTCACACATTCTTTTCCTCTCCTCCTTTTCTATCCTCCTTAGAATCACCATTTCACTAATATTTATGTGTCTGGCATCATTTAAACTGAGATTTAAAAGCACAAAGATCAGTCAGATGTTAACTGATGAAGGGCCAAACTTAGAATGATTAATGGCGCCAATTTCGGAACGTCCTTAAGACTGCGCATGCGCAGTAGGGGCGAAGTGTGGAGGGCCTCTCAGGACATGTTTTCTTTAGTTTTAGATGCAAATTTTGGGGATTGGGGGGCAAAATTTGTGTTTGGCCCTATATTTTAAGAGTTAGCACCAGCTATGTCTGGGTCATTGGTACAGTATAAAAATATAAATTTTTTCAGCAGTCAAAATTTCTCATAATGCAGTTGAATATTTAACCAACTACATCAAGAGCTCAGTGAGCTCTGACAAACAAGATGAAGTTGGTTAAATTTTTATCCTACAGTGCAAAATAGTGAAAGTGAAGTGAAGAGATTTCCAGGTGACAAAAAAGGTGTGACGGGGCAGCTTTTCAGCGACTAGGGAGGTGTCTGACAAACAAGGATTTGTTTTTTGATGGCCTTACATTTCCCCATCAATAACCATGTTGGGATTGGAAAGTGGGCCCAATAGTCATACTTTCGGTTTTGAAAAATGTGGGTGCACAATAAAATGTGCATCTTGCTTCAAATCCAGGCATGCAGTTTTGTATTTGTGCACCTACCAGGATTTAATTGAACTCTTATCTGTATGTACAGGTATGTGATAGGCATGTGATAAGAATAAACCATGCCACTCATGGAACTGAGTTTAGCATTGGCTAAAACTATTAAAATTTTCGTGTTTCTCAACCTGCAAATGATAATTTTCCACTCACAAATTTTCCGACTGTATTAAAAAATCCAGCCACCAAGCCTACGCTTTCTATTGCAAGCATGATGCAGTGCTGCTCACAATAGAAAGCATAGCCTTGGTTGGGTGGCCTGATAGCAGAGGAATAATAATCCTAAATGAAAGCGTCAATGACACTAAATCTCAACTTGTATAAGACATGTACATGTATAGTCTGTGACACAGCAATGACACACATCTAGGTAATGACCTGATAACAAAGGTACAGGTAAAGTATTGTAAAGGTGGGCGACAGTTAGATGCTAAACTAGAAAATAAATCTCCATGGGGTTAATGTTACAATGGGGATCCTTGTATGGTGCACCATAAGCCAAATGTTAGCAATTGTTTTGGCCTGTTTGATTCAAACCCTTCTAAGGTTGATTCATACTAATTAATAATATTTGTCCAGTCCTTCTGAAAATAAAGGTATTTGATTTTTTTATCTTCAGCTCATAGGGTTCCCACGGGTGAAGAAGTTTTATTTTTCTCATTGGAAATAGAAAATCGGGTTGTGCTAATAATGTTTACCCTTCCCAAACAACACCAAATATTACCACAGGAACTTGGCTTCAACACATTTGAATATACACATCCTAGGGATGCTGAATTCAAGAAACATTATTTTGTCTGGTGTTTTGGGAAAAGATTTTTAATTATCTCCCTTTTTGTGTCCCCGAGTGGGTCTGACTGAACCCAAAAATATTTGTTCTCATACCACAGTAATAACAAAGGCACCCAATAAAATTTATAGCAAATATTACTGACATAAAAAATCTTCTTTACAGGTTCTGTTCAAAAAATGTAATACACACAATTCCTATAAATATGACTGCCAACAGGCGTTTTGAATTTTGGGCCGAGCCCAAAAGCACTTGTTACCATCCCATGCTGATAACAAACATAGTCCTAGAAGTTCTGTACAAAAAGCTGATTGCACCTAATTTCGGTACCACTGTATCAAGTTTTAAAATGATTTGCCTTGAAATATTTGAGATATGGTGAATTTTTGTTTCTTGTCTGCAGATGGACAGACAAAAGACTGATCGCAATATCCCTCGATTTTTACCAGGGGATAAGAATGAAACTCTTATGTTGAGAAAACATTTTTTTATATGTGCTGTCTTCAAGTCACGTTAGGTGACAGTTTAACCAAGGCTTCCCATAGTTTTTAAATATTAAATATTTTTAAATTTATTGTCCAATAAACATATCTTGTTGGAATGAGCCTGTTGAGCTTGACGTAATTGAGTGGGCATAAGCTATATTTTTGAAGCAAAAAATGAAACTTTCAAATTGAATTATTTTTACAAGAACTGCCTGCTATACATGTAAGATGAAGGCATAACCCTCTGCACACTGATGTCAAAATACCAAAATTTCAAGCTGCAAATTTTCCCATAATGCAACTAGGAATTTCACCAATGCAGTCTTGCTTGACACAGTGATGAGTTCTGTCAAACAAGACTGAATTTGTTAAATTCCAAATTGCATTTTGCGAAAAATTCACTGGTTGAAATTTTGAAACTTCGACATCAATGTGCAGAGGGTTAACCAAGCTGCTATTAACAGGTCAATTTTCTAACCATGTATCCAATGTACAAGCATAGGAAAATATCAGATTGTGGGGGAGTATCTGCTCCCAAACCTGCCGGCAAGGAAAGGAAATGTAGCATTTTCAGGGTGAAAAAAGGGCACTTTTTAGGACAATCTCAAAAAGGGTATTTTGGGGGCAATCTCATGGAGGTAAGGGCATTTTTGCAATTTTCAAGGCAAGAGCAAAATATTTAAAAAAAAGAATTATGTACAAAGTTTGACTGCCCTTCAATACACATTTGTGTACAAGAGAATTGGTAATGGGTAATGCAAAAAGTAAGGATAATTATTCAAACAAGTTGAGTACACATAAATATGAAGGTCTTTAATCTCACCTGTGTTTCCTACCCTGCCTGTTCTTCCAATTCTATGCACATATTCATCTATATCATGTGGTAAATCATAATTTATTACATGTGCAACATTGGGAATGTCTAAACCTCTGGCAGCCACCTTCAAAGAAAAAGAGAATATTCCAAACCTGAACAACTATCCATACATCTTGGATAACATAAATATCTACAAAGTTTCATTTACCCCTCCACCAATCTGGAAGTACCTTGCTTAAAGATCCAGGTGCATAATTAAGGGGGTGGGGGAGAGGTTGACAACTCCACTACTAATTTTTCCAGTTGAAACATTTACATCTGTATTGAATTTAAGATACATCGACTTGCAAGATCTGATAACTGGACTTCTGTCACACACCAAGTTGATAATAGAGGTCTGTGGTGCCTCCAATCCAGGCTGTTGGGGGCTCAGCAAGGTGAGTTATGTGTTGAATAAATAAGAAGCTGGGAAGCCCTTACATAATGATTAACCCCTGTATCAACCCCTTGAATGCTGCTGGAGGACATTCCTGCCCAAGACAGGATTTCACCAGCCAAATATAAAAATTTTCACCTGTAAATTGCATTAGATTTTTTCACAATTGATTCCTTAAGTTAAATTTGGATGAATTTTTCATTACATCTAGTCATGGCTGCTTCACAACTGCCATGACTAGATCTGATGAAAAATATCTTGAAAATACTCAGCAGGTCAGGGGAGGGTCTTCCCAAAAATTCTGGACACAAGGCCTAAAATATTTTTTTCCAGTTTTGACCACCACCCACCCACCCACCCACGTGCAAAAAAAATATTTGTTTCCTCTGACCACTTGGACACCCACCCCACCACCTGTATTTTTTCAGTGTATCACCACAGTGGGTAATGAAAAATTATTGCACTGAGCTTCCAGTTGTCAATTCTTGCCTTAATTTGAATCCTAATCTACTGTCTAAACTAATTATGTACACATCAACCAGCATCAACAGGAAGCATTTAGATTTCACTAAAGAAAATTGTTATTAACTCCTTTGTTATCAAGCACGCATTTATTTTTACTGGGAAAAATTTCATTGTTATTTTTCGTTGTGACTGTTGAGCATTTGTAATTCATGCATTTCAATAATATGCCAATATACACTATGGCATTGTGTATACTGGCATATTATTGAAGTGCATGAATTACAAATGCTGAACTGAAAGTTCTGGCCTCAATGCTCTCATAATAATTATCATTCATGTGTTAAGTTCCGAGACTGAAAAAACAGTTTAAATTTAGTGAAGAAGTTTTAATTTTAATGACCTGACTACAGGCTAAGTGTCTAGGCTTGAGGTTTCAGCCAATTGTCATTACTCAAAAGATAGTAGGTAGCATAGGAAAGCTAAAAATCTGTCACCTAACACTATTGTAAATCTCACTGTCCATCCTGCTCCATCTCCGAAAAAATGTCAGCATTGAATTCTGCATATAACAGCATATAATGTAAGAATTAGACTATTTTTGTGAACATCAAATAGAGGATTAAAATTTCAACTCCAGGACCCATCCGACCACCCACCCACCCCGGCCTTGTGTCCGGAATTTTTTGGAAGACCCCCCCCCCCCCCTGAGCAGGTTAAGAGTTAATACATACAAACAAAATTTTTAAGAATTCTAAGTTCTGAACTCTAATCTCAATTGACTAATATCTCCAAGGTTGATGGGTGCTAAAAATATTATTTCAGTGTAAAAGTCGAATTTCAAAATTCCAGTCTTGTAAAAATAGGCAATCAGCTTGCTTCTGATCAGTAAAAATAGAACAGGTGGGAAGATTTCAACAGACATCCAAGCTTGATTGGCACAGATCTTAAAATGATATAGATATAAATAGTCATATAATTTCCCTCATTGTAAGTTTACTTATATTTTATCAACATCTAAAAGTAATGTATTTCAACACCCTTTACTACCCTCCAAGTTGTTCTTTAAAATGACAAGTATATTTTCCAGCTTGAGGAGCTTCAATTATGCTCTCCCATTTTACCGATATTAGAAAACAGTAATTATTTTATGTTAGGTCTGGAAACTAAAAATAAGACATTTTAGAAGCCAACTGACAATTACCAGAATAACAATTTAAAGAAAGTTAAAAAATTTATAGTAATTTATATATTTTTTATACTTACCAATGACCCAGACATAGCTGGTGCTAACTCTTAAAATATAGGGCCAAACACAAATTTTGCCCCCCAATCCCCAAAATTTTCATCTAAAACTAAAGAAAACATGTCCTGAGAGGCCCTCCACACTTCGCCCCTACTGCGCATGCGCAGTGTCAAGGACGTTCCGAAATTGGCGCCATTTATCATTCTAATAACCAGTGCCTGGTAAGCGCTATGTACTCAGCGGGGAGGCAAGAGTTCCCAACTCCTGGGAGGGCCATCCCCGTCTGGGTCATTGGTAAGTATAAAAAATATATGAATTACTATAAATTTTTTAACATTTTTATACTGTACCAATGACCCAGACATAGCTGAATAGTAAAAAGGCTGGAGGGCCAAGGACATAGAGCAAAATGGAATACGCTCAATAAAATAAAATAGAGTCATCCCCTGTAGGGAAAGAAGTAATAGGCCTTACATGTATCTTTCTTATTATGATAAATTAGAAAGATACAACACCTTCCAAAAATTGAGCTTCATACATCCATGTACTCTATTAATATCCAATAATCCTTATACTAATAATTTTTAAAGTAAGCCAATAATAAAGTAAGTCTAGAGAATAGAGACTCTTATACTCCTAAAAGTGTGTGAGAATTGCATAATCATGTCCGTTGACATATGCAATATTCAAAAGCTATACTTTAAAAACTAAGACTTGAATGAATTTTATAAACTTAAACTTCTCACTAAACAACCATCCCAATAACAGCTCAGAATTACTAACTCCGGAGGAGGTATCCCCTTGTTTTCATAGTAAAAACAGGTGACCCAAGGGAACACCCTCCCCCCCCCTTTTTCTTGCCCTGGGTCAAATAGCCCAGAGCGAAGAGGGCAGCCGAACGGAGACACTGCCGAAACAGACAGCCTACCTAGCTATAGTAGCAACTGTTAAGTGAATGACATTCTGAGCAGTAGATAATAGACCTAACAATAGAGGCCTCCAGAAATGGACTCGATATTTCTGAGATAAAATTCATGAATGTGGATGGCTGAGCGCAATGAGCAGCCTTCAAAAATCTATAATAGCAACACTATTAATGTAAGCCCAAGAAGTAGAAGAACTCTTACTTCATGAGCCGAAATCTTAAGCACAACTGCTAAGCCAATGATATACCATAAGCAGTACGCTAGTTAATAGAATCCATTAACAATAAAATGGAGCGTAACGTCCTTCTACTAGACATCAAAGACAGAAGAAGCTTACGCCCTTGTAATAAACAGATATCTGTTTATAAACTGTACCCGGAAAGAGTAAAGGCCTATGCCCATACGAAGACGGAAGGACCTTAAAATAATAGGTTCCGGATAATAGGAGCCTAACTCTTATGCAACAATCCAACCTAAATAGTAACGGAAGTATTGATTCCGAAACTATGAAAGTGAAAATCATCCATTGATAGTGCATGAAACTCACTGACTCTACAGTAAAAGAGAACCAACAGAATTACTGTCTAAAAGGTCAGAATTTGAAAACTACTGTTTCCAGAGGTTCAAATGATTACTTAGCTAAATAAGAACCGAAGTTAAAATCCGTATAGGAATTTAATCTAAAGATTCTAAGTCTATTTATCAAAAAGTTACTAACTGACTTAGATAAAGAGACAAAAGACTCAATTGTAAACTATCGTAGAGTGCATAGGTATGAGGAAACATAAACCTATAACCTAAATAACAACAGGCTGCAGTAGATCTTGTGAAACAAGTATACTAAAAAATAGCAATGAGTAGTATGGAGGGATCAACCATATGAACATAATGATCCCTACACCACGACGGAAGAGCCTCCACTTTAGTCGCATAGAATAGCGAAGAAGAGGATCTCCTATAGTAAGAAATCGCGTCCAAAGCTCGTCCAGTTACAATGCTTACAATGCAATACGGACCACACAACGGAATACATGAAGGTTGCGACCTTGCTGGTTGTGATAAAGATGACACGATTTACCCAGTGAAAAAAGATCCTCACATAGAGGAAGATTTCACGTTAAGATCCACAGTAGACAAGAGAGTAAATTACTCATGATCTCTGTGAAGATAGAGATGCTATCAACAGAAATGTATTGTGGTTGTTTATCTCAGCAATACCTGCTAAAACAACAGCGCCGGAGGATACGCGTATCCTATCATTCCGTCCTATAGATCAATAGAGCGTTAACAGTATTAGCTCAGAGATCTGGACAAGCCAACACATACGTCTGCAATTGATTAGCAAGCTGTGTCATAAATAAAACATCATTGGGCGCTCCCATAGATAGCAAATCTGATTAAATACTTGTTTGTTGAGAGTCCATTCTGACAGCAACAAGCGACCCGTAAGAAAACGGGAGTCCGATAAAACAATCAGACGACCCGGAATATGACGGACCAAAACTGAACTTGGTGTACTATAACCAACAGACGGATTCTTTCCATTAAATTGAATAACGGAAACGAAAGAGTGCCTCCCTGGTTCCGGAGATACGCCACTACTGTCGAATTAAAGGACAGGAATTTGGGCATGCGTTTCTGAATAATGTTCATGCAATGACATAAAGCAAGCCTAAAAAACATTATTCCGCGGAAGTTAAACTGATAGCTAAAAGACTGCGGAACCCAAAGACCCTGGCACTTCGAATCCGTAGGGATCAGTATATATCCCAATCTGTTTGACTGGCAACCGTCATAACAGCCACACTCGGGTCCGGCAACTGCGGGGGCACTCTCTGAGTCAACCACCGAATGTTTGCCCCAGTCTGAATCTCTTGTAACACTAGATAGACAAGAGAATGTATAAATCAAGCAATTCATGGATTGCCGGAAAGTTGCCGTCGAAGAGAAGCTCCTCCGAGAACGAAGCGACTCTGAGAGAGTTCTTAACCTACTATCCACGCGTGGATGTAGCTAGGGCTGCATCACGTCTAACCAACTCCAATCAGCCACTGAAGGGCGGAGTTATACGTGAACAAACTACTGCCCTCAAAAGAAATTACATTGAGAATAATATCCCGTAAATCTTTTCTTGAAGACGTAATGATAACGCCTCAGTAAGGCGGATTACGTATAATAAAGCGTCTAAGTTAAGTCTACTATACATAATGTCGTTCCCAACATTGAAATTGGAAAAGACATAAACGGCGAAAAAGAATATATGCAGTCTTTAATAACACCGTCTAGACGCATATGAACTCTCGGTATGCCCTGCTCTGCCAAAATAAACTATATGTAAAAAAGATAAAATGGCAGAAATGAGCCACGCGGACAAGAAACTAAACTATCATGCTTAGTAGCAGGCTTGTATATAAATAAATATATAGCGTCGAAAATTAAAACACATGTTGTAATGACAATATTGGACTGCGTCGGTAAGTCAGGGACAAAGTCCCTGTACCGATCGAAAATTCCGAGTCCAATGACGCTATAAGTCTCTTATCCAAGATCGCAGCAATGAAGTCCGAAAAATAATCACTAGAAGAAATGCCAGAAGATATGAAAGGCATCTTCCGATACAACTAAAGGGAAAACTCGAAATCTTTCGAATCCCTTTCGCCATCCTGTCGGACCCTATAAAGCGTTCGGTCGTCCGTAGCTTGATGCAACCGCGGACCACACCGACCCAGCGCCGTCGGATAATTCCTGATTCAACCGAGAAACCGTCAATTGCTGGGATGCTGCGAAACAACTGTGCTAACTCGGATAGCACGTCCGTCACTGAGGCCTGAGGAGCAGCGGTCTTACGATGCATTGCCGCAGGAAGCTCCGAGATCGTTACCCCGTGCATACTTCCAATATGCGAGCAAACGGAGTGTATAGGCCTCGTGTCCCTTGGCTACCGGATGGAGCGACCTATTCGCTGTGGAATCACTGAATGCCGAAACTGATCGGATACTCGAGGTCACGTAGCCAATGTGCGGTCGTGTGCCCTGCTGTGAGGATGAGGAAGCATTAAAGACAGTCTCTCGGACTGTCAATATAACGGAGCGTCCCGAGCAACGGACATATGCTCCGAATGTAAAATATCTGAACCACAACATGCGGTCCCCTATGTTGTTGGCTTCCTCCGATCTGTCCTCAATCTGCCGTCACTGGGTGAGTACTAAAGTAATTAAAGTGCTCGCATCACCCAAATCTCCTTCCTAGACCGCAACGGACGAACCCGGCAGCCGAACCATTCGATGAATGTACGCTACACCGGGTGAGCTAGCGAATGTCACTCCGTAAGCGATAGACATATTCCATGAGCACTTATTGCCGCTAACTCTTCATTAACTATGACGACAGAGGCACACTTTTGAAAGACATCTCCATAACTCTTCGAACAAGAAACCAGAAATGCTTGGATAGCAAGCATAAAATAATAATATATATAGCGTCGTTCAATAATTCAAAAGTTTGTGAGACATTATTGGACTATGTCGGAACTGAGGGACGATGTCCCTGAACCGAACCAAAAATTTCTAAGTCCACCGACGCTATCAGTTTCTTATCCGGCATCGCAGCATATGTTGTTCCGAAAGGAAAAGCTTGAAATCCACCGAATCCCTTTCGGTATCCCGTCGGACCGGATGAAACTTTCGGACGTCCGTACCCGCTTCCGCGGAGCGTCCCGACCCAGCATCGTCGGATAAAATATATGCGACAGATTCAGTTGATGCTGGGATGCTGCGATAAACTGTGCTATTAAGGAAAGCACGTCCGTTCCCGAGGCCTGTGCAGTAGCGGACTTACGATGCATTGCCACTGGAAGCTCCGTGTACGTTGACTCCCGCACACTTCCTATGCGAACGTCCGGAGTCTGCAGGCCTCGAGTCCCCGGCTACCGACCCAGCGCTGTCGGATAATTCTCGATCCGACACCGTTTCTGTCGGCTGCTGGGATGCTGCGATAAGCTGTGCTATGTGCACAAGAATGTCCGGCGTCGAGACCTGCGGAGGCGCAGTCTATCGCTGCTTCGCCGAGGGCAGCTCCGCATCAGATGGCTCCCGCATACTTTTCCTATGCGAACGTCCGGAGTCCATCGGTCTCGAATCCCTGGCTGCCGGATGGTGTGACCTGGTCGCCGAAGAATCCTTGATCGGCGAAGCTGGTAATATATCGGCGGTCACGCAGCCAAGGTGCGGTCGTGTGCGCTGACGAGAAGAGGAAGCCTTAGCAGTCACAGCGGACTGCCTATACAACGGAGCGTCCCGAGCGACGGACGTATGCTCCGCTAACGACACATTTGTACCACAACATCTGGGGCCAGATGTTGTTGAACGAGAGAGGGGCCTCTCTCGCTTGCCGTCCGGATGGACCGGAACGAGCTATGAACCGGACTAAAAGGCTTCCTCCGTTCTCCCTCCGATCCGCCGTCACTGGGTGTGCATTAAGTTAATTTTATAGTGCTCGCATCACCCCAAAATTCCTTCTAGACCGCAACGGACGAACCCGGCTGCCGAACCATTCGGTGAATGGACGCTACACCGGGCGAGCTAGCGGACGTCAAAGGCCGTCGAACCTACTAGGGTCCTCTTAGGCAATTGGCGTATTACATGAGCACTATTCCGCTAGCCCTTCATTAATTGTGACGACGGAGGCACACTGTTGGAAGACATCACAGATACATCACCCTAATCTTGATCGTCTGAAATAGAAATTGATAAAGTAGAGTGACCCTGCGGGGAAAGGACCGGAGTGTCCAAATCCCCAACAACATACCGTGACATACGCTTCCCATATTGTCATCGAAATCATACGATACAGAACAGGAGTTAATGCGAGTACACTGACCACATATAGAATGATAATAAGGTCAGAGGAAGACTTCCTCTTAAAACAATTGATCAATATCCTTTCAATGTGAAAAGAAAACAAGTCCTGGTACTCGCACTAACCCCTGGCAATCAAAATACATAATAATAATATGATCCATTAATATAGAAAAAATAATTGAAATCAAAATATTTTGAAAAAATATTTTTTCAGAACAGCCCAAGTTTCTGAAAAGTAACGTTGAGCCCCAATGGATCCCAAGCCTAAGTGTGGACAAAAATTTTAAAAATATTTTAAACAATTTATTCAACACTTACGAACAATAATAATGTATCTAGTTATGATTAAAATAACATAAAGATATTATTATTTAGAAATCCCCCCCTCACACAGAGGGCTGTTGTAAATGTAAACAATGAGTGTAAAAACACTAAAATAAGACTCCAGGCACCCAGGCCCGAAATCAGTTACCAAAAATACACCATCTGATGCAAAACAGAGACTTCCAGGGAAGAAACTGCAGAACATCAGATGGTAGATGCAGAACACAACGCCTAACCACCCGTAGGTGAATACGTAAACATGGGGAAAGAACAGAATTCATTCTGTTATTCAGCTAAAACTCCCAAGAAATTTTAGTAATAATAATTACAGAAATTATGCCAAAGCATGGAGAATAGCAAGGGGGAACTTAAAGGACAGGGAGAGAGGAAAAACACTTGAAAAAACAGTGTAACTAAATAATCAGAATGACAACAAAATGGCTGCTGCCTTGAAAATAGGTAACTTAACATAATTTCATTAAAAAATTTTAAGTTACAGCCCTGATAATATTCTGTCACACATTCTTTTCCTCTCCTCCTTTTCTATCCTCCTTAGAATCACCATTTCACTAATATTTATGTGTCTGGCATCATTTAAACTGAGATTTAAAAGCACAAAGATCAGTCAGATGTTAACTGATGAAGGGCCAAACTTAGAATGATAAATGGCGCCAATTTCGGAACGTCCTTGACACTGCGCATGCGCAGTAGGGGCGAAGTGTGGAGGGCCTCTCAGGACATGTTTTCTTTAGTTTTAGATGCAAATTTTGGGGATTGGGGGGCAAAATTTGTGTTTGGCCCTATATTTTAAGAGTTAGCACCAGCTATGTCTGGGTCATTGGTACAGTATAAAAATATACAGTTTCAGTTACCACTAACAGACGAAGCCACTAGTGTGGACATTGGTCCAGTTTTGAATTTAAAGAAAATACATTTTCAGTTACCACTTACAGATGTAGCCACTAGTGTGGGTGTTATTCCAGTTTTAAATTTAAACAAGGCATCTTCTCTTTTTCTCTGGGATTTATCGCCATGAATTGAAGATGCCATGATTTGCCGACTTCTCAACCTGCTCTCAATGAATTCTGCTGTCCTTTTCATGGATACAAATATAAGTTTCAAAGCTCTCGGCTCTACAAATGAAACAAAGAAATAGTTCTTTACGATTAAAAGAGTTTTGTCCCTGCACCACTGATTTATTACCAACTTTACATTCCAATCAGCGCAAAGTTACGACACATTCTTCCACAAAAAACCCTAAACCTTTTCAATTTTACAGACAGGGTTCAATCCACATCGTTTTGAGGAAAGGGTCCATTTTCCATTTCGAAAATATCCATTATAAATTCTTTAACAGCTATGAGCTATGAGTCAACTCATCTCTGATGTTGTATGAGCAAGTGCTCTGCTACTGATGTTTTGAACAGCAGTGATAAGCAAATGTCATATAACCTAAACATTGTTTCTAGTTATTTTATTTATTGGTGTTTAAGATCACATACTTCTGCACAATGGCTAATCAAGACCGCTAATCATGACTGCAACCTAAAGTCAAATTTAGTCAATCAATTATACCCATGTTGCCAATTTTAGAGGACTTCCACCACAAGCATTTGTGACTGAGTCTTATTTTACCAGTAAAACAGAGGTTGTTTACCAAAGTAAACAAGAACTGCTTCACTTCTCGGAGTTCCCACGGGGGTTGTTTCTAGTTAGTGTTGTCTATCAGGAAACGCAGATGACACTTGACAAGCTATGCTGACAAGACTTGACTAGAAACAACTGCAATATCATAACTCTTCACAATCTTGATGTTATTTTGATTTGCACAAGTTAACCCTTTACCCAACGAAATGCCCACATCTGCCTGTGTAATATGCAAATTCAGCAGCTGGAAAAAAAATTAGTTTTCAAAAACATTCAACAAAACCATATCATATGACCCTCTTTTTGGAACGAGCGTGTCAAGCTCATTCCAAAGAGGGGTCACATGATATGGTTTTGTTGAAATTTTTTAAAAAAATTTAAAAAAATGATATTTAAGATAATAAATTTTGATATCGTCTGCATTGGGTAAAGGGTTAATTAGTTTACAAATTGAATTCTGTGCAGTATTTTCAATGATAATAATTAAGAGTTTTCTGATTTACCATCCATACAGCCATTTATTTCATATTTAAGGTTTCTAATTACCTCTACTCAGTAGATGAGGAAAATGGGATTCTTTAGGGTCAGAATTGGGAAAAGATTTTCCAAACATGCATTGGGAATGAGACAATATTTGGTCCCTGTGGCCACCTGCACTGATCCAAGCAGGATATGTACACCCTTGATGGAAAAAGAACAACAGGATGGACTTACAAGGACGTTTCTTGGAAATGTTTAAGCACTTTCTAGGATGTTTGGGTAAAATTATTTTTAAACATTTCTGTTGTTTCATATTTACCACTTAACAATCATTATAACTTAGGCCTGGAAATAAAGGGCTAATATTGTAACCCCTGTTAGCAGGTTACTCTATATAGTATGGTGGTAACCCAAAGGAAAAAGGGTTGGTGATGCTTCTCCGTTTTCTCTGTTCTTACTACGCCAGACATGCTGTTTTATGTCTAAACAGGATTTCTGCCTGAATAAAATATCAACAACTAAAGTGCAATCTCGTTAGGACGAGTCGATATATGACATACAGACAAGGTCAAGATTTCAATACACCATCTTCGAAACCCACTTGCAGGTAATGAACAATTTATCTTACAATATTCCTCCCTTTCTTGAGTGTTTCTTTGCTTTATTTTTCAGGTTTATAGTATGGTTGGCATATATAAAAATGATAAATTTTAAGTAATTTGTATATTTTTTATACTTCCCAATGGCCCAGACTAGCTTGTGCTAACTCAAATTAATCCAGGGCCAAACATAAATTTTACCCTCCAATCCCCAATATTTGCATGCAAAACCGAAAAAATTAAGTCCAAGATGGTCCCCATACTTTTGTGATCTGCGCATGCACAGTATCCAGGAAGGTACCAAAATTGGCGCCAACCATCATTCTTTCTACAATACCTGCTAAATGTTATAATCAGCAGGGAGGTATGAGTGCCCACTCATGGGAGGGCCATCCCTGTCTGGGCCGTTGGTAAGTATAAAAAAAATATACAAATTACTTAAAATTTATCTTATTTTTATTCCACAACCAATGGCCAAGACTAGCTGAATCGTAAAAAGGCTGGAGGGCCTAGGACTTAAAGGAAAATCCAATCTCTCAATTACTTCAGTAAAGGACAGCTCCTACAGGAGAATAGGAGAAGACATAGGAATTATATATGTCTTTATCTTTTACGAGAAAAGAGAAAGGCATAACACCAACAATGTAATTGAGAATTACATAATATATAATTTCTCCATTTAATGCCAGTATAACCCGTTATGCTTTATGAGAAAAGAGAAAGGCATAACACCAACAATGTAATTGAGAATTACATAATATATAATTTCTCCATTTAATGCCAGCATAACCCGTTATGCTAATTTGGGGAAGGAAGCCAAAATATAAAGCTGGTCCAGAGAATGAGACGCTTTTTACTCATTTAAAAGTGTCCAAGGATTGTATATTAACGCTCGTTTGACAAGTAACATATACAAATGCTTCACAGTGAGCTACACTTTAAAAAAAGTACATAAATAAATGAGATATAGTTATTGCTTCACACCGATCTACATTAAAACTACCTAGCACGGACGCTGGACTACTGTGACTGGAGGAAGCAATCCCTTGCTTTTCACTATAAAGCCAAATAATGAAAAGGGAAAAATTGTCCCCCCCCCCCCCCCCCCCGCCCCCTCCCACCATGTCCTGAGGTAAAATTCCTCAGAACGAAGAAGGCAGCAGAAAGGCGTCAGTGCTCGAGCAGACTGCCTAAAGACCTTATAGATGTAACATTAATGGACAACATTCTGAGCAACAGAAAGAGGACCCAAAGGTCTAAGGTCACCGGAGATGGACTCTAAATTTCTCAGGAAAAACTTGCTAAATGAAGAGGGCTGTGTCCAGTAAGCAGCATTCATAAGATCAGTAATGGCTATACTGTTGGAATAAGCCCAAGAAGTGGACAGTGCTCTAACCTTGTGCACTGAAATCTTGTTGACAGAACATTGATCTGAAGATTTTCATAGGCAATCCGTATTGCCAACTGAATCCATCAAGCGACAGAATAAAAAGAAATATCCTTTCTGTTAGGAATCAAAGAAAGAAAGAAACGTTTTCTTCCTTTTCTAATAAAATCTGATCGACGTTTATAAATGAGCGTAGCTCTGACTGGACACAGCAAAGGTCTACGGTTAACCGATGACGGAAAAGCCTTAAAAGCTCCGGCCACTTATCTGGAATCTGATTCTTAGCCAGAAACCCCATTTCCATAGTGAGGGTAAGAGTATTACCCACAGTACAGTAATGAGATTCATCAACAGATAACGCAAGAAGTTCACTGACTCTTCTAGCAGATGCAAAGGCTAAGAGAAATGCTGTTTTATAGGTCAAGAATTTGAACTCTACATTGTTTAACGGCTCAAAAGGAGCTTCTTGAAGCTTCAACAGAACCCAAGCCAAATTCCACTTAGGAATTAATCTGAGGGTTCTAGGTCTATTAATAGAGAAATTTCTAACTAGCTTGGATAAAGAAGTATCTGATCCAATAGCCAAGTTATCATGATGAGCATAAGTGTCTGATAACATAGACCTATAGCCCTTAATAGTGATGGGCTGCAGTTTGAGTTCGTCAAACAGGTAGACCAGGAAATTCGCAATCTGTGGAATAGACGGATGATATATGTCTATCGACTGATCCATACACCAACGGAAGAAAACCCTCCACTTCACTGCATAATTCACCGAAGAGGAGGCCCTCCTACAATTAGAAATTGCGTCCACTGCTTGTCCTGTAAAATTTTTTCCGTGCAGGAAGGACCGCACACCGGAAATAGGTTGAGACATACGGGTTGTGATGCAGTGCAGGTGACTTCCCCTGACAAAGAAGATCCTCTCATGGAGGAAGCTTGCGGGGAATGTACCATAACAGACACCTAAGAAGATTGATCCAAGGTTTCTGTGACGACAGAGGTGCTACTAGCAGGATTTTGCAGTGAGACTGTTTGATCTTCAACAGAATCTGCTAAATCAATGGAGTTGGAGGATATGCATATCCTATCATCCCGTCCCATGAGATCAACAGAGCGTCTACTGCATACGTTCGGTGATCTCGGTATGGCGACATGAACGACGGTAACTGACTGTTTAGGTGTGTCGCAAAAAGATCTATCATGGGATGATCCCACTGGTAGCAAATCTGCTTGAATATTCACTCGTTGAGCGTCCACTCCAATGGCAACAGGCGACCTTTCCGAGAGAGCTAGTCTGCTAATACGTTTCGATGACCCGGTATATGACGGACTGAGAGATGAACATGATGATTCAGAATGAATAGAAGAATCTTCTCCGGTAATTCGCATAACGGAATTGAGTGAGTGCAGCCTTGGTTCCTGAGGTAAGCAACTACTGCTGAGTTGTCCGACAGAATTTGAACATGGACATTCCTATTTGACAAATCCAATGTTGTAGTGCTAGCCATATTGACATCATCTCTTTGATGTTTATGTGCTTCGCTAGGAACCGAGAGTCCCAAAGTCCCTGGCACTTCAAGTCTGTGGGTCTTAGGGACGCACCCCAGCCTGTCATAATCGTGAAAGCCAGATCTGGCAGTTGAAGCTGAACTCCTTGAGTTAACCACTGAAGATCTGTCCAAATCTGAACCTTTTGTTTTACTAGGTCCGTTAAAACAATACTGGTTTCGAGCGAATGCGTCTTCACACTCCAGTTCTGAGGAAAGAATATCTGGATGGGACACATGCGCAGATGACCCATCGGAATAACATCTGCCCCATCAGTCGAATAGACTCCCTCGCTGTTACTGCATCTAAGTTTAGACAAAAGCGAGCATAACAACTGACTAATTTCGCTCTGGGTAACGGCAGATGAACCAGATTGTTGAGAGTCTTGAAGCTCATTCCCAAGTGAGTGAACGAGAAACTACGTCCTCCCCACGAAGAACCTCATCCCATCTGCTTAGGGGCATCTGACCTATAATCGGGATCAGACTTAAGCCCCTTTCCCGAGTCACTGTACTGTGACCTCCGGAGTAATTATAAGAGGATTTTTTGTACCCTCGTGAGGAGTTCCCTTTAGATGATTTAGATTTTGAACGTCCTCGCTAACCCCGGTCTGCTGAAGCGTGTTGTTGAGACGCCGACTTCAAAAGCAGTGCACTGGAAGCTTTCTTAGTAGCCTGTTCATAGACTAACGAAAGCTTGTTGTCAAACAGAGTATATCCGGAAACCGGAGCGACTCAGAGAGAGCTTTCCATCTTGTCATCTATAAGTGATGACAACGCATGGGCAGCATCACATCTGATCAACTCCAAATTTGCCGCTGTCAGGGTGGATTTGTACGTGGCATACATGACTGCCCTGGCAAGAACTCTAAGCGAGGAACAAATGTCCTCAAATTCCATCCCATTAAGATGTTGCGCCATAGCTCTGGTAAGGTGATCTGCATAGGAAATGAAATAGCACATTCCATCACGTCCGAGCGTATGTTGAATGATGCAGGTAAGGATATATCTAAATCCCCGGCCTGCTCATCTAAACGCAGAGGTGCTCTCTGGACATCTTCTCCAACCGTTTTAAATGAACGTAGTCCAAGGAACGGTATTTTTATGGAAGATGTCGATAAGAAACCGCCTTTCCTCTTAACACTAGAGAGGTTAAATATGGCGTCGTCGACATGGCCGAAGGCCTGCGACACCTGTCTTGAGCACCATCCAACAGCTCACTACTGGAGTCTGCGGGAGGCTGCTCTTGCACTTGCTGGGATACTGCGATCAGCAGTGCAATCTGCGACAGCAAGTCCGTTACCGAGGCTTGTGGAGCAGCGGTTTTCTGTTTTTTAGCTGCTTGCTGCTCCTGGGATGCAGTTGCGGAGACGGATCTCTTCTCCAAATGTACCGATGATCGAAGCCTCGGTTCCCAAGCGACCAGATGGTCTGACTTCACAGGCGAAGACTGGCTCCGGCTTCACGTAGCTGGCTGGATACCCAAAGTTGTGTGCTTTTGAATCGTAGCGGAGGAAGCTATGACTGTAGCTGAGGCTGGCTGCAGTCTAGATGGAGCATCCCGAGCGGCAGGTGTGGACATATGCTCTTGCTCGTGCAAATTCTCAAAACAACATTTGGCCCCAAATGTTGTTGGGTTAGAGAGGGACCTCTCCTGCTCGCAGCCTTGATAGACCTCGTCGAGCCTCCCGAACAGAAACTTGCTGACTTCCTCCCTATTTCCATCGTCGCTGGGAGAGCTTTTGATTTTAATGTGCTCACTCTACTCAAATCTACTGCAACGGACTGACCCGGTGTCACGGCTCCCACGGACGGAGTAACCGCTTCACCAGTCGAGCTAACTGTTTGCAAGGGATTAAGAACACCAACTAGAGAACTTATCCCTTGCTAAATATTCATGATCACCATTGCAGTTAGCACTGTTTCCTCATCACAGCATGACGATGGTAGCACACATTTGGTTGGTGTCACAATACCATCATCATGTTCTTGTTCCTCTGAAAAAGAAACTCGGGGTTTGTACACATAATCTGGAAAAACAAGAGGCCCCACGGGGCCTGAAGCGCTCATCTTGTTCAGAACACAATTTAAACAGAGTCCAAGAATGAGTCTACATTAAGCAAGCCATCTCCATAGGCTACACTGTCAATCCTTGAGTCCCTCAGGAGTGACAAAAATAATCTGGGCATCATGCCTTTTCTTCAGTTGATCATAAGTAAAATGTAGAGCTCCCCTATGAAGCCCCTTGATACAACCTATGCGGATTAATCTTAGTACCTCTAGAGGGTACTGAATACAAAATTTTTAATTCTTCAGCAAAATGGCCAACTCTGGCTCCCATGGAGAGCCCAAATATTAACCCAGGCTCTTGATTTGAACACAGTTAAATCTGACTTCCCTAGAGATGTTGTGTACCGAATATGAAAGCATTCTGACTGTTGGATCTGAAGAAGAGAAATTGTAAAGAAATTTCTTCGAATTGCACTAAGTTCAAATTTGGGCTACCATAGCGAGCCCAAATATTAACCTATGGATCCGATTTGAACAAACTTGAATCTGACCCCCCTAGAGATGTTGTATACCAAATGTGAAAGCATTCTGACAAGTGAATCTGAAGAAGAAGATTTTTGAAGAAATTCCCTCATATTGTACTAAGTTAAATTTCATGTTCCCATATGGAGCCCAAATATTAACCTAGGCACTTGAATTGAACAACCTGGAATCTGACCCCCCTAGAGATGTTGTATACCAAATATAAAAGCATTCCGACTGGTAGATCTGAAGAAGAAGATTTTTAAAGAAATTTCCTCATATTGCACTAAGTAAAAATTTGGGCTACCATAGTGAGCCCAAATATATACCTAGGGATCTGATTTGAACAAACTTGAATCTGACCCTCATAGAGATGTTGCATAGCAAATATCAAAGCATTCTTACTGATGGATCTGAAGAAGAAGATTTTTTTAACCCTTTACCTAACGTGAAAAGCAGACGACACTTGCAAAAAAAATCTTGAATAACTAATTTTTTTCATTTTTTGTCTCAAAAACATAGGTTATGACCCCTCGTTGGAACGAGCTCGACGAGCTCGTTCCAACGAGGGGTCATAACCTATGTTTTTGAGACAAAAAATGAAAAAAATAGTGATAATTAATTGGCGATTTTTGAGAATAGCGCTGGCTGGTTTTGGCCATTACGTTGGGTAAAGGGTTAAATTACCCTCCATATTGAACAAAGATAAAATTTGGGCTTCTGTAGGAAGCCCAAATATTAACCTAGGGACTTGGTTTGAACAATCTAGAATCTGACCCTCATAACAATGATGTATACCAAATATTAAAAGATTCTGATTCGTGGTTCTGAAGAAGAAGATTTTTAAAGAATATTCCCCATATTACCCTATGTTAAAACTTCGGGCTCCTGTAGAGAGCCCAAATATGAACCAATGAGTTTTATTTCAACAAACTTTTATCTGACCCCCCTATGAATGCTGTATACCAAATATCAAAAGATTCTGATGATTGGTTCTGGAGAAAAGATTTTTTTTTAATTTTTGCAAATATGCTGACTCAGCATTTTTTCGATGCCCATTGCTGAACACCCTAACATAACCGATGGCAATTTTTTTTACCATTCAATTCTACTGGTCATAAGGATACTTCATACCAAATAAAAGCTCTCTGTTCCGTGGGGTTTGGGAAATATGGGCGTTTGAAAATATTTCTATTTTTAGCACCCAGGGTTCCCATGGGGATGCGGGAATTATTTTTTTTTGCATGGATCAGGTTCATACCGGACCATCGGTTCAGAAAGTTAAAAAATTTATAGTAATTTATATATTTTTTATACTTACCAATGACCCAGACATAGCTGGTGCTAACTCTTAAAATATAGGGCCAAACACAAATTTTGCCCCCCAATCCCCAAAATTTGCATCTAAAACTAAAGAAAACATGTCCTGAAAGGCCCTCCACACTTCGCCCCTACTGCGCATGCGCAGTGTCAAGGACGTTCCGAAATTGGCGCCATTTATCATTCTAATAACCAGTGCCTGGTAAGCGCTATGTACTCAGCGGGGAGGCAAGAGTTCCCAACTCCTGGGAGGGCCATCCCCGTCTGGGTCATTGGTAAGTATAAAAAATATATAAATTACTATAAATTTTTTAACATTTTTATACTGTACCAATGACCCAGACATAGCTGAATAGTAAAAAGGCTGGAGGGCCAAGGACATAGAGCAAAATGGAATACGCTCAATAAAATAAAATAGAGTCATCCCCTGTAGGGAAAAGAAGTAATAGGCCTTACATGTATCTTTCTTATTTATGATAAATTAAAAAGATACAACACCTTCCAAAAATTGAGCTTCATACATCCATGTACTCTATTAATATCCAATAATCCTTATACTAATAATTTTTAAAGTAAGCCAATAATAAAGTAAGTCTAGAGAATAGAGACTCTTATACTCCTAAAAGTGTGTGAGAATTGCATAATCATGTCCGTTGACATATGCAATATTCAAAAGCTATACTTTAAAAACTAAGACTTGAATGAATTATAAACTTAAACTTCTCACTAAACAACCATCCCAATAACAGCTCAGAATTACTAACTCCGGAGGAGGTATCCCCTTGTTTTCATAGTAAAAACAGGTGACCCAAGGGAACACCCTCCCCCCCCCCCCCCCTTTTTCTTGCCCTGGGTCAAATAGCCCAGAGCGAAGAGGGCAGCCGAACGGAGACACTGCCGAAACAGACAGCCTACCTAGCTATAGTAGCAACTGTTAAGTGAATGACATTCTGAGCAGTAGATAATAGACCTAACAATAGAGGCCTCCAGAAATGGACTCGATATTTCTGAGATAAAATTCATGAATGTGGATGGCTGAGCGCAATGAGCAGCCTTCAAAAATCTATAATAGCAACACTATTAATGTAAGCCCAAGAAGTAGAAGAACTCTTACTTCATGAGCCGAAATCTTAAGCACAACTGCTAAGCCAATGATATACCATAAGCAGTACGCTAGTTAATAGAATCCATTAACAATAAAATGGAGCGTAACGTCCTTCTACTAGACATCAAAGACAGAAGAAGCTTACGCCCTTGTAATAAACAGATATCTGTTTATAAATACATAAACTGTACCCGGAAAGAGTAAAGGCCTATGCCCATACGAAGACGGAAGGACCTTAAAATAATAGGTTCCGGATATTAGGAGCCTAACTCTTATGCAACAATCCAACCTAAATAGTAACGGAAGTATTGATTCCGAAACTATGAAAGTGAAAATCATCCATCGATAGTGCATGAAACTCACTGACTCTACAGTAAAAGAGAAACCAACAGAATTACTGTCTAAAAGGTCAGAATTTGAAAACTACTGTTTCCAGAGGCTCAAATGATTACTTAGCTAAATAAGAACCGAAGTTAAAATCCGTATAGGAATTTAATCTAAAGATTCTAAGTCTATTTATCAAAAAGTTACTAACTGACTTAGATAAAGAGACAAAAGACTCAATTGTAAACTATCGTAGAGTGCATAGATATGAGGTAACATAAACCTATAACCTAAATAACAACAGGCTGCAGTAGATCTTGTGAAACAAGTATACTAAAAAATAGCAATGAGTAGTATGGAGGGATCAACAATAAGAACATAATGATCCCTACACCACGACGGAAGAGCCTCCACTTTAGTCGCATAGAATAGCGAAGAAGAGGATCTCCTATAGTAAGAAATCGCGTCCAAAGCTCGTCCAGTACAGTGCTTACAATGCAATACGGACCACACAACGGAATACATGAAGGTTGCGACCTTGCTGGTTGTGATAAAGATGACACGATTTACCCAGTGAAAAAAGATCCTCAAATAGAGGAAGATTTCACGTTAAAATCCACAGTAGACAAGAGAGTAAATTACTCATGATCTCTGTGAAGATAGAGATGCTATCAACAGAAATGTATTGTGGTTGTTTATCTTAGCAATACCTGCTAAAACAACAGCGCCGGAGGATACGCGTATCCTATCATTCCGTCCTATAGATCAATAGAGCGTTAACAGTATTAGCTCAGAGATCTGGACAAGCCAACACATACGTCTGCAATTGATTAGCAAGCTGTGTCATAAATAAAACATCATTGGGCGCTCCCATAGATAGCAAATCTGATTGAATATTTGTTTGTTGAGAGTCCATTCTGACAGCAACAAGCGACCCGTAAGAGAACGGGAGTGCGATAAAACAATCAGACGACCCAGAATATGACGGACCAAAACTGAACTTGGTGTACTATAACCAACAGACGGATTCTTTCCATTAAATTGAATAACGGAAACGAAAGAGTGCCTCCCTGGTTCCGGAGATACGCCACTACTGTCGAATTAAAGGACAGGAATTTGGGCATGCGTTTCTGAATAATGTTCATGCAATGACATAAAGCAAGCCTAAAAAAACATTATTCCGCGGAAGTTAAACTGATAGCTAAAAGACTGCGGAACCCAAAGACCCTGGCACTTCGAATCCGTAGGGATCAGTATATATCCCAATCTGTTTGACTGGCAACCGTCATAACAGCCACACTCGGGTCCGGCAACTGCGGCGGCACTCTCTGAGTCAACCACCGAATGTTTGCCCCAGTCTGAATCTCTTGTAACACTAGATAGACAAGAGAATGTATAAATCGAGCAATTCATGGATTGCCGGAAAGTTGCCGTCGAAGAGAAGCTCCTCCGAGAACGAAGCGACTCTGAGAGAGTTCTTAACCTACTATCCACGCGTGGATGTAGCTAGGGCTGCGTCACGTCTAACCAACTCCAATCAGCCACTGAAGGGCGGAGTTATACGTGAACAAACTACTGCCCTCAAAAGAAATTACATTGAGAATAATATCCCGTAAATCTTTTCTTGAAGACGTAATGATAACGCCTCAGTAAGGCGGATTACGTATAATAAAGCGTCTAAGTTAAGTCTACTATACATAATGTCGTTCCCAACATTGAAATTGGAAAAGACATAAACGGCGAAAAAGAATATATGCAGTCTTTAATCACACCGTCTAGACGCATATGAACTCTCGGTATGCCCTGCTCTGCCAAAATAAACTATTTGTAAAAAAGATAAAATGGCAGAAATGAGCCACGTGGACAAGAAACTAAACTATCATGCTTAGTAGCAGGCTTGTATATATATATAAATATATAGCGTCGAAAAATAAAACACATGTTGTAATGACAATATTGGACTGCGTCGGTAAGTCAGGGACAAAGTCCCTGTACCGATCGAAAAATCCGAGTCCAATGACGCTATAAGTCTCTTATCCAAGATCGCAGCAATGAAGTCCGAAAAATAATCACTGGAAGAAATGCCAGAAGATATGAAAGGCATCTTCCGATACTACTAAAGGGAAAACTCGAAATCTTTCGAATCCCTTTCGCCATCCTGTCGGACCCTATAAAGCGTTCTGTCGTCCGTAGCTTGATGCAACCGCGGACCGCACCGACCCAGCGCCGTCGGATAATTCCTGATTCGACCGAGAAACTGTCAATTGCTGGGATGCTGCGAAACAACTGTGCTAACTCGGATAGCACGTCCGTCACTGAGGCCTGAGGAGCAGCGGTCTTACGATGCATTGCCGCAGGAAGCTCCGAGATCGTTACCCCGTGCATA
This sequence comes from Pictodentalium vernedei, assembly GCA_031216915.1. Taxonomy (NCBI): domain Eukaryota; kingdom Metazoa; phylum Mollusca; class Scaphopoda; order Dentaliida; family Dentaliidae; genus Pictodentalium; species Pictodentalium vernedei. The sequence goes on from CM062290.1 coordinate 309,769,725, forward strand.
CTTCCAATATGCGAGCGAACGGAGTGTATAGGCCTCGTGTCCCTTGGCTACCGGATGGCGCGACCTATTCGCTGTGGAATCACTGAATGCCGAAACTGATCGGATACTCGAGGTCACGTAGCCAATGTGCGGTCGTGTGCCCTGCTGTGAGGATGAGGAAGCATTAAAGACAGTCTCTCGGACTGTCAATATAACGGAGCGTCCCGAGCAACGGACATATGCTCCGAATGTAAAATATCTGAACCACAACATGCGGTCCCCTATGTTGTTGGCTTCCTCCGATCTGTCCTCAATCTGCCGTCACTGGGTGAGTACTAAAGTAATTAAAGTGCTCGCATCACCCAAATCTCCTTCCTAGACCGCAACGGACGAACCCGGCAGCCGAACCATTCGATGAATGTACGCTACACCGGGTGAGCTAGCGAATGTCACTCCGTAAGCGATAGACATATTCCATGAGCACTTATTGTCGCTAACTCTTCATTAACTATGACGACAGAGGCACACTTTTGAAAGACATCTCCATAACTCTTCGAACAAGAAACCAGAAATGCTTGGATAGCAAGCATAAAATAATAATATATATAGCGTCGTTCAATAATTCGAAAGTTTGTGTGACATTATTGGACTATGTCGGAACTGAGGGACGATGTCCCTGAACCGAACCAAAAATTTCTAAGTCCACCGACGCTATCAGTTTCTTATCCGGCATCGCAGCATATGTTGTTCCGAAAGGGAAAGCTTGAAATCCTCCGAATCCCTTTCGGTATCTCGTCGGACCGGATGAAACTTTCGGACGTCCGTACCCGCTTCCGCGGAGCGTCCCGACCCAGCATCGTCGGATAAAATATATGCGACAGATTCAGTTGATGCTGGGATGCTGCGATAAACTGTGCTATTAAGGAAAGCACGTCCGTTCCCGAGGCCTGTGCAGTAGCGGACTTACGATGCATTGCCGCTGGAAGCTCCGTGTACGTTGACTCCCGCACACTTTCTATGCGAACGTCCGGAGTCTGCAGGCCTCGAGTCCCCGGCTACCGACCCAGCGCTGTCGGATAATTCTCGATCCGACACCGTTTCTGTCGGCTGCTGGGATGCTGCAATAAGCTGTGCTATGTGCACAAGAATGTCCGGCGTCGAGACCTGCGGAGGCGCAGTCTATCGCTGCTTCGCCGAGGGCAGCTCCGCATCAGATGGCTCCCGCATACTTTTCCTATGCGAACGTCCGGAGTCCATCGGTCTCGAATCCCTGGCTGCCGGATGGTGTGACCTGGTCGCCGAAGAATCCTTGATCGGCGAAGCTGGTAATATATCGGCGGTCACGCAGCCAAGGTGCGGTCGTGTGCGCTGACGAGAAGAGGAAGCCTTAGCAGTCTCAGCGGACTGCCTATACAACGGAGCGTCCCGAGCGACGGACGTATGCTCCGCTAGCGACACATTTGTACCACAACATCTGGGGCCAGATGTTGTTGAACGAGAGAGGGGCCTCTCTCGCTTGCCGTCCGGATGGACCGGAACGAGCTATGAACCGGACTAAAAGGCTTCCTCCGTTCTCCCTCCGATCCGCCGTCACTGGGTGTGCATTAAGTTAATTTTATAGTGCTCGCATCACCCCAAAATTCCTTCTAGACCGCAACGGACGAACCCGGCTGCCGAACCATTCGGTGAATGGACGCTACACCGGGCGAGCTAGCGGACGTCAAAGGCCGTCGAACCTACTAGGGTCCTCTTAGGCAATTGGCGTATTACATGAGCACTTTTCCGCTAGCCCTTCATTAATTGTGACGACGGAGGCACACTGTTGGAAGACATCACAGATACATCACCCTAATCTTGATCGTCTGAAATAGAAATTGATAAAGTAGAGTGACCCTGCGGGGAAAGGACCGGAGTGTCCAAATCCCCAACAACATACCGTGACATACGCTTCCCATATTGTCATCGAAATCATACGATACAGAACAGGAGTTAATGCGAGTACACTGACCACATATAGAATGATAATAAGGTCAGAGGAAGACTTCCTCTTAAAACAATTGATCAATATCCTTTCAATGTGAAAAGAAAACAAGTCCTGGTACTCGCACTAACCCCTGGCAATCAAAATACATAATAATAATATGATCCATTAATATAGAAAAAATAATTGAAATCAAAATATTTTGAAAAAATATTTTTTCAGAACAGCCCAAGTTTCTGAAAAGTAACGTTGAGCCCCAATGGATCCCAAGCCTAAGTGTGGACAAAAATTTTAAAAATATTTTAAACAATTTATTCAACACTTACGAACAATAATAATGTATCTAGTTATGATTAAAATAACATAAAGATATTATTATTTAGAAATCCCCCCCTCACACAGAGGGCTGTTGTAAATGTAAACAATGAGTGTAAAAACACTAAAATAAGACTCCAGGCACCCAGGCCCGAAATCAGTTACCAAAAATACACCATCTAATGCAAAACAGAGACTTCCAGGGAAGAAACTGCAGAACATCAGATGGTAGATGCAGAACACAACGCCTAACCACCCGTAGGTGAAGACGTAAACATGGGGAAAGAACAGAATTCATTCTGTTATTCAGCTAAAACTCCCAAGAAATTTTAGTAATAATAATTACAAAAACTATGCCAAAAGCATGGGAGAATAGCAAGGGGGAACTTAAAGGACAGGGAGAGAGGAAAACACTTGAAAAAACAGTGTAACTAAATAATCAGAATGACAACAAAATGGCTGCTGCCTTGAAAATAGGTAACTTAACATAATTTCATTAAAAAATTTTAAGTTACAGCCCTGATAATATTCTGTCACACATTCTTTTCCTCTCCTCCTTTTCTATCCTCCTTAGAATCACCATTTCACTAATAATTATGTGTCTGGCATCATTTAAACTGAGATTTAAAAGCACAAAGATCAGTCAGATGTTAACTGATGAAGGGCCAAACTTAGAATGATAAATGGCGCCAATTTCGGAACGTCCTTGACACTGCGCATGCGCAGTAGGGGCGAAGTGTGGAGGGCCTTTCAGGACATGTTTTCTTTAGTTTTAGATGCAAATTTTGGGGATTGGGGGGCAAAATTTGTGTTTGGCCCTATATTTTAAGAGTTAGCACCAGCTATGTCTGGGTCATTGGTACAGTATAAAAATATAGAAAATTTGGGCGGGGCCAAAAATCTTACCCCTCCTATTACAAAGCCAAATATTACTTCACGAACTTCGTTTGAACAAACTTGATTCTACACCTGGTATCCTCCCAAAACTTAGACATCCCATAACTTAGACAGCTTAAAACAACAACATTCACACTTTAGTGTACAGCTAATCCCCTGCTTGTTACCCATTATTCTAATGGACTAATCTGTGAAATATGCACACAAAGTCTGATTTATGGAAAAATGTTTATTGCAATTTCAAATTCAATCATTATTCATTTCAATCACATAAAAATACAGAATATAAAGCATTTCAAAATTAGGTAACAAACTAAGACAAGAACAAAAACACACAATGCTCAAACACATTACAGAAACATAAAAACACTAATCTATAGGCGATTTGTTGCCATCAGACAAAAAACAAAATACACAAACATAATACAGATACATAAAAAACACAAGATAATTTACAAAATACACAAACATAATACCGATACATAAAAATCACAAGATATTTTACAATAGTTCACTCGTTTATCCCTTAACCCAACAAAATTGCCAAAACGGCCTGCATTATTTCCAATTTTGAAATTTACATAATATATATATATATATAAATATAAAATATAAACTGCCTCAAAAACATAGCTTATGACCCTCCACTGGACCGAGCTCATTGAGCTCGTTTCAATAAGGGGTCATCAGCTATGTTTTTAAGACAAAATGTTCAATTGCTAAGACATTTTCTTGCAAGTGTCATCTATTGTCCTCGTTGGGTAAAGGGTTAAGCTAGTCTTAGAAGATGTCCTGCTGCATCTAGAAATTCTAGAGGCGATTTTTGTCCTTCAACCATCATTTGCTTTAGACGTTGAAGTCGGTTCTCAACTTCCCTGTAGACTCTTTTCCTGCTTGGTGGAGCTGCGCCAAAATTTATTTGTGCGAATTTTGCTCTATCAGCATTTTCAATTTTCTTTACAACTTCCACAAACCTGTAGATATTTGGGTGTCTGTGGGGCAATGTTCCATTCAGGCGATTGTGGAAGCCTTATAGGTGGTTGTTTGTCCTGGGACCTGTTGTCTGATGATGATTCCAAAGAGGGATTTGGAATCTTGCATCATCATCAACCCATGTTGTGACCATATAGTCATTAAAATCTGTTGCTGTAGGTACTTCTGGGGTTGACTCCATGGCGTCTATCCAAGTTTCTTGGACAATCGTTGGTGGAAGAAGAGCAAGTCCTGCTGCTCTTCTAATCCAGGACTGGATAGCTGTGTCTTCCCTATATTGTATAGACAACCCAAGCTCTTGGGTTTTGTGCCAAATGGCCTGACAGAAATGGAAAAAACAACCTTTCACCTCTGCATCTGGAAATTCACTTGTAACCGCATGAATAGCAGCAATCTCAAAATCAGTTTGTATACGACTAGGGACAAATGGTCTATTCAGTGTCTGTTGAATTTCAGCTTTCAGCTGCCTGAACAGTCTTGTATATGTTGATGTCTGCCTGTTTGGTAGAAGAGCAAACACAAGTGGATATGAACTGGTCCCGTTCATTGCATGAATGGTGTAAACCTGGCTCCATAAGTCGGGGCATGAAGAAAATGTACCATCCATGTACACGGTTTCAGCAGACTGCAAAGCTTGTAGTTGATCATCAGTAGAAAAGACAATCATCTTTTCTTCCTCTCCATCAGTTAAAAGTAAATAACGACGTCCATCTGAAGTCTCAGACCATGTGCCGTCAAGGTTAACCTCAGCCCTTGTCTTGGGAAGTGATGGTATGTTTTTTTGCCTGTGCCTATACAAGGCACTACTTATTGATGGAAAAGATGGCAGTAACTCTACTTGGTCTCTACCAATTATTTCTTCATTACATAAGGACTTCATTTGGGTAGTCTCTTCTCTTGCTCTCTTTCTCATTGTGCTGATAAACCTCACAGTGTTACTATCTTCTGGGGGATGTGAATGATCAGAGATATCTCTGACAAAGTCTCCAACGGTGGTGCACCTTCCTTTGCAAGTAGAATGTATACATCTCCAGTGAGTGCAGCTCTGTCTTATTTTATTTCTGTTATATCTGTAGCCGGCCAAAAGTACCTGTGGCGTGCCCTTCTGTGACATTACAAACTCAACTTTCTTAACAGTAGCCATTTTCCGGATACGATTCTCAAGTAAAGTCAGGCATCTTTTTAGAGCACTTTTTTGACTGTGCGTTTATAACATAACTGAGTTCACTGTAAACATGTTCTGTTTGATCTTGATTAGAAGATAAATAATAATAATGATAATAATTAACAACTTATTTGATGTTTTGTTTGTGTGAACAAGTTTTACTAACAAATAATAATCAATTCTTTGGTAATTCTCTTGTTTGGATAAACCTGTTTTCATTTATATAATATCAGTCTATTCCATTGTAATAGTGGGTGAACATAATTAACTACTTTTACCGAGTGTCTGAGTTATGGGATGTCTAAGTTATGGGATGTCTAAGTTTTGGGAGATAACCCTACACCTCATCTGGAAGCTCCATAGCAAATATCAAGTCATTGTACACACTGGTTCTTGAGAAGAAGATTTTAAAAATATTTTGGAGCATTTTCCCCCACTCCCTCCCTATGGGGCTGGGCATGCTGAGTTGAACAAAAATGAAATGCCCCTTTGGGACCATCACTCACACAAACTTTCACTTGAATTGGCCCAGTGGCTTTGGAGGAGAAGAGCAAAACATGGTGTTGACAGACGACGGACGGAGAGCGATGAGATTAGCTCAGCTTGACTTTGTCAAGATGAGCTAAAAATCCATGACTTTTCCAGACTAAAAACCACAATTTCCTTGACCTCTCTTGGTGGAAAAGGGGTGGGGGGGTGGATTGGGGGTCTGTGAGGGGGAGGGGGGGGACATGATTTTCAAAACCAACACAAAAAAGTGCATGTATTGTAACGAATGCTCTCAATTACTTAAATTTATTTTTTTATTACACTTGCGCAAGCTGTACAATAATAAGAAATTGTGCTTACTTACTGGGATTGTCGGTCCGTGAATTCTATATTTAACTATTGTAATGTTGGGGAATCCCTGTGACCATACAAATCTACAAGTCAGCAGTCAATGCATTTGGCCCACTTAACGAAAAGCAGTTGCGCGATGCACCATAGTGTCTGCATGAAATTGTTTGCTCCATAAAATGATTGCCATTATTTATTTTGCCTATGAAATTCCAATCGGTCTAAAGTAATTTCGCACTTGAAAATTAATTCTACATGAAGAATTTACAATGTTTCCACACACGAAGTGAGCACATGTTAAAGGTACAAGAGCACCACCATATTGGCAAACTTGCGCATGTCATTCAATCTCATTGTCTGCTCAGAGGGTGTGACTAACAGCTTTCAGAAAGGAGATGACAGGCTATTTATATATAAATTAAAATAACAATTGTTGTTTCACATTATAACATATATTTTGTGTTCATGAACGTACTGTATGTATATTGATTTTGCATTTGAAAATATGACCAGTCAATTAAGATGTTGCATAAAATATAAAAAAAAAAATGCTGTTAATACACTAAGTCTTGTTTACGGCAGTCTATGCAAATTACCCCAAGTGGGAAGGGTTTTGTGCAAGTAAAAACTGATTGACATAACATCAGATAAACAGTTATCTGAATCAGCTGATTTCCTTGCAAACCAAACATCTTTCTATGTTTAACATGTGCTTTTTCCCTTCTGCGTACAAGTCCAATGCACATTTGCCCATATTCGAAATGTCAAATGATTTGTTACATACTCGACAAAAGGCTTTTGTCCGGTCCACATCTGACGATAACCACACTTTGTGTTCATCCATAGCCATCCACAATGTATTGAAAGCACATTTTCCTGGCATTGTGTTTAATTGGTCACATTGAACAAACACAATAAAAATCACAAGTCAACAAAGAAACCAGTAGCGTGTGTAAAATTGTTGGGAATGCGCATGACGGTTAATTAAAAAGGAGGGACACCGGCAATCCTCGCCGATCATTGGAGGATAGAAAAGAGGTCATGCACTGTATAGGGATGTGCAAATTGGACTGCCAGTTGATTCTTTTTACTGATAATGTATCCGATGCATGTGAAATTTTGGGGGTGGAATTACACGTTCATGTACTCAGTAAAACACAGCAACTCGTTTTTTCCAAAACTTTCCCAGACCCAACCTAAAAAGTACACCGCTTTTTTCCAGGATTTCCAGGTCTGGAAAAACTTTTTTTCATATTCCATGACTTTTCCAAGATTTCCAGGACCCATACGAACCCTGGAAACTGAAAACTCAATTTATCTTGTGGTGAGAGCACCGGCATAGGCATCTCACAGCCAACAACGTACCATGACACATGTCTCCATTTGTCATCCCAATTAACACATGTAGGACAAGAATCCGCAGGAGTACATCGACTACAGGCAAGGCATGTAAATACGAGGAAGACTTCCGCGCCTTGCATTTAGAGCAGTAAGCTTTCATGATTCAATCAAAATACAAAGTCAATAGTTCTCCTACAAACTCCACAATAAAATATATGATAAAGATACATGAATAATTACAATCAAAATCAAATTCGAAAAATTAAATCCAAAAAATTGTTTAAAATTTTTTGAAAAAGCCTAAGTTCCCAAAGGGAACATGACGAGACTAAGGGCATCCCGGTAGAGCCTAAGTGTGGACAAAATCCAAATTTTTTTAAGCTACACTACTGGACTCATAATCAATGTATCCTATAATAATCCTACAGACAAATAATACAAAATACTACATAATACAAAATACTACATATATTTGAAGACGTTGTCAATGTGAACAACGTCAAGGAAAAGACCGGAAACAAGACATCAGGCACACAAAAAGGCCCAAAGTCGGTAACAGATTTTAATGCTACCAGATGTAAAGCTAGATCTTCATACGAAGAAAAAACGATACATCAGATAGAAGAAGCAAGACCAAAACTGGAGATACTGAGAGCAAGCTCACAAAGTGATACCACCCCCCCCCCCCCCCACGCCTCAGTTGTTGCGCTTACGAGGACACAACCATATGATGTAGCAATTGAAATGTATAAGTTAGATTATCTCCCCTTGGAAATATCAGAACGGAATTATATTGCTTCATGCACATCTTCATATGGAGTTCTTGTGTAAAATTTCATGAAAATTCTTCAAACGGTTTAGGAGGAGTTTCGCTTATAAGGTTGGACAGACGGACAATTGGACAGGGTGATTCCTATACACCCCCAAACTTTGTTTGCGGGGGGTATAATGACCCAAAACTCCTAAGATGAGGATGTAACCATGGGGATAAACAGAATAAACAATCTGTAAACTTCCAAGAAATTTAATAAAAAATTTCAATAAAAATAGCCAAAAAGCTTAGGAGTTTAACAGGAGGGCTTCAAAGAGGGATAGGGAAAGAACACTTAACAAACAGCGGATAAATCATTAGTAAGAATGATGAGGTCAGGCGTATGTCCCGAAATTTGGAAACATGAAATAATTTTCATACTTATTATAAAGTTACAGTCCTGAACATTTCCAACCACCGTTGTTCACTTCCATCATCCATTTACAGCCTTGGATCCACCAATTTTTCCATTGATTTGTGTTTGGCATCCTCAAAAAATGAGATTTAAAAGCACAGATGTCAGTTCATTGTTGCTGACTTTAGAGCCAAACAAAGAATGACGGTTGGAGCCAATTTTGGTACCTTCCCAGATACTGCACATGTGAAGATCTCAAAAGTATGGAGGACCATCTAGGACATAATTTTTTCGGTTTTGAATGCAAATTTTGGGGATTCGGGAGCAAAATTTGTGTTTGGCTCTGGATTAAGTTGAGTTAGCACCAGCTAGTCTGGGCCATTGGTTGTGGTATAAAAATATACCATCATGGCAAAAAAAAATATAGTCTAATTTATTGAGTTGGTGATTTATTTATCATTTAATTACTGTTATCAAAATGGTGACCTCGACAAATGAATACGTTTTCGATGAGTGCAGGTAAAAAAAAACATTCTCTTTCTGAATCGAATGATCATGTGTGGTTGCTACCCTCAACACAGGTTTGTATTTTGTCAACATGTTTTCACTTGTATTTAATAGTTTTTGTTGTAAGATAAATATATTTATAAGTATATTTTTAAAAGGTACATAACTGTGTAACTGTGCTGCACGCCGCAACAAAATATTGTCATCAAAACATATGCAGTGGAGGAAAGATTTACCTGAAAAAGGGATGTCTGAAATGAGCTTGTTCCAATGAGGGATGGGCTTATTACAATGAGGGATGATAAGCTTTGTTTTGGAGGTAAAAAAATGAAGGTTTTAGCTAATAAATATAATTTTTTGCAAAAGGTGATTTAGGTGATAGGTTAAATGTGTTTCAGGTGTTCTGGGTTGCAATCAGATCATGAAACCTATTTCACCCTGACTTGTAAATTTGAGGAGAATAATGATAATGCTTCTCCTATGTTTGAGCAAACTATATTTTATAAGATGACACCATTGGGGAACTCAAGGTTGGAAAAGTTCACACACTGTTAACCCTCTGCACACGGATGACAAAATTTCTACTTGCAAATTTATCCCATAATGCAATTAGGGATTTAACCAATTCAGTCTTGTTTGACAAGAGCTCTATGTGCTCTGTCAAACAATATTGAATTGGTTATATTTTTCATTGTATTATTGGAAACATTTGCTGTTTGGAATTTGGCATCACTGTGCAGGGAGAACTGAAGAAGATGACTTTTAAAGAATTTTTCTCATACTGCCCTAAGTGAAAGTTTGTATAAAACTGCAGGGTTCCTGCATGCAAGAACTGATAAAATTAAAGGATATTTCTCAACATTTTTTTTAAAGATTTTTCAAGGCACTACAATAGCCAAATTCAAGGAATTTCAAGGCTTCACAGTCACTAGTCCTAATTGGAATGCACCAGGCATGTCATTACCTTCTCCTCCACTTCCCTTGAAAGGAAGTGGGAGGATGGAGTAATGACCAGAGGGTCCTTGTTAGAACTTTGCCTTCACAAACTCCACCAAATAAAACAATAGAGTTATGATTATGTGCTTCATCAGTATTTTTATTTGGTGAATTATTCAAGGACTTCTGGCCCATTTTCCAGGAATTCAAGGCCTTAAAACTACCCTTTGTAAAATTCAAGGCCATTCCTTGAATCCAAGGCCCCATGGGAACCCTGAACTGTGTAACTGTGCCGCACTTGGCAAAAGAATATGCTCATAAAAAAAATATGGAGTGGGGGGAAAGATTTATCTGAAAAGGGATGTCCAAAACATGTGTGAGGTAGCACATTTCTCAAAGGTACCTTAAATTCTTGTTTGTACAAGTTCAAATTAATTACATTCTAATGTATAATGGAGAATACCTTCTTCTTCCAATAAACTGAGTAGCCTTGATACTTTTTCTCTCTGGTCCACATACAAAACATTCTGTGTTATGTTTTCACTTGTGCTACCAACACGTCCAACAGCCAAAAATATGTAATCATCAAGAAAATCTCTTGCCATTTCCTGTTGAATTAAAACATAACATTGAGTCAGAAACTGACAAAAACATTCAAACATCACTTTGGAAGGGACAATACACAATCAATTTTCGATTTGATACACTGGGAACCCAATAAATTTTCCAGGCAAAGAACTGTGATGATTTATGAAGTACATACTATATGTACCTTGCTGAATTAGCTCAATCTTATTTAAAAAAGGAACTTAAATTGTCAATACTTGAGAATTTGACTTACATTTATGGCAGCCTGCCTTAAAAGTAAAATCCATGCATATTGTCACTTTCAAAAATCACTGCCAAAGAGGTTTGATCATAGTCCACAAGACTTCCTTATGATCGCATATTGTGACAGCTATTAACCTTTTACCTGACATGAAAAGCAGACGACACTTGCAAACAAAATTCTTGAATAACTAATTTTTTGTCTCAAAAACATAGGTTATGACCCCACATTGGAACAAGCTTGATGAGCTCCTTCCAAAGAGGGGTCATAACCTATGTTTTTGATACAAAATTAAAAATTAATTGGCGATTTTTTAGAATAGTGCTGGCAGGTTATTTTGGGCAAAAGGTTAACTGGCAGAGTGCTGGAAGCCCATATTTGGTCTATTTTGATGAGCAGGTGCCACAACTTAAAAGTGTCATATTCTGTGTATGTGCTTCATATTAGCTTTGAGGTAAAATTATTAAGTCTGGGTGGATTTGCCTTGTCTCAATTTATGGGAGGGTGCCTGTAGGCAATCTCCCATAAATTGTTAACAAGTACAAGACAAGCCACCATATTTTTATGACTAAAAGTTAAAAAATTTATAGTAATTTATATATTTTTTATACTTACCAATGACCCAGACATAGCTGGTGCTAACTCTTAAAATATAGGGCCAAACACAAATTTTGCCCCCCAATCCCCAAAATTTGCATCTAAAACCAAAAAAAACATGTCCTGAAAGGCCCTCCACACTTCGCCCCTACTGCGCATGCGCAGTGCCAAGGACGTTCCGAAATTGGCGCCATTAATCATTCTAATAACCAGTGCCTGGTAAGCGCTATGTACTCAGCGGGGAGGCAAGAGTTCCCAACTCCTGGGAGGGCCATCCCCGTCTGGGTCATTGGTAAGTATAAAAAATATATAAATTACTATAAATTTTTTAACATTTTTATACTGTACCAATGACCCAGACATAGCTGAATAGTAAAAAGGCTGGAGGGCCAAGGACATAGAGCAAAATGGAATACGCTCAATAAAATAAAATAGAGTCATCCTCTGTAGGGAAAAAGAAGTAATAGGCCTTACATGTATCTTTCTTATTTATGATAAATTAGAAAGATACAACACCTTCCAAAATTGAGCTTAATACATCCATGTACTCTATTAATATCCAATATAATCCTTATACTAATAATTTTTAAAGTAAGCCAATAAATAAAGTAAGTCTATAGAATAGAGACTCTTATACTCCTAAAAGTGTCTGAGGATTGCATAATCATGTCCGTTGACACATGCAATATTCAAAAGCTATACTTTAAAAACTAAGACTTGAATGAATTTTAAAAACCTAAACTTCTCACTAAACAACCATCCCAATAACAGCTCAGAATTACTAACTCCGGAGGAGGTATCCCCTTGTTTTCATAGTAAAACAGGTGACCCAAGGGAACACCCTCCCCCCCCCCCCCCTTTTTCTTGCCCTGGGTCAAATAGCCCAGAGCGAAGAGGGCAGCAGAACGGAGACACTGCCGAAACAGACAGCCTACCTACCTAGCTATAGTAGCAACTGTTAAGTGAATGACATTCTGAGCAGTAGATAATAGACCTAACAATAGAGGCCTCCAGAAATGGACTCGATATTTCTGAGATAAAATTCATGAAAGTGGATGGCTGAGCGCAATGAGCGGCCTTCAAAAATCTATAATAGCGACACTATTAATGTAAGCCCAAGAAGTAGAAGAGCTCTTACTTCATGAGCCGAAATCTTAAGCACCACTGCTAAGTCAATGATATACCATAAGCAGTACCGATAGTAAATAGAATCCCTTAACAATAAAATGGAGCGTAACGTCCTTCTACTAGGCATCAAAGACAGAAGAAGCTTACGCCCATAGTAATAAACAGATATCTGTTTATAAATACATAAACTGTACCCGGAAAGAGTAAAGGCCTATGCCCATACGAAGACGGAAGGACCTTAAAATAATAGGTTCCGGATAATAGGAGCCTAACTCTTATGCAAAAATCCAACCTAAATAGTAACGGAAGTAGTGATTCCGAAACTACGAAAGTGAAAATCATCCATCGATAGTGCATGAAACTCACTGACTCTACAGTAAAAGAGAAACCAACAGAATTACTGTCTAAAAGGTCAGAATTTGAAAACTACTGTTTCCAGAGGCTCAAATGATTACTTAGCTAAATAAGAACCGAAGTTAAAATCCATATAGGAATTTAATCTAAAGATTCTAAGTCTATTTATCAAAAAGTTACTAACTGACTTAGATAAAGAGACAAAAGACTCAATTGTAAACTATCGTAGAGTGCATACGTATGAGGTAACATAAACCTATAACCTAAATAATAACAGGCTGCAGTAGATCTTGTGAAACAAGTATACTAAAAAATTGCAATGAGTAGTATGGAGGGATCAACAATATGAACATAATGATCCCTAATTATGTCTGCAATCCATATAGGAATTTAATCTAAAGATTCTAAGTCTATTTATCAAAAAGTTACTAACTGACTTAGATAAAGAGACAAAAGACTCAATTGTAAACTATCGTAGAGTGCATAGGTATGAGGTAACATAAACCTATAACCTAAATAATAACAGGCTGCAGTAGATCTTGTGAAACAAGTATACTAAAAAATTGCAATGAGTAGTATGGAGGGATCAACAATATGAACATAATGATCCCTACACCACGACGGAAGAGCCTCCACTTTAGCCGCATAGAATAGCGAAGAAGAGGATCTCCTATAGTAAGAAATCGCGTCCAAAGCTCGTCCAGTACAGTGCATACAATGCAATACGGACCACACAATGGAATACATGAAGGTTGCGACCTTGCGGGTTGTGATAAAGATGACACGATTTACCCAGTGAAAAAAGATCCTCACATAGAGGAAGATTTCACATTAAGACCCACAGTAGACAAGAGAGTAAATTACCCATGATCTCTGTGAAGATAGAGATGCTATCAACAGAAATGTATTGTAGTTGTTTATCTTAGCAATACCTGCTGAAACAACAGCGCCGGAGGATACGCGTATCCTATCATTCCGTCCTATAGGTCAATAGAGCGTTAACAACATTAGCTCAGAGATCTGGACAAGCTAACACATACGTCTGCAATTGATTAGCAAACTGTGTCGTAAATAAATCATCATTGGGCGCTCCCATAGATAGCAAATCTGATTGAATACTTGTTTGTTGAGAGTCCATTCTGACAGCAACAAGCGACCCGTAAGAGAACGGGAGTCCGGTAAAACAATCAGACTACCCGGAATATGACGGACCAAAACAGAACTTGGTGTACTATAACCAACAGACGGATTCTTTCCATTAAATTGAATAACGGAAACGAAAGAGTGCCTCCCTGGTTCCGGAGATACGCCACTACTGTCGAATTAAAGGACAGGATTTGGGCATGCGTTTCTGAATAATGTTCATGCAATGACATAAAGCAAGCCTAAAAAACATTATTCCGCGGAAGAAAACTGATTGCTAAGAGACTGCGGAACCCAAAGACCCTGGCACTTCGAATCCGTAGGGATCAGTATTATATCCCAATCTGTTTGACTGGCAACCGTCATAACAGCCACACTCGGGTCCGGCAACTGCGGTGGCACTCTCTGAGTCAACCACCGAATGTTTGCCCCAGTCTGAATCTCTTGTAACACTAGATAGACAAGAGAACGTGTAAATCGAGCAAATCATGGATTGCCGAAAAGTTGCCGTCGAAGAGAAGCTCCTCCGAGAACGAAGCGACTCTGAGAGAGTTCTTAACCTTACTATCCATGCGTGTGGATGTAGCTAGGGCTGCGTCACGTCTAACCAACTCCAATCAGCCACTGAAGGGCGGAGTTATACGTGAACAAACTACTGCCCTCAAAAGAAATTACATTGAGAATAATATCCCGTAAATCTTTTCTTGAAGACGTAATGATAACGCCTCAGTAAGGCGGATTATGTATGATAAAGTGTCTAAGTTAAGTCTACTATACATCATGTCGTTTCCAACATTGAAATTGGAAAAGACATAAACGGCGAAAAAGAATATATGCAGTCTTTAACCACACCGTCTAGACACATAAGAACTCTCGGTATGCCCTGCTCTGCCAAAATAAACTATTCGTATAAAAGATAAAATGGCAGAAATGAGCAACGCGGACAAGAAACTAAACTATCATGCTTGGTAGCAGGCTTGTATATATATATATATATATAGCGTCGAAAAATAAAACACATGTTGTAATGACAATATTGGACTGCGTCGGTAAGTCAGGGACAATGTCCCTGAACCGATCGAAAAATCCGAGTCCAATGACGCTATAAGTCTCTTATCCAAGATCGCAGCAATGAAGTCCGAAATAACAATCACTGGAAGATAATGCCAGAAGATATGAAAGGCAGCTTCCGATACTACTAAAGGGAAAACTCAAAATCTTTCGAATCCCTTTCGCCATCCTGTCGGACCCTATAACGCGTTCGGTCGTCCGTAGCTGATGCAACCGCGGACCGCACCGACCCAGCGCCGTCGGATAATTCCTGATTCGACCGAGAAACTGTCAATTGCTGGGATGCTGCGAAACAACTGTGCTAACTCGGATAGCACGTCCGTCACTGAGGCCTGAGGAGAAGCGGTCTTACGATGCATTGCCGCTGGAAGCTCCGTGATCGTTACCCCGTGCATACTACCAATATGCGAGCGAACGGAGTGTATAGGCCTTGTGTCCCTTGGCTACCGGATGGCGCGACCTATTCGCCGTGGAATCACTGAATGACGAAACTGATCGGATACTCGAGGTCACGTAGCCAATGTGCGGTCGTGTGCCCTGCTGTGAGGATGAGGAAGCATTAAGGACAGTCTCTCGGACTGTCAATATAACGGAGCGTCCCGACCGACGGACATATGCTCCGAATGTAAAATATCTGAACCACAACATGCGGTCCCCTATGTTGTTGGACAAGAGAGGGACCTCTCTCGCTCACAGCCCGGACGGACCTGGACAAGCCAGGAACCGGACTAACAGGCTTCCTCCGATCTGTCCTCAATCTGCCGTCACTGGGTGAGTACTAAAGTAATTAAAGTGCTCGCATCACCCAAATCTCCTTCCTAGACCGCAACGGACGAACCCGGCAGCCGAACCATTCGATGAATGTACGCTACACCGGGTGAGCTAGCGAATGTCACTCCGTAGGTGATAGACATATTCCATGAGCACTTATTGCCGCTAGCTCTTCATTAACTATGACGACAGAGGCACACTTATGAAAGACATCTCCATAACTCTGCGAACAAGAAACCAGAAATGCTTGGTTATAGCAAGCATAAAATAATAATATATATAGCGTCGTGCAATAATTCGAAAGTTTGTGTGACATTATTGGACTATGTCGGAACTGAGGGACGATGTCCCTGAACCGAACCAAAAATGTCTAAGTCCACCGACGCTATCAGTTTCTTATCCGGCATCGCAGCATTCTGGTCCGACGAAAGAAGCTGTAGAAGACCAAGTCAAATGACATACACAACAGCATATGTTGTTCCGAAAGGGAAAGCTCGAAATCCTCCAAATCCCTTTCGGTATCCCGTCGGACCGGATGAAACTTTCGGACGTCCGTACCCGCTTCCGCGGAGCGTCCCGCCCCAGCATCGTCGGATAAAATATATGCGACAGATTCAGTTGATGCTGGGATGCTGCGATAAACTGTGCTATTAAGGAAAGCACGTCCGTTCCTGAGGCCTGTGCAGTAGCGGTCTTACGATGCATTGCCGCCGGAAGCTCCGTGAACGTTGACTCCCGCACACTTCCTATGCGAACGTCCGGAGTCTGCAGGCCTCGTGTCCCTGGCTACCGGATGGTGTGACCTGGTCGCCGAAGAATCCTTGATCGGCGAAGCTGGTAATATATCGGCGGTCACGCAGCCAAGGTGCGGTCGTGTGCGCTGACGAGAAGAGGAAGCCTTAGCAGTCTCCGCGGACTGCCTATACA
This sequence comes from Pictodentalium vernedei, assembly GCA_031216915.1. Lineage (NCBI taxonomy): Eukaryota > Metazoa > Mollusca > Scaphopoda > Dentaliida > Dentaliidae > Pictodentalium > Pictodentalium vernedei. Next base: position 309,786,662 of record CM062290.1, read on the forward strand.
CCGGAGTGTCCCGAGCGACGGACGTATGCTCCGCTTGCGACACATTTTGTACCACAACATCTGGGGCCAGATGTTGTTGAACGAGAGAGGGGCCTCTCTCGCTTGCCGTCCGGATGGACCGGAACGAGCTATGAACTGGACTAAAAGGCTTCCTCCGTTCTCCCTCCGATCCGCCGTCACTGGGTGTGCATTAGGTTAATTTATAGTGCTCGCATCACCCCAAAATTCCTTCTAGACCGCAACGGACGAACCCGGCTGCCGAACCATTCGGTGAATGGACGCTACACCGGGGGAGCTAGCGGCCGTCGAACCTACTAGGGTCCTCTTAGGCAATTGGCGTATTTACATGAGCACTTTTCCGCTAGCCCTTCATTAATTGTGACGACGGAGGCACACTGTTGGAAGACATCACAGATACATCACCCTAATCTTGATCGTCTGAAATAGAAATTGATAAAGTAGAGTGACCCTGCTGGGAAAGGACCGGAGTGTCCAAATCCCCAATAACATACCGTGACATACGCTTCCCATATTGTCATCGAAATCATACGATACAGAACAGGAGTTAATGCGAGTACACTGACCACATATAGAATGATTATAAAGTCAGAGGAAGACTTCCTCTTAATACAATTGATCAATATCCTTTCAATGTGAAAAGAAAACAAGTCCTGGTACTCGCACTAACCCCTGGCAATCAAAATACATAATAATAATATGATCCATTAATATAGAAAAAATAATTGAAATCAAAATATTTTGAAAAAATATTTTTTCAGAACAGCCCAAGTTTCTGAAAAGTAACGTTGAGCCCCAATGGATCCCAAGCCTAAGTGTGGACAAAAATTTTAAAAATATTTTAAACAATTTATTCAACACTTACGAACAATAATAATGTATCGAGTTATGATTAAAATAACATCAAGATATTATTTTCCAGAAATCCCCCCCTCACACAGAGGGCTGTTGTAAATGTAAACAATGAGTGTAAAAACACTAAAATAAGACTCCAGGCACCCAGGCCCGAAATCAGTTACCAAAAATACACTATCTGATGCAAAACAGAGACTTCCAGGGAAGAAACTGCAGAACATCAGATGGTAGATGCAGAACACAACGCCTAACCACCCGGAGGTGAAGACGTAAACATGGGGAAAAGAACAGAATTCATTCTGTTATTCAGATAAAACTCCCAAGAAAATTTAGTAATAATAATTACAAAAATTATGCCAAAAGCATGGGAGAATAGCAAGGGGGAACTTAAAGGACAGGGAGAGAGGAAAACACTTAAAAAACAGTGTAACTAAATAATCAGAATGACAACAAAATGGCTGCTGCCTCGAAAATAGGTAACTTAACATAATTTCATTAAAAAATTTTAAGTTACAGCCCTGATAATATTCTGTCACACATTTTTTTCCTCTCCTCCTCTATCCTATTTAGAATCACCATTTCACTAATATTTATGTGTCTGGCATCATTTAAACTGAGATTTATAAGCACAAAGATCAGTCAGATGTTAACTGATGAAGGGCCAAACTTAGAATGATTAATGGCGCCAATTTCGGAACGTCCTTGACACTGCGCATGCGCAGTAGGGGCGAAGTGTGGAGGGCCTTTCAGGACATGTTTTCTTTGGTTTTAGATGCAAATTTTGGGGATTGGGGGGCAAAATTTGTGTTTGGCCCTATATTTTAAGAGTTAGCACCAGCTATGTCTGGGTCATTGGTACAGTATAAAAATATAATTCAGCACTCTACTAGTTAAGATATCATTTAGGCTTACCTGGATTTCTTCTGGAAAGGTGGCACTAAACATTAAGGTTTGTCGTTCTCCAGATTTTGGCATATCATGATCCTGTACTATCTTGCGAATCTGTGGTTCAAATCCCATATCCAACATTCTATCTGCTTCATCCAATACCAAATATCTGTAGATGTAGGATATTTAAAATACATGCTAGTTTACTGTGACTGTGTTAATAATCTGACTTTAAAAAAATAACAATACTTTTTTAATCCACTTTCATTTTTTTTTCAAAACTATCGACTGCATAACCAGAATATTTCTGGCAGGAAATATCTAATTGTGAAAGTGGGTTATGTTTGCTGTAAGTTCTGTTATTAAAAAGAGAGATAAAAGGATTGGGTATGTTCATGGAAGTGTACCTACCTTCCAATACTTGTGATGTTTTATCCACATTCCAGAACACTGTATATATAAAAAATATATGTTACTTGATCCACAACTCATCCAGCAATTTAAAAGAGTAAAAGGAATTGGCCAAAGTGAATAGTTATTTATTTCTAAGAAATCATATCAATCAATTTGGTTAATATTTGGTATGTGAGACTTTCTTGACAATGTCTTGAACTAGTTTCGAAAACCAGTGTCATTCGATTATTATTTATTTATTTATTGGTGTTTATTTATATTTATTTATTAGTGTTTAAGGTCACATCTTTCTGCACAATGGCTAATCATGACCTTGACAGTTTTACGGGTGGAGGAAGCCGGAGTACCCGGAGAGAACCACCGAGCAATGGCAAGCAACTGTCAGCTCCCCAATGTACTAACTCCACACAAGCAGGGTTAGCATTGGTTGAAGACAGGTGCACAATCGACGTGCAGTACACCTTAGTACACAGCGTCACCGTGCCCCCACATGGGCAATGGAGGTTAAGTGTCTTGCCCACACAATGCAGATGCCGCAGATGGGGTTCAAACCAAGGACCTCTCGGCTTGCAGCCTGCACATCTACCTGTGAAGCTCCCCTCCCCTCCTCCATTTGATCATACTAAGCAGACTTGCAGGCTTATGAGTCTTAGATTGTTGATTTTTGCCTGTTTTCAGCTCGATAACGTGATAACTTCAACAAATATCACTGGATTTGATTTTCTTATAATGACAAGCTTTACATGTGTGAAAAAACTTGACTCTGCATCAGCGATACGTAATCCATGTTATTTCATGAGCCACTGATCTTTTAGTCTCGGCAAAAAAAAACAACAAATTGAAGAGTCAAAAAGAAGTTTTCAAAATGCAAAGAAAAGTTTACTCCAATGACAAGTCATTAATCTTCGAGAAAAAAATAGGACTGTGTTGCAGTCCTTCATTCAGTTGATTCCACAAATCTGCTAGGTGTGGGATTAAAGATGGTGTTTTCTTTCATCAGAACCCCCCAAAAAACATATCTCAGAATTCAGGGAAATAACAGCCCATCATATTTCATTTTAAACAGATTTATCTTTGATGTTCTAATCCATTTCTAAACACTTGTGTATAATGGCATTATATTCTGTAACTCTCACTTGCATCTTTGTAATCTAACAGCACCTCGTTCTAACAAGTCATTTAGTCGACCAGGAGTTGCCACCAGTAAATCACATCCTCTTTCAATATTTCTCATTTGTACTCCAATACTTGCTCCTCCATATGCAACACATGATCGAATTCCAGTTCTGTATGCAAACTGTTAAAAAATTAATAAACATTGATTAATTAAGGACTAGAACTCTGTAATGAAAAATTGGGCCGGGCCAGTTTTTGAACTTGTTCGAGACATTACTGAAAAAGACCTGTATGGAAAATATTAGTCAAAACAGAGAACGTTTGTTCAAGTTATTGCGCTAACAGCACGAGGATGCTCAAACACCTATCAACCGTTGCCAAATAAAAGGTCTCGGTTGTTAACACAACTCAACCAAAAAACAACTTGCAATATGTAACATACTTGCAGCAAGATATTGGGTTCTATAATTTGACTTTTAACTTTTCACATAATCTGAGAGCCATACCTGGTCTGTCCTATCCATAAAAATTGCCATTCAAATTTGAATTGTTTTTTAAACTTTTGCTTTCAAAACACTGATGTCAAAATACCAAAATTTCAACTTACAAATTTATCCCCTAATGCAATTAGGAATTTAACCAATTCAATCTTGTTTGGCAGAGCTCTAGGAGCTCTGTCAAACAAGATTGAATTGGTTAAATTCCTCATTGTATTATTGGAAAAATTTGCTGCTTGGAATTTGGGTCTTTTGACATCAGCGAGCAGGGAGAGCCAAAGATGACTTCTAAAGAATTTTTCTCATACTGCACTAAGTGAAACTTTGGCTTCCCATAAGGAACCCAAATATAAACCCAAGGATTTAATTTGAACAAACTGGAATCTGGCCCCTACAAGGATATGGTATACCAAATATCACAAAATTCTGACTCATGGATCTGAAGAAGATTTTTAAAGAATATTCTTCATACTAGACTAAGTTAAAATTTGGGTCCTCACAGACAGAACAAATATGAATCCATGGACTTGATTCGAACACTTGAATCTGCTCCTTCTAAGGATGCTGAATACCAAATATGAAAAGTTTATTCCTGGTGGATCTGAAAGAAAGATTAGTAAAGTATTTTTTGTATATTGCACCAAGTAAAATATGGGTTCCCATAAGGAGCCAAAATATGAACCTGTGCACTTGGGCCCTCACAGGTAGAACAAATATGAAACCATGGACTTATTCTAACAAACATGAATCTGCTCCTTCTAAGGATGATGAATACCAAATATGAAAAGTTTATTCCTGGTGGATCTGAAGAAAAGATTTGTAAAGTATTTTTTTCATATTGCACCAAGTAAAATTTGGGTTCCCATAAGGAGCCAAAATATGAACCTGCAGACTTGGGCCCTAACAGGCAGAACAAATATGAATCCATGGACTTATTCTAACAAAAACATGAGTCTTTGATTAATTTGGACTCTCAAAAGGAGTCCAAATATAAGCATATGTGCTTGATTTTAACTTGAATCTGACCCTCATAAAAATTATAATATAATAAACATGATAAAAAGAGCCAAATAATAAAAAAAAATTCTGACTTGTAGATTTGAAGAAGATTTTTAAAGAATTTCCCTCATATTGCCCAAAGTTGAAATTTTCACTTCCATGAGGAGCCCAAATAAGAACCCAGGGATTTTCTTTGATCAAACTTTAATTGGATTTGCCATCAGGATCTTGTAGACCAAATATCTAAAGATTCCAATTGGTAGTTCCAGAGAAGTGTTTTTTTTTTAATTTTTAAAAGTTCTGACCTAAAAACTCAAATGATTGCAATGTTTTTTGCCCATTCGTTTCTACTGGTCCTAAGGATACAAGAAATTATTCCTGCAACACCAAATAAATGTACTCTCTGCATATTTCATATCTACATTCTCCAGTAGAATCAGGAGAAATTTTGTTTTGAATATTTTACTGCAATGAAAGATGTGAATTCTAATTATGTTGAACTCATTTAAGGTTTCTGTATCATAGACATGAAACAATACTGCATCTAATTAATTATCAGCCTCGAAACACTTTTAAACATGACAGTATGCATCAAACTGCCACCTACAATCAGTGAGCAAAATCAATAATGGTGTTTTCATTTATCACTGTGTGTCAAAATCGACTTTGATCTTCTGAAAGTCACCAAGTCCAAGTGAATATCGCATGCATACATGTGCATGGGAAAGAAAATGCTACGTTTATAAGTACTTATCTGACTAAAAACAAAATATCAATTAAAATGTCAACCACAGTGCTGTAAAATAAGTTTGGTTGTAATACATCCTTTGGACATTACACACCAAACATGATAAATTTTAAGTAATTTGTATATTTTTTATACTTACCAATGGCCCAGACTTAGCTGGTGCAAACTCAAAGTTATCTAGGGCCAAACACAAATTTTGAACCTCCCAATCCCCAAAATTTGCTTGCAAAACCGAAAATTAAAAGTTCTATCTGGTCCTCCATACATTTACTCTCCGTGCATGTGCAGCCGTCAGGAAGTGACTGGAATTGGTGCAAACATCATTCTTTGTAGAAGAGAGTACTACATAATAATTCAGCAGGGAGGTATGAGTGCCCACTCATGGGAGGGCCATATCCATCTGGTAGAATAAAAATATACAAATTACTTAAAATTTATCATATTTTTATACTATAAACCAATGGCCCAGACTTAACTGAATCATAAAAAGGCAGAGGGCCTAGGACTTTAGAATTAGCAGACCAACATAGTTCCCAAGCCTGAAATCCAAGGTGAAAGGAAATTAAAATTAAAAGGAATTACATGTATGTCTCTCTATACAGTAATAGAGAAGACAAATCATAAATAAGGAGCCAAATTCAAGTAATTCCGTATACTTAGCATTAATGACTATGCTAATTGGATGTAATGAGTTCCCAATTTTTAAGGCTAGTCCGGACTAAGCCCTGAAAATTAGGATGGCATATTTGAGAATGAGAGGTTAACCCCCCACAAACATATGCCATATACAATAATACACAAGCTGTATCCATGATATAATCTTCAGACATAACTGCTTCAGTCAAGTTACACACTTATCAAGGAGGAGATTTGAAAAATCCCCCCCCCCCCCCTTTTTTTGAAGGAATCTTCAAAAACAAAGGGGAACGCTTTGGAATCAGTAAAAGCGGTACCAAATAACAATATATAATCGTAGAACAGACACCCAGATATTAATTATATTAATAAATTGGTGCTTAATGCCACTTCAGAATCGGCATACGTAGATAGGTCGAAAACCGGTGATATAATATATGCAACATACACATGTCCAATAGAATAACAATGGACGATCTCTGGAGAATAAACACGCTTCTGAGGTAACCCACAGGCGACTCGATTCAGGTGAACAATAAATTCCAATAATAACACTCCCAGACATGTTCTATTCAATATCTATGCTCCCAAACACGTGTGAATATAAGAGAATGTATAGACAGTTATATTCGATTGGGTACCGAATATAGAAACCTGGATTTAGAGATGGAACAAGCTATGATTAACAGACTTGTCATGGACTACCTCCAAAATAATTCATAGTTTCTAAATTCCATAATATACAATAATGGGGCTGCCTAATACACTTATTATGCACGTGAGCATTGAAATCCCACATGTAATCATCTGAATACCAGTTAACTGACTAGAGAGCCTTACAGGTACCCAAAGGCTAGCAATTTATTGATGATGAATCATATGCTCATATATGACACATAGATGAACAACCACAGGAAACAAACCAACTAAGAAGTGGATTTGCCGATGAGGTCGCCATAGAACACGACACAGCCGCCAATCGAGAAGTCATGAAATGCATGTATATACGTAAATGCATATGAGGCTTACGGGAAGAAAACTACGTCTTGCCCGGTAATCGTCTCTTAACACAGGATTCCAATTTATATTGAACCCCCATCACCCACATTACTAGAATCATTCTTGTTAGTCATCAAATAGAATAGGAACCACAAGGCTCCCTCACGTTTGACCGACTCCGTAATGCCAATAAGGGTAGAGAAGGGAGTGATGAACAAATACACTGTATTAACAAATAACTCACACCAAACCATACCGGTTTGAAGAGAATAACCTCCTCTAACAAATGGTATCATGTGCGAAAGGACAACTAACTCAGCCTAGCTGAAGCTAAAGGTCTTCCGGTACGTGAAGACCAATAAAAGCTGATAATTGAGGCTCTAGAATCTCACTAAGGAGACTTACAACGCTAGCCATAGCTTATAAGTCTTCATCTACGTGAAGACAGATATATCAGTGTAAGTTGCGACCCTGAAGACTCACTTAATGGAGGCTTACCGTTATCGTCACGCAAGAAAGGGGATGAAGAGCCGCTATATAAACAGCCCTAAATTCCCAGAGACCGCAGTCCCAAGAGATAATAAATTCAGTTATACCACTGCATAAGACTGACAAAATCTCATTCAAGATTATTGCTAGGCTACTATGGTGTAACACAATAAGACTCAAGTCTAGGACACCTAGGAAAAAATAAACCGAAAAGCACAGTAACTTTGTCGGTTTTATTCCTGAAGACAGCGGACAGAGCCTTACCCAAGAGACCGCTGTAATCGTACAGAAGGCTACTATGGCATCCACAATGACATAATTGTCTTACACCAAGGCATATCTTAGCCTAACTAAGCCCTATCAATCTGTATTCAGGGCGAGAAGCAGGTGATAATAAAAGCCTGGAGAATAATTTTGGTGGTGTCTAAGGCTATTCTTCAATAGGAAAGCTTTAACCTCCAGAAGGAAAGCCTCCCTTCGAAGATTTGTCTAACAAGTATTCTTGTAAGTGGAGCTTGCTAAGCTGATAGCTGCAGGCCTGCCGAGACTACATTCTCATCCACTGATTTTCTGCAATTTATCCACTTTTGCAAGGTTGATAACCTAACGTCAAGCGGCAAGCAACCGAAATCTATCCTCAACGACCTCAATTGTTCCCTTCAATAAGAGAGCCTTTACCTCCACTTGGAGTGACTCTCTTGAAAGGAAGATTCCGAGAATAACATCCAGATTCTTGTGAAGTTGATAAACCTCTGTCAACTGACAAGCAATAGAGGTCATGTCCATCACCTGTACGACTTACAATGCTTACGGGAGGAGAAACTATGTCCTCCCCTCGAAGAAGCTCGTCTCGTCAACCTCAATTGTTCCCTTCAATAAGAGAGCCTTTACCTTCACTAGAAGCGACTCTCTTGAAAGGAACTTCCGGGATTAACGTCCAGTTTCTCGTGAAGATGATAACTTTCCATTAATCGCCAGCCTAGGGGTCTCTGATCCATAGCCTTGATCAGACCTATGTCCCTTTCCCAAGTCGCTATAATGAAGACATCCAGAGTAAATATAAGAGGGTTATTGTACCCTCGTGAGACATTCTCCTGATGCTTTCTAGAAGCAGAACGGCCTCGCCTACCCTGGTCTGCTGAGGTGTGTTGATAAGACAGCAACTTCAATAGCAGAGCATTGAAACTTCTTGTAGCCTGCTCATACGTCAACGCAAGCTTGTCGTCAAATAGTATATTTCCGGTAACCGGAGCGACTCAGAGAGAGCTTTTCACCTTGTCATCTATAAGTGATGACGTCGCAAGGGCAGCATCACGTCTTACCAACTCCAAATTCACTGTGCGAGTCGAGTTGTACGTGGCATACATGACTGCCCTGGAAAGAAACTCTTAGCGAGGAAGCACATTCTCATATTTCTTTCCATTGAGACGTTGCGCAATAGCTCTAGTAAGGGCTGCTTAGGACACTGCACCCAGATTTGCTCTTTTCAATGAAATAGCACATTCCATTATTTCCGAGCAAATATTAAATGATGCAGGTAGGGACATATTTTCATCCCTGGCTTGCTCATCTAAAAGCAGACTTATTCAAATGGAACAATATTCTTAAGAGCTTAAGACTTTTCATAGTCTTAAAGTGCCCTTCTGTGAGAGATGGAGACACACACTCCGTATCCCTCTCGCCATCCAAATGTTCCATACGCAAATATGGTCAACTCCAACCGACTAAACAGAAGACTGGACCAACGCAGCACTGGCTAACAGCTCACCATCGGAGTCTGTTAAACGGTAGTACTAGTCTCAAACAACTAGCTATCAATCCAAACTTGCGAAGTCAGATAGCTGGTCTGTGGTCAACGCGCTTCATTAATGAAGCAAGGGAAGATGCCATAGCTGCCACTGAATCCGGCTGCAGTGTGGAAGAAGCGTCCCGAACTGCAAGCGGGAACGGGCATTCCAACTCACTAAAGTTTCTCGCATCAAAAACAGGTGACCCCGGCTGCTGACAGAAAGGAGAAGGATCTCCAGGTCACAGTCTGCACCAGACCTCGCTGAGCGTTCCATTAGAAACTTTTAGGCATCTATCCCTTATCGTGCATATCCATGGAAGAAGAGGAAGCCGTAACCACAGCCGACCCCGACTGAAGTGTGGGAGAAGCATCCCGACTTGTCACATTGGACAGTTGCTCCTCATCACAGAAGTTTCTTACAACACAAAACCGTCGTCCCCGACTGTTAACGGGAAGAAAAATGCTCTGCACTGGCGATCTGTCCCCAGATCTCGCAAAGTATCCTGCTTAGAAACTTCTAGGCTTAATCCTCTTTCGTGTGCTTCCATGTGAGCAGAAGAAGCCCTAACTGCTGCCGGCCCTGGCTGCAGAGTGGAAGGAACGTTCAACGTGTGTTCCAACTCAATAAGGTTTCTCACAACAAACACAGTCGTCTCCGCTGTTACCGGGATGGAAAGGGTTCTCCAAACGGAGATCTGACCCCAGATCTAGCCGAGCATCCCGTAGAGAAACCCCTGGCTTCTTCTACATGAACAATTGGCCGGACCAACCCAGCACCGTCTGACAGCTCAACATGGAGTCTGGGGAAGGCCGCTCTTGCATTAGCTGGGATGCTGCTAATAGCTGTACAACTGTGACAGCAAGTCCATTCCCGAGGCTTGAGGAGCAGCAGTAATCTGTTTTTCCAACCACTTGCTGCTCCTGGGATGCAGATCAGGAGATAGATCTCTTCTCCAAGCGTCCCTTTAATCGATGACTCGGATCGCTAGCTAAAGGATGGTCCGACTTCATAGGCGAAGAATGGTTCCGTCTTTGAGCAGCTGACTGGATATCTGAAGTCAGGTAGCTAGCCTGCGGTCGTGTGTGCTATAAAATCATAGCAGAGGAAGCCGTAACTGAAACCGACCCCGGCTACAGGCTAGATGGAGTGTCCTGAGCAGCGGGCGGATGTATGCTCCATATCAAGCAAGTTTCTCATAACAACATTTGGCGCCAAATGTTGTCAGGTTAGAGAGGGACCTCTCCTGCTCGCGGGCTTATTGACCTCGCCGAGCCTCCCAACAAGAAACGGATGCCGTAACTGAAGCCAACCCCGGCTGCAGCCTAGACAGAGCATCCCAATCGGTGGGCGGACATATGCTCCGGCACATGCAAGTTTCTCATAATAACATTTGGCCCCAAATGTTGTTAGGTTAGAGAGGGACCTCTCCCGTTCGCAGTCTATTAGACCTCGCCGAGCCTCCCAACAAGAAATTTGCTGACTTCCTCCCCAATTCCTCCCTATTTCCGTCGTCACTGGGTGAGTCAATTTATATTAAAGTGCTCGCTCTACCCACATCCACTTCCTTCGACCGCAATGGGCTTACCCGGTGTCATGGCTCCCAAGGATGGAGTAACCGCTTCACCTGTCAAGACAGCTACTTGCAAGAGATTAAGACCTTAACAAGAGGCCTTAACCCTTGCATGTCATGAGCACTGCAGCTAGCTCTATTTGCTCAACAGAGTGCGACGACGGTAGCACACTTGGATGGGCGTCACAATATCCATGTTCCTCTGAAATAGAAACTGAAAAAATAGGCCGATGAAATCGTCAGATGTGTACCCATACACGCAACTAGTAGAAAGCTGTATGATGGAGAGCCACCCTGGATGCCGACATTATGTACACCATACATGGTATGGGTACATATAGAAATGGATTGGAGGAGTGACTAATTTGATGGATAAAGGGTTAATATCTCCGGATCAATTTATTAGATTTACATAAAAAACTATACAGCACAGCACATCAGTAACCTGAATACATATATAAAGAAACCTGATAATCGGATTAATATTTATTGAGTTATTGCATGCCGAAGAAATGGATTGGAGGAGTTCTCAATTTGAAGGATAAAGGGTTAATATCACAGGATCAAATTATCAGATTTACACCAAAAACTATACAGCTCGGCGCATCAGTAACCTGAATACATATATAAAGTAACATGACAAACGGATTGATATTTTTTGAGTTATCTCATGCCAAAGGGATTGGAGGAATTTTCAATTTGAAGGATAAAGGGTTAATATCTCAAGATAAAATTTTCATATTTAAACCAAAAACTATACAGCTCGGCACATCAGTAACCTGAACACAAATATAAAGTAAGTTGACAATCCAAGCAATGTTTTTCGAGTTTTCGAATGCCAAAGGGATTGGAGGAATTTTCAATTTGAAGGATAAAGGGTTAATATCTCAGGATTAAATTATCAGATTTACACCAAAAACTATACAGCTCGGCACATCAGTAACCTGAACACAAATATAAAGTAACTTGACAATCCAAGCAATATTTTTCAAGTTATTGAATGCCAAAATGATTGGAGGAATTTTCAATTTGAAGGATAAAGGGTTAATATCTCCGGATCAAAATAACAGATTTACACCAAAAACTATACAGTTCGGCAAATCAGTAACCTGAACACAAATATAAAGTAACTTGACAATCCAAGCAATATTTTTCAAGTTATCGAATGCCAAAGGGATTGGAGGAATTTTCAAATTGAAGGATAAAGGGTTAATATCTCAGGATCAAAATAACAGATTTACACCAAAAACTATACAGCTCGGAACATCAGTAACCTGAAGATATATATAAAGTAACATGACAATTGGATTGATATTTTTTGAGTTATCTCATGCCAAAGGGATTGGAAGAATTCTCCATTTGAAGGATAAAGAGTTAATATCTCAGGATCAAATTATCAGATTTACACCAAAAACTACACAGCTCGGCACATCAGTAACCTGAACACAAATATAAAGTAACTTGACAATCCAAGCAATATTTTTCAAGTTATCGAATGCCAAAGAAAAGGATATGGATGCCAGATGGGCAGACGGACGGTCAAAGGATGGACGAACGAAGGATGGCCACCCCGGATGCCGGCATTATGTGTACCATACATCGTATGGGTACATCGTATGGGTACACATAAAAATGGATTATAACGTGGTGAGAGGCCTGGTCTCAGAACCTCACCGCCAACAACAAACCACGACACCTGTCACCAATTACATCATTCCAGTGGACACAAGAATGACAAGAGTCCACAGAAGTGCATCAACTAAACTCCACAACTAAATATATAATTTAGATACATGAGTAACAGCAATTATAATTAGATTCAAAATATTTTTTTTGAAAAAAACAATTTTGAAAAAAGCCTAAGTTCCCAAAGGCAACATTACGAGCCCAAGGCCATCCCAATAGAACCCAAGTGTGGACAAAATCCAAAATATTGAGCTACACTACCGGAAAAATCATCCATGTATCCTACAGTAATTCTACAGTAATAGAATATAAAATACTATCTATATGAGAGGACGTTGTCAATGTAAACAAGACATCAGGCACACAAAAAGGGCCCAAAGTCAGAAACCAATTTAAAAGCTACCAGATGCAAAGCTAGATCTTCATACAAAGAAAAAATGATACATCGGATAGAAGATGCAAGACTAAATGACCTAACACCCCTATGGTGAGGACGTTACCATGGGGAAAAAAAGAATAAATATTCGGTAATACATGTTAAACTCCCCAGAAATTTAATAAAAAATGTCTATAAAAATTAGCCAAAAAGCTTAGGAGTTTAACAGGAAGGGTTCATGGAAGGATAGGGAAGGAATACTAAACAAACAGTGAAATAATCATTATCAATAATGATGACGTCAGGCGTATGTCCCGAAATTGGGAAACATAAAATAATTTTATAAATATTATAAAGTTACAGCCCTGAACATCTTAAACCACCGTTGAACACTTCCATCATCCAATAACAGCCTTGGATCCACAGATTCTTGCATTAATTTGTGTCTGGCATCCTCAAAAGAGGAGATTTTAAAGCACAGATGTCAGTTCATTGTTGATGGGAGAAGAATTTTATACAAATTTTACATTTCGGCTTTTTGAGAATTCCAAAACGTACAGTGTTCGAACATTTGTAACTCACATTTTTTAGAACATTGATGACAGGCATGGGTACTTGACGGCATATAATTAATATTTCAAAACATCATGGATTGGTCTATCAGAACCATGGATCAACATAAAACAAAAAATCTCTTAATGGTCTACTGATTTTCTGAGCCCAAATTTGATGACTCAATGGTTCATAAAAAGATTATGTTTGAAAATGTTCTGATACCAGGGCTCAGAAAATCATATAATTTCTTGGGATTCTCTTTTGTTCAGACACCTGAAAAGATTAGTGCAACCTTTCCAACAGTAAATTACAAAGGCGGTGCCAAAGTAATATTTTATTAATAAAGGACAAAATTTTTCAAAGTATCATTCTGGAATGGAACATGACACTTTTATGATACAATGTTCTATTTTATAATGACAATACTTAGTATTCTCTGACAATGGAAATGAAAGGATGCGATGTAATGCACTGTTGGAAGGGTCTCTTTGAGCCCTTTCCAACAGCATATTATCCAATGGAATAAATATGTGAGTGACGAAATATACTGGAGTATTCTTGTAGTGCTGCCGCGGTTATCCGGATAACCGGTCACATTTTTTAGAACATTGATGACAGGCATGGGTACTTGACGGCATATAATTAATATTTCAAAACATCATGGATTGGTCTATCAGAACCATGGATCAACATAAAACAAAAAATCTCTTAATGGTCTACTGATTTTCTGAGCCCAAATTTGATGACTCAATGGTTCATAAAAAGATTATGTTTGAAAATGTTCTGATACCAGGGCTCAGAAAATCATATAATTTCTTGGGATTCTCTTTTGTTCAGACACCTGAAAAGATTAGTGCAACCTTTCCAACAGTAAATTACAAAGGCGGTGCCAAAGTAATATTTTATTAATAAAGGACAAAATTTTTCAAAGTATCATTCTGGAATGGAACATGACACTTTTATGATACAATGTTCTATTTTATAATGACAATACTTAGTATTCTCTGACAATGGAAATGAAAGGATGCGATGTAATGCACTGTTGGAAGGGTCTCTTTGAGCCCTTTCCAACAGCATATTATCCAATGGAATAAATATGTGAGTGACGAAATATACTGGAGTATTCTTGTAGTGCTGCCGCGGTTATCCGGATAACCGGTTAACCTGTGGTTAAAACTTTGACCGGTCAAGAAAATGTTTTAACCGGTTAACCTTACATTCACTATACTCACCGTGTATGTCCTTGTATAAGTCGCCCCCATGTATAAGTCGCACCCCAAACTCACACTTGGAATTCCTCCCTTTTGCCTAAAGCCCATGTATAAGTCGCACCCCCATTTTTAAATATATGCAGTCAAAAAGAATTAGTTGCAAGTTACGTTTTGCTAATTTGATGCAGGTTGGGATGCAACGGAAATAGGTAAGTTTTCACGAGTTACCACAGGTGAATAAGATAAAAGAATAAAGGAAAATTATTATTAAAGATTTAAAGAAATACTTGCATTTATTTGTTTTTCGTTGTTTGTTTATCACCCCAATGTCTTTCTTTATCCCTGTCAAGAAAATCCAACGCTCGTTTGTGACTGAAACTTCATAGTTTCAGAATCAGAGCACCATTTGGGCCGTAACCTGCGCAGTTGTTGTGATTAAGTTGTTTTTTCCGGAACGCGAGAATGTTCCGGAAAAACCAATAAAAATACAACAAATGCGCAGGTTACAGCACAAATTATTTTCAAATTGTTGTCCCACTTAAGCATTGTTGGTGCTATTGAAACTAACTTTACCTGGTGCACGTGTGCGTAATTTATAACTGGACATTACACATCAGTGAATTGGAGTTCATGGAATAAATAAATACGTCTCTCCAGGTATTGCTGGCAAACATTTAATGTGTTATTATTTATTTTTTCGTTGTTATTTTGATGATTTTGTATTTTTTATGGTATCATCCATATTGGCCCCACAAACCAGTTGATTTCCGGTACACACACTGATGTGAACACATGGGCGATTGAACAACAATAACTAAATAGAATACTTCTTTATTATTATTTATGGTCAGTGTAAATAACATTGGCTGGCCCGATATAATAGTTACAGTTGAAGCAAGAATACACTACAAATATAGGTACCTTAAATGTGGTTAACCACGGTCAAACACGCTGGTTAACCGGTCAGAAAAAAGTCTTAACCGCAGCAGCATTATATTCTTGGTTCTTTTTTTTTAGTTATTGTGTAAACACAGGAAAACATATTAGAATAAGGCCAAAAAAACAAATAACCCAGGTTCTCAGGCACCGTCCGCATCGCCAAAAAACCCGCTGCATCATTTTTTTTTTTTTGGACATATTTGGTCCCCGGATAATATTTTAGGAGCACCAGAATATTTTAGTAGCACAGACACATTTTAGTAGCACCGTTGACACTATTAAGCTAATTTCTTGTCACATGCTTTCACTGCAATTTCCGACTGTTTTTAGTCGACATCCCAGTACAAAAGTGATTGTTTTGAAAGTTATGAACTGTTTGCAATATGATTGCATCTGCTTTAGTTACATTCGGCTGGAAGATTTTATTGAATTGGACTGTGATTGGAGAGTTGAATACATCATGTTCAGTGATTCAAATGTACCGGCGAGTCCGAGATGAAAACAAATTTGAAGTTGAACCAGTGAAATCTTGTGAGGTATGGGCTTATTGAAAACATGATCACTTCTATATTAAAAATGCACTCAGCATATAGTCCTCATATTTTTTTTCTTATTATCACATCTAAAGGCTCCTAAAAAGGAAGAATACAGAAGATTTCAAGCATCAACATTAATACATGGATTGCATATTCACAAATTTCGATGATAAAATTATTTTCTCCAGTGTTACTATAATACTAAATCTATCTGAAAAAAAAAAAAAAAAAAAAAAAACCCCTCCCTCCCTCGTCTGATGTTTCAGCCAAAAATGCCTGAGAACACGTTTTTTTTTTAATGGCCTAACTATGGCTTTCTCTTGCTTAGAATAATCTGAAAAGCATTACTGGAAGAAGAGGTGCTGGAAAAAAGTGTAGAAAATCATTTTTCTGATTTTTAATTTTGTACATGCCTGGGAACAATACAGAATGTTTTTATTTCCAACAATGGTGAATTCTAATTTCTCTACATGAGAGAAGGATGAAAGAAAAATAGTTCGATTAAATCGTCAGATGTGTACCGATATGCGCAACTAGTAGAAAGCTGTATGACGGAGGGCCACCCTGGATGACGACATTATGTACACCATACATGGTATGGGTACATATAGAAATGGATTGGAGGAGTGCCTAATTTGATGGATAAAGGGTTAATATCTCTGGATCAAATTATTAGATTTACATAAAAAACTATACAGCAATGCACATCAGTAACCTGAATACATATATAAAGTAACCTGATAATCAGATTAATATTTTTTGAGTTATCGCATGCTGAAGAAATGGATTGGAGGAGTTCTAAATTTGAAGGATAAAGGGTTAATATCACAGGATCAAATTATCAGATTTACACCAAAAACTATACAGCACGGCACATCAGTAACCTGAACACATACTGAAGTAACATTACAATCGGATTGATATTTTTTGAGTTATCTCATGCCAAAGGGATTGGAGGAATTTTCAATTTAGAGGGTAAAGGGTTAATATTTCAGGATCAAATTAACAGATTTACACAAAAAACTATACAGCTCAGAACATCAGTAACCTGAAGATATATATATAAAGTAACATGACAATTGGATTTATATTTTTTGAGTTATCTCATGCCAAAGGGATTGGAAGAATTCTCAATTTGAAGTATAAAGGGTTAAGATTTACACAAAAAACTATACAGCTCGGCACATCAGTAACCTGAACACAAATATAAAGTAATTTGATAATCCAAGCAATATTTTTCAAGTTATCGAATGCCAAAGAAATGGTTATGGATGCCGGCCGACCAGACGGACGGACGGACGGACAGATGGACAGACAGACGGACAGACAAAGGATGGACGAATGGCAGAGGGTCACCCCAGATGCCGGCATTATGTGTACCATACATGGTATGGGTACACATAAAAAAATAAAATTGTATATAAAAGACACCAAATAATTCACAGCTCACTTGGCAACTCCTATCTCCTTCCCCCCCCCCCTCCCTCCCAGAAAAAGACTATCAAAAGTTATTTGGGATTAACGGAAACCCCAACGCTCTTGATATCAGGAGGGCCAAACTATCAGCCTGACAGAACAGGATTCATTGGAGTACAATGAGAAAATAGAATGGGAGAATGAAGGATAGGTGGTTATTGGGTGATACAAAGGAGAGGATTAGTACGCTGGTTTGTGAAATTGGGAAGAAGTATGGGGTAGCATTAAACAGTTCGTTTTGGGGTGTTGGAAGAAGAGAAGGGGTGGGGGATGGAGGGGCATTTGGGAGCACATGGGTAATCAAGGCTTTGTCATATAAGAACTTTAAAAGACCAGTAACAGAGTAATTATTAGCACAGTGTCTATCAATATTATAAGTTATTGTCATGAATTGATGGAAACATGGTCTGAAGTTTGTGGCTGAAGTGAAGCATCAAGGTTGAACATACGCCCCGAACCATAAACCTCAGACCATGTTACTGACTATTCATCACAATAACGTACATGTTCCAATAATACCTTACCCATAGCCCACATAATGAAATAAACAAGGCTATTTTTAACAATAACAAGTTTAGTAAATAGTCTACTCATGTACCCCACAACTTCACAGAACAAATAATATATCAGATATAGGTTGAGGTCACTCCATCTTACTTCAAACAGTAAACTGATCTGTAATTCAAACAAGACTTCATTCAGAGCATTGTCTGCTATACATGTGGAAAATGTAGAAAAGTTAAAAAATTTATAGTAATTTATATATTTTTTATACTTACCAATGACCCAGACTTAGGTGGTGCTAACTTTTAAAATATCGGGGCCAAACACAAATTTTGCCCCCCACAACCCCACAATCCCCAAAATTTGCATCAAAATCCCAAAAATCTATGTCCTATATGGTCCTTCATACTTTTGTCCATTGCGCATGTGCAGTGTCAAGGAAGTACGGAAATTGGCACCAAATCTTCATTCTTACAACCAGTGCCTGGTAAGTGTTATGTAATCAGCAGGGAGGTATGAGTTCCCAACTCATGGGAGGGCCATCCCCGTCTGGGTCATTGGTAAGTATAAAAAATATATAAATTACTATAAATTTTTTAACATTTTTGTACTGTACAAATGACCCAGACTTAGCTGAATAGAAAAAAGGCTGGAGGGCCTAGGACATAAAGGAAAATCCAATAGGCTCATTTACATGTAAACAGAATTATCCCCTCAAGGAGAAAAGGAGAAACAGGATTTACATGTATCTTTCTTGTTTTTCAAAATAAGAAAGACACATTACCAGTCCGTAATTGAGCACAATAACATCAATGATCTCTATTAACATCCAGTATAACCCATTATGCTAATTCTTTAAAGGAAAGCCAATAAATAAAGATAGTCCAGAGAATGAGACTCTTTATACTCATTTAAAAGAGTCCGAGGATTGTATATTAACGCTCATATGACACGTGACATATACAAATGCTTCACACCGAGCTACACTTTAAAAATATTACATAAATGAGATAAACATTAGCTTAACACTTTAAAACCATCCCACCACCGACTCGGAATTACTGACTCCAAAGGAGGTATTCCCTTGCTTTTCACTATAAAACAGGTGATATAAGGGAACACCATTCCCCCCCCCCCCCCCCCCCCCACCCCCCTGCTCTGAGTCAATCACCCCAGAACGAAGAGGGCAGCAGGACAGAGTCTCTGCTGGAACAGAAAGCCTGCATAACTACAGTTGCAACTGTTCAGCGGACGACATTCTGAGCAACAGATAACGGACCGAAACAACGCAGGTCGCCAGAAATAGACTCAATATTTCTAAGGTAAAAATTTGTGAAAGTAGAAGGCTGAGACCAGTATGCAGCCTTCATCAAATAGGTAATAGCAATACTATTAGCATAAGCCCAAGATGTAGACAGTGCTCTCACTTCATGCGCCGAAATCTTAAGCACAGACTGCTGAGTAGAAGATAATTTTTCATAAGCAGTACGAATAGTCAATTGAATCCACGTTGAAATAGAATGGACCATGATGCCCCTTCTATTAGGCAGCAGAGACAGAAAGAAACGTTTTCGTCCCTTTCTGATAAACTCAGATCTACGTTTGTAAATACACATAGCTCTAACTGGACAAAGCAAAGGCCTATGGTCGTCTGAGGATGGAAGAGCCTTAATGACAATAGGTTCAGGGTACTTATTAGGAGCTTGATTCTTAGCCAAAAATCCAACATTAGTGGTCAAAGTAATAGTATTACAAACACTACGATAGTGAGAATCATCAACAGATAGTGCATGAAGCTCACTAACTCTTCTAGCAGAAGAGAAGGCTAAGAGAAATGCTGTCTTATAAGATAAGTATTTGAAGTCTACCTTGTCAAGAGGTTCAAATGGCGCTTCTTTTAGCTTCAGAAGAACCCAAGTTAAATTCCACTTAGGAATTAACCTAAGGGTTCTAGGTCTATTTACTGAAAAGTTTTTAACTAACTTTGATAAAGAGACATTAGATCCAATTTGTAAGCTATCATGATGAGCATAAGTATCCGATAGCATAGACCTATAACCCTTAATAGTTATTGGCTGCAGTTTGATCTCGTCAAACAAGTAGACCAAAAAATTAGCAATGTCTGGAATGGAGGGATCATAAATATCAATAGAATGATCCCTACACCAACGAGAGAAAACCTTCCACTTAGCAGCATAATTTAGCGAAGACGAGGTCCTCCTACAGTTAGAAATTGCGTCCACTGCTCATCCTGAAGGACCGCACAACAGAAATACGTGAAGGTTGAGACCTTGCGGGTTGTGATGCAGTCTGCTTGATTTCCTCTGCGAAAGAAGGTCCTCCCATGGAGGAAGCTTCTGAGGAATGTCCCACAACAGACACCTGAGTAGATTTATCAATGGTCTCTGGAGTGAGAGATGCTACCAACAGAATCTTGCAGTGAGATTGCTTGATTTTTAGAAATATCTGTTGAATCAACGGAGCGGGAGGATACAAGTATCCTATCATTCCGTCCCAAGAGATCGAGAGAGCGTCTACTGCGAACGCTCGAGGATCTGGGCATGGCGGTACATACGTCTGCAACTGATTGTTGAGATGCATCGCAAACAAGTCTATCATAGGATGATCAAATTGGTAGCAGATCTGATTGAATACTCGTTTGTTGAGAGTGCATTCTGACGGCAACATACGACCTTTCTGAGAAAGGGAGTCCGCTAGAACGTTCAGACAACCCGGAATATGACGGACCGACAGAAGAACCTGATGCTCCAGGACAAACAGAAGGATTCTCTCTGTTAAGTTGAACAACGGAATGGAATGAGTGCCTCCCTGGTTCAGAATATATGCTACTACTGTCAAATTGTCAGACAGAATTTGAACATGTGAATTCTGAATAATGTTCATCCAATGACGTAGCGCAAGCCAAACTGACATCATTTCTTTGATGTTTATGTGCTTGTTTAGGAACTGTGAATCCCAAAGACCCTGGCACCTTGAATCTGTTGCGCTCAAAGTTGCGCCCCAACCTGTTTGACTCGCATCCGTCATAATCGTAAAAATCGGATCCGGCAGTTGAAGTGGCACTCCCTGAGTTAACCACTGAATATCTGCCCAAGTCTGAATCTCTTGTTTTACTTGGTTCGACAAGACAACGTTGTTCGTTTCGAGCGAATGAATCTTCACACTCCAATTCTGAGTAAAAAATATCTGGAGTGGACGAGTGCAGAGGCACCCCATCGGAATAAGATCGGCAGCGGCTCCGCACAAACCTATCAGTCGCATGAATTCTCTCGCTGTTACTACATCTGAGTGAAGACAAAAGCGAGCGTAACAACTGACTAATTTCGCTCTGGGTAATGGCAGACGAACCAGATTGTTGTGCATCTCGAAGCTCATTCCCAAGTGGATGAAAGACTTGGATGGAACTAGATCCGACTTCTTTTCGTTTACTATGAAATCGAGACGTCGGAGCAGTTGAAGCAGACTCTGAACATCGTTCTGAAGAGTTAATCTGTCGTCGTATCTCTGAAGAATGTCGTCCAAGTAGGCAGACGTTACCGCAGACGAATGAGCTCGGAAATGAGTCGTTACCAAGTTCATTATTCGAGTGAAGGCCCAGGGCGCTAGATTCAGACCGAAGCACATTGCTCGGAACTGATAAACGACTCCTAGGACAGCGAAGCGAAGGTACTGAACGCCGGATGTACCATGATGTGAAAGTACGCATCCTTGAGATCTATGCTCGCAGCGTAATCGTTCACTCGAATGCTCGCTCTTACCGATCGAATGGTCTCCATATAAAATTTTGGAGCCACGATCAGCTTGTTTATCCAGCTTAGATCTATAACTGGACGGAACAAGCCGTCTGGTTTTGGTACCAGGAACAGGTGACTACAGAAACCGGGAGATTCCTGGTTTTCTACGACCTCTATTGCGTTCTTCTTCAGAAGAGATTGGTCCTCTGATAGAAGCGAATCTCTCTTCTGAAGGCTTGATGGAAGCTGAGTTCAACGTGGACTTCGTGTTAACAGAGGTTTTTCCTTGAAGGAGAGTTTTAGACCTTCCGAAATAACCCCCTGAACCCATGGGTCGTCCGTAATTGACAACCAATTGGTTAAGAATCTCGACAGCCTTCCGCCCACTAGAGCGCAATAGAGGTTCTGACCATCACCTCCTGGAGCTGCGAGATTTGCGGGAGGAGAAACTACGTCCTCCCAAACCCGCACCTCGACCAGTCGACCTAGGGGCATCTGACCTGTTGTCTCGGTCAGCATTACGACCCCTACCTGAGTCGCTACTCTGACGGTCTCTGGAGTAAGACGTAGAGGCTTTCTTGGATCCTCTAAAGGAACTTCCCTTGGACGTACTCGCCCCAGAAGTCCCTGACTTACTCCTCTCTGCTGAGTCCGTTTTTTTCGAAACGGACTTAAAGAGCAGAGAGTCCGAAGCTTTCTTAGTAATCGGATCATAGATTAGGGAAAGCTTACCATCAAAGAGAAGCTCTCCTGAAACCAGAGCAACTCGAAGAGAGTTTTTCACCTTAGAATCCACTCTTGTGGATGAAGCCAGGGCAGCAGCACGTCTGACTAATTCCAAATTTGCCACTAAAAGGGCAGAGTTATACGTGGAATATGCTACGGCCCTCGAAAGAACTCTCAAGGAAGTTTGAACATCCTGGAATTCTTTTCCATCGAGACATTGTGATAACGCTCTGGTAAGGTGATCTGCGTAAGATAAGGTAAGATAAAGTCTAAACTGGCTCTGTTAGACGAGATTGTCGTCTCCAACGTACTGTAGAGAATCGACATAGACGCCGGCAATGACAACTCCAAGACTTCTGCCTGGTCGTCTAAACGCAGAGGAACACTCGGAACGCCCTGTTCTGCTGTTTCAAATCTATTTCTACTGTTGATGAATGGCAGATGTAGAGTATGAGACAAAAAGAAACTGGATCTGCCAGTCTTAGAGGCTAGCCTGAAAATAGCATCATTCAGCAATTCAAATGTCCTTGAGACATTTCTGGACTGGGCCGGAAACTCAGGTGACGTCCTTATCCTGGCCGAAAAAGTCAGTGTCCAGTGACGCTATCAGTCTCTTATCTGGAATCGCAACTCTCTGGTCCGGTGGAACAACTTCTGGAAGGTGTTGCCGGATGAAATCTACGGCCACCGTATGTTGTTCTGAAAGGGAAAATTCCAGCTCCGCTGATTCCCTTTCACCATCCGACTGGACCAAATCCGAATCTCTGTCGTCCCTTTCTGACACTGCAGGGGAGCATACAGACCCAGCTTCCTCAGATAGTTCCTGATCTGAAAGAGTTTCTGAAGGTTGCTGGGATGCTGCGATGAGTTGTGCTATCTGCGATAGCAAGTCCGTCACGGAGGCCTGTGGAGCCGCGTCTTACGTTGTTTAGCCGCTGGAAGCTTCTGGGACGGTAACTCTTGCATAATTGGAGTGACCTGGTCGATGTGGAATCCCTGGTCGGCGAAGCAGGCTGGATATCTGTGGTCACGTAGCCAAGGTGCGATCGTGTGTGTCGACGTGTGGATGAGGAAGCCAGTAGACTAGCCAAACCCGGCTGTCTATGCGACGGAGCATCCTGAGCAGGAGGAGTGGATGTATGCTCCGACTGACGAACATTACGTACAACAACATCTGGGCCCAGATGTTGCTGTAAGAGAGAGGGACCTCTCTTGCTCGCGGTCTGGGTAGACCTGAGCGAGCTAGCCACCGGACTGTCTGCCTTCCTCCATTCCATCCTCTGATCCGTCGTCGCCAGATGTGCGTGATCCGAGTTTATAGTGCTGGCAACACCTCTTCTCCTCTCCTGGACCGCAACGGACGAACCCGGCATCACATCACCCACTTTACGAGTGATAGCTTCACCTGGCGAGCTAGCTGGCAACAAGGTCGTCAATCCTACTAATCTAGGCACTTGTCGTATTTAGTTGAGCACTTTGGCCGCTAGCTCTTCATTTGATTGCAACGATGGTAGCATACTTCCTGAAGACATAATGGAAACATCACCCTGTTCTTGTTCCTCTGAAAAAGAGACTGAAAAACTAGAGTGACACTGAGGCGAGTGGACCGGCATGGACCTCTCACCACTAACAATATACAGTGACACATGTCTCCAACGTTTTGTCATCCCATCAGGCACACACTGAGCAAGAATTAGTGCGAGTACATTGACTACAGCAAATACAATGAAAATGAGAATCAGAGGAAGACTTCCTCGATTTACAATTTCAACAATATTCTTTCATATTTTGAAAAAATATTCAACAGCCGTAGTACTCACACTAACCCTTGAAAATACAAAGATACATAATAATTATATAATCAATTACAAAAATTTCAAAAAATAATTCAGAAGAAAAAATTTTCAAAAAAATTTTGAGATGAGCCAAGTTCCCAAAGGGAACGATGAGCCCAAATGGATCCCAAAAAAGCCTAAGTGTGGACAAAAATTTTAAAATATATCTAAAAATTAATGTAACACTTACGGACAATATTAATGTATCTGGCACACCGAAAACAAGACTCCAGGCACTGAAAATATGGCCCGAAATCAGTAACCAATTTTAAAACACTATCCGATGTAAAACAGAAACTTCCACAGAAGAAACTGCAGTACATCGGATGGTAGATGCATGACCAAAATGCCTAAACACCCCTAGGGTGAGGACGTAACCATGGGGAAAACAGAATAAACATTCTGTAACTATGCTAAAACTCCCAAGAAATTTCAGTAAAAAAATTTAAAAAATTATGCCAAAAGCATGGGAGATTAGCTAGGGGGTTATCAAGGAAAGGGAGAGAGGAAACACTGAACAAACAGTGGAGATTTCATAGCAAGAATGAAAACATCAGGCCCATGCCCCGAAATTAGGGAACATGAAATAATTTTGCATAAAAATTATAAGTTACAGCCCTGAACATATCCTTCCACTGTTTCTTCCTCTCATCCTCTTATTTCATCCTTGGATCCACCATTTCCTTCATGATTTTGTGTCTGGCATCATTTTAACTGCGATTATAAGCACAGATATCAGTGAGATGTTACTGATTGAAGGGCCAAACAAAGAATGAAAATTTTGCACCAATTTCGGTACTTCCTTGACACTGTGCATGTGTAGTGGACAAAAGTATGGAGGACCATATAGGACACAGATTTTTTGGATTTTGATGCAAATTTTGGGGATTGGGGGGCAAAATTTGTGTTTGGCCCTGAAATTTTAAGAGTTAGCACCAGTTAAGTCTGGGTCATTGGTACAGTATAAAAATATGAAATGGTTTGCAAGCCACTTAGTTGATGAAATAATTATGAAATGGGCAACCTCAACTGAAATATTTTGAATGATGATGTCAAATGGTAACATATGCTACTGGAACCGCAAACAGAGAAAACTGTGCAAACTCGTCCAATCAGAGGTCGAGAATTTTAATCCTATTGGAACATAACTAAATAGGAGAAAATTTGATGGAACACCTCTCTGTAAATATTTGTTAGAGGGGTGTGAGTGTGGTTATTTAAAATTTAGTAATCTAACATGAAAGAAAGGTTTAGGCAGAAAGAAGGCAAACAAAATTATACAAAACTGTGGACTTGAAAAAACAAATATTAAGCAATTCTTACCCTGACTGCTTCCTTGTACAGCTGTGAAGCCAGTTCTCTTGTTGGAGCAATGATCAAGCCAAATGGAGATAAACAGTTATCAACCTGTTTCAACAAAGAAAATTTTACAGTTTATTACAATTTGCCATAGCAGCTAAACTTCTTTGGATCAAGGTTACCTTCTAAGCAACTGTTTACCAAACTAAGCTTATAATAATAATAATAATTATTTGGCCTTCCACTGATTTGACATGGTCCTCTAATGAGGAGGCCTACATTAACCCAGTCACTCGCCGGGCTATTCTTCCCCCACTCTCTCTCCTAGTCTCCTAGCATTCAGTAAAAAATTGTTTCATAATTCCTCCCATCGGTGCTTTCTCGAAGTCCCTAACTATAAAATTGACCCTTTCCGTATGCCACTTCCCCGTCCACTTCTCTTCATGTTTTCATCCCATGTTGCCATCAATTTTCTAAGGAGTCTGGTTTTCCTAGGCAAATATTTGGGGCATTCTAAAATGAAATGTTCCAGAGTCTCTGTTACTCTTTAAATTACACATTTGGCACACTCTTTCCTCGCCTTTCCCGATTCGCCCTCCTCAACTCCAGTGAACTCAACTTCACTTTGAACAAAAAAGACCCACCCCCCTCTCCCCTCCCCTCACATTGAACAATAAAGACCCACCCACCCCCTAAGATCCATCTAGGTATTTTGCAAAAGCTGGGACATCTTTTTTTATACAACCCATCTAAAGAGCTTTTGGTTCTAATTCCAGTCTGCCAGTTTCTACTGCAATCCTCAAGCAAGACTCCCCTAATAAGGCTACTCCCATACTTCAGTCCTCCTTCTAGATCTTCAGTCTCAAAAGAGTAATTCTCCATTTGCTCTCTTGCTTGCTTTTATAAACTCTTTCATCCCCAAATTAATAATTCTTGTCAATATTGGGGGTTTAATGATATTTTCAACAAGGGTCATATTGTGACTGACAGTTTAACTGGTTGATTGCCAGAAGCCACTATCAGTGGAAAATTTGCTGCTTGAAATTTAAGTATTTTGACATCAATGTGTAGAAGAATGAGTCAAAATGTCTGGCAATTACTTTTCAGTGAGAACAGGGACATTCAGTTCCAGGTAACAGATAATTATTTTGGACCAGGTTGAGGAAACAATCTCCTGCTGCTGTTGGGAGCTTGGCATTTTGGTTATTCAAGAATTTTGTTTGCAAGTGTTGTCTGCTTTTCATGTTAGGTAAAGGGTTAAGGAGGCATGCTGTTTTTTTTATAAAAAAAAACACTGACTTGATGCACTGTCAATCAATGCAATTATGCAAGTTATTACAGAATCTTTTTTTCATAACACGCTAGATTATTGACATTACATATTTTTCAAGCACTTTCCAGGACTTTACTACTGGAGATATGATTTTCAAGCACCTTCAAGGACCTGTACGAACCCTGAAAGATGTCAAAATGGTGAAAAATAAAAAAAAGCAAAAAACAGCCATCTCTTATTTTTTTGCGCTTTACAACATACTAAAATTTCAAAAAATTCAGCAGCATTTTAATTTTTAACACTATAATCCCCCGCTTCCTCTATGATGGCACTCTGGTTTCGACTGTAATGGTTGGGAATTGCCTAGGATGGCAGAACATTTTCAGTTGGGTTTTTGTGGAGATTACATTCTCCAAGTTTTGAAAGGCGGAGGCTTTAAAATGAGGTTGAAACTGAAAGATAAAGAAAGACGTAAAACTGGACATTTGCTGGCATTGACAGTCAACATTTGAATTCAAAGAACAGGGGTAAAATTTTGATGCAAATCCACAAATTGATTCGCGTAAAGATTCACCCAATGTAGATTCGTGTAAAAAGTTAAAAAATTTATAGTAATTTATATATTTTTTATACTTACCAATGACCCAGACATAGCTGGTGCTAACTCTTAAAATATAGGGCCAAACACAAATTTTGCCCCCCAATCCCCAAAATTTGCATCTAAAACTAAAGAAAACATGTCCTGAAAAGCCCTCCACACTTCGCCCCTACTGCGCATGCGCAGTGTCAAGGACGTTCCGAAATTGGTGCCATTAATCATTCTAATAACCAGTGCCTGGTAAGCGCTATGTACTCAGCGGGGAGGCAAGAGTTCCCAACTCCTGGGAGGGCCATCCCCGTCTGGGTCATTGGTAAGTATAAAAAATATATAAATTACTATAAATTTTTTAACATTTTTATACTGTACCAATGACCCAGACATAGCTGAATATTAAAAAGGCTGGAGGGCCAAGGACATAGAGCAAAATGGAATACGCTCAATAAAATAAAATAGAGTCATCCCCTGTAGGGAAAAAGAAGTAATAGGCCTTACATGTATCTTTCTTATTTATGATAAATTAGAAAGATACAACACCTTCCAAAATTGAGCTTCATACATCCATGTACTCTATTAATATCCAATATAATCCTTATACTAATAATTTTTAAAGTAAGCCAATAAATAAAGTAAGTCTAGAGAATAGAGACTCTTATACTCCTAAAAGTGTCTGAGGATTGCATAATCATGTCCGTTGACATATGCAATATTCAAAAGCTATACTTTAAAAACTAAGACTTGAATGAATTTTAAAAACCTAAACTTCTCACTAAACAACCATCCCAATAACAGCTCAGAATTACTAACTCCGGAGGAGGTATCCCCTTGTTTTCATAGTAAAACAGGTGACCCAAGGGAACACCCTCCTCCCCCCCCCCCCTTTTTCTTGCCCTGGGTCAAATAGCCCTGAGCGAAGAGGGCAGCCGAACGGAGACACTGCCGAAACAGACAGCCTACCTAGCTATAGTAGCAACTGTTAAGTGAATGACATTCTGAGCAGTAGATAATAGACCTAACAATAGAGGCCTCCAGAAATGGACTCGATATTTCTGAGATAAAATTCATGAATGTGGATGGCTGAGCGCAATGAGCGGCCTTCAAAAATCTATAATAGCGACACTATTAATGTAAGCCCAAGAAGTAGAAGAACTCTTACTTCATGAGCCGAAATCTTAAGCACAACTGCTAAGTCAATGATATACCATAAGCAGTACCGATAGTTAATAGAATCCATTAACAATAAAATGGAGCGTAACGTCCTTCTACTAGGCATCAAAGACAGAAGAAGCTTACGCCCATAGTAATAAACAGATATCTGTTTATAAATACATAAACTGTACCCGGAAAGAGTAAAGGCCTATGCCCATACGAAGACGGAAGGACCTTAAAAATAATAGGTTCCGGATAATAGGAGCCTAACTCTTATGCAAAAATCCAACCTAAATAGTAACGGAAGTAGTGATTCCGAAACTACGAAAGTGAAAATCATCCATCGATAGTGCATGAAACTCACTGACTCTACAGTAAAAGAGAAACCAACAGAATTACTGTCTAAAAGGTCAGAATTTGAAAACTACTGTTTCCAGAGGCTCAAATGATTACTTAGCTAAATAAGAACCGAAGTTAAAATCCATATAGGAATTTCATCTAAAGATTCTAAGTCTATTTATCAAAAAGTTACTAACTGACTTAGATAAAGAGACAAAAGACTCAATTGTAAACTATCGTAGAGTGCATAGGTATGAGGTAACATAAACCTATAACCTTAATAATAACAGGCTGCAGTAGATCTTGTGAAACAAGTATACTAAAAAATTGCAATGAGTAGGATGGAGGGATCAACAATATGAACATAATGATCCCTACACCAACGACGGAAGAGCCTCCACTTTAGCCGCATAAAATAGCGAAGAAGAGGATCTCCTATAGTAAGAAATCGCGTCCAAAGCTCGTCCAGTACAGTGCTTACAATGCAATACGGACCACACAACGGAATACATGAAGGTTGCGACCTTGCGGGTTGTGATAAAGATGACACGATTTACCCAGTGAAAAAAGATCCTCACATAGAGGAAGATTTCACGTTAAGACCCACAGTAGACAAGAGAGTAAATTACCCATGATCTCTGTGAAGATAGAGATGCTATCAACAGAAATGTATTGTGGTTGTTTATCTTAGCAATACCTGCTGAAACAACAGCGCCGGAGGATACGCGTATCCTATCATTCCGTCCTATAGATCAATAGAGCGTTAACAACATTAGCTCAGAGATCTGGACAAGCCAACACATACGTCTGCAATTGATTAGCAAGCTGTGTCGTAAATAAATCATCATTGGGCGCTCCAACAGATAGCAAATCTGATTGAATACTTGTTAATTGAGAGTCCATTCTGACAGCAACAAGCGACCCGTAAGAGAACGGGAGTCCGGTAAAACAATCAGACGACCCGGAATATGACGGACCAAAACAGAACTTGGTGTACTATAACCAACAGACGGATTCTTTCCATTAAATTGAATAACGGAAACGAAAGAGTGCCTCCCTGGTTCCGGAGATACGCCACTACTGTCGAATTAAAGGACAGGATTTGGGCATGCGTTTCTGAATAATGTTCATGCAATGACATAAAGCAAGCCTAAAAAACATTATTCCGCGGAAGAAAACTGATTGCTAAGAGACTGCGGAACCCAAAGACCCTGGCACTTCGAATCCGTAGGGATCAGTATTATATCCCAATCTGTTTGACTGGCAACCGTCATAACAGCCACACTCGGGTCTGGCAACTGCGGTGGCACTCTCTGAGTCAACCACCGAATGTTTGCCCCAGTCTGAATCTCTTGTAACACTAGATAGACAAGAGAACGTGTAAATTGAGCAATTCATGGATTGCCAAAAAGTTGCCGTCGAAGAGAAGCTCCTCCGGGAACGAAGCGACTCTGAGAGAGTTCTTAACCTTACTATCCACGCGTGTGGATGTAGCTAGGGCTGCGTCACGTCTAACCAACTCCAATCAGCCACTGAAGGGCGGAGTTATACGTGAACAAACTACTGCCCTCAAAAGAAATTACATTGAGAATAATATCCCGTAAATCTTTTCTTGAAGACGTAATGATAACGCCTCAGTAAGGCGGATTACGTATGATAAAGCGTCTAAGTTAAGTCTACTATACATCATGTCGTTTCCAACATTGAAATTGGAAAAGACATAAACGGCGAAAAAGAATATATCCAGTCTTTAACCACACCGTCTAGACGCATATGAACTCTCGGTATGCCCTGCTCTGCCAAAATAAATTATTCGTATAAAAGATAAAATGGCAGAAATGAGCATTGCGGACAAGAAACTAAACTATCATGCTTGGTAGCAAGCTTATATATATATATATAGCGTCGATAAATAATACACATGTTCTAATGACATTATTGGACTGTGTCGGTAAGTCAGGGACAATGTCCCTGAACCGATCGAAAAATCCGAGTCCAATGGCGCTATAAGTCTCTTATCCAAGATCGCAGCAATGAAGTCCGAAATAACAATCACTGGAAGAAAATGCCCGAAGATATGAAAGGCAGCTTCCGATACTACTAAAGGGAAAACTCGAAATCTTTCGAATCCCTTTCGCCATCCTGTCGGACCCTATAAAGCGTTCGGTCGTCCGTACCTGATGCAACCGCGGACCGCACCGACCCAGCGCCGTCGGATAATTCCTGATTCGACCGAGAAACTGTCAATTGCTGGGATGCTGCGAAACAACTGTGCTAACTCGGATAGCACGTCCGTCACTGAGGCCTGAGGAGAAGCGGTCTTACGATGCATTGCCGCTGGAAGCTCCGTGATCGTTACCCCGTGCATACTACCAATATGCGAGCGAACGGAGTGTATAGGCCTCGTGTCCCTTGGCTACCGGATGGCGCGACCTATTCGCCGACTGATCGGATACTCGAGGTCACGTAGCCAATGTGCGGTCGTGTGCCCTGCTGTGAGGATGAGGAAGCATTAAGGACAGTCTCTCGGACTGTCAATATAACGGAGCGTCCCGACCGATGGACATATGCTCCGAATGTAAAATATCTGAACCACAACATGCGGTCCCCTATGTTGTTGGACGAGAGAGGGACCTCTCTCGCTCACAGCCCGGACGGACCTGGACAAGCCAGGAACCGGACTAACAGGCTTCCTCCGATCTGTCCTCAATCTGCCGTCACTGGGTGAGTACTAAAGTAATTAAAGTGCTTGCATCACACCGGGTGAGCTAGCGAATGTCACTCCGTAGGCGATAGACATATTCCATGAGCACTTATTGCCGCTAGCTCTTCATTAACTATGATGACAGAGGCACACTTTTGAAAGACATCTCCGTAACTCTGCGAACAAGAAACCAGAAATGCTTGGTTATAGCAAGCATAAAATAATAATATATATAGCGTCGTTCAATAATTCGAAAGTTGTGTGACATTATTGGACTATGCCGGAACTGAGGGACGATGTCCCTGAACCGAACCAAAAATTTCTAAGTCCACCGACGCTATCAGTTTCTTATCCGGCATCGCAGCATTCTGGTCCGACGAAAGAAGCTGTAGAAGACCAAGTCAGATGACATACACAACAGCATGTGTTGTTCCGAAAGGGAAAGCTTGAAATCCTCCAAATTCCTTTCGGTATCCCGTCGGACCGGATGAAACTTTCGGACGTCCGTACCCGCTTCCGCGGAGCGTCCCGACCCAGCATCGTCGGATAAAATATATGCGACAGATTCAGTTGATGCTGGGATGCTGCGATAAACTGTGCTATTAAGGAAAGCACGTCCGTTCTCGAGGCCTGTGCAGTAGCGGTCTTACGATGCATTGCCGCCGGAAGCTCCGTGTACGTTGACTCCCGCACACTTCCTATGCGAACGTCCGGAGTCTGCAGGCCTCGTGTCCCTGGCTACCGGATGATGTGACCTGGTCGCCGAAGAATCCTTGATCGGCGAAGCTGGTAATATAACGGCGGTCATGCAGCCAAGGTGCGGTCGTGTGCGCTCACGAGAAGAGGAAGCCTTAACAGTCTCCGCGGACTGCCTATACAACGGAGCGTCCCGAGCGACGGACGTATGCTCCGCTTGCGACACATTTTGTACCACAACATCTGGGGCCAGATGTTGTTGAACGAGAGAGGGGCCTCTCTCGCTTGCTGTCCGGATGGACCGGAACGAGCTATGAACCGGACTAAAAGGCTTCTTCCGTTCTCCCACCGATCCGCCGTCACTGGGTGTGCATTAGGATAATTTATAGTGCTCGCATCACCCCAAAATTCCTTCTAGACCGCAACGGACGAACCCGGCTGCCGAACCATTTGGTGAATGGACGCTACACCGGGCGAGCTAGCGGACGTCAAAGGCCGTTGAACCTACTAGGGTCCTCTTAGGCAATTGGCGTATTTACATGAGCACTTTTCCGCTAGCCCTTCATTAATTGTGATGACGGAGGCACACTGTTGGAAGACATCACAGATACATCACCCTAATCTTGATCATCTGAAATAGAAATTGATAAAGTAGAGTGACCCTGCGGGGAAAGGACCGGAGTGTCCAAATCCCCAATAACATACCGTGACATACGCTTCCCATATTGTCATCGAAATCATACGATACAGAACAGGAGTTAATGCGAGTACACTGACCACATATAGAATGATTATAAAGTCAGAGGAAGACTTCCTCTTAATACAATTGATCAATATCCTTTCAATGTGAAAAGAAAACAAGTCCTGGTACTCGCACTAACCCCTGGCAATCAAAATACATAATAATAATATGATCCATTAATATAGAAAAAATAATTGAAATCAAAATATTTTGAAAAAATATTTTTTCAGAACAGCCCAAGTTTCTGAAAAGTAACGTTGAGCCCCAATGGATCCCAAGCCTAAGTGTGGACAAAAATTTTAAAAATATTTTAAACAATTTATTCAACACTTACGAACAATAATAATGTATCTAGTTATGATTAAAATAACATCAAGATGTTATTTTCCAGAAATCCCCCCCCTCACACAGAGGGCTGTTGTAAATGTAAACAATGAGTGTAAAAACACTAAAATAAGACTCCAGGCACCCAGGCCCGAAATCAGTTACCAAAAATACACTATCTGATGCAAAACAGAGACTTCCAGGGAAGAAACTGCAGAACATCAGATGGTAGATGCAGAACACAACGCCTAACTACCCGTAGGTGAAGACGTAAACATGGGGAAAAGAACAGAATTCATTCTGTTATTCAGCTAAAACTCCCAAGAAAATTTAGTAATAATAATTACAAAAACTATGCCAAAAGCATGGGAGAATAGCAAGGGGGGACTTAAAGGACAGGGAGAGAGGAAAAGACTTAAAAAACAGTGTAACTAAATAATCAGAATGACAACAAAATGGCTGCTGCCTCGAAAATAGGTAACTTAACATAATTTCATTAAAAAATTTTAAGTTACAGCCCTGATAATATTCTGTCACACATTTTTTTCCTCTCCTCCTTCTCTATCCTCCTTAGAATCACCATTTCACTAATATTTATGTGTCTGGCATCATTTAAACTGAGATTTATAAGCACAAAGATCAGTCAGATGTTAACTGATGAAGGGCCAAACTTAGAATGATTGATGGCGCCAATTTCGGAACGTCCTTGACACTGCGCATGCGCAGTAGGGGCGAAGTGTGGAGGGCCTTTCAGGACATGTTTTCTTTGGTTTTAGATGCAAATTTGGGGGATTGGGGGGCAAAATTTGTGTTTGGCCCTATATTTTAAGAGTTAGCACCAGCTATGTCTGGGTCATTGGTACAGTATAAAAATTTCCTCATTTTGAACTAAGTTATCATTCGGGCTCCCACAGCGAGCCCAAATATAGACCTAGGGACATGGCTTGAACAAACTTGAATCTCATTCCCCTAAGGATGCTGCATACCAAATATCAAAACATTCCGACTGCTGGATCTGAAGAAGATTTTTAAAGAAAATTCCTCATTTTGAACTAAGTTGTCATTCAGGCTCCCATAGTGAGCCCAAATATGAACCAATGGACTTGGCTTGAACAAACATGAATCTCACCCCTCTAAGGTTGCTGCATGCCAAATATTAAAACATTCCGACTGCTGAATCTGAAGAAGATTTTTTGAAGAAAAATTCCTCATATTGACTAAGTTATAATTCGGGCTCCCACAAATATGGACCCAGGGACTTGGCTTTAACAAACTTGAATCCCCCCCCATCCAAGGATGCTACACACCACATATCAAAACATTCCGACTGCTGGATCTGAAGAAGAAGATTTTTAAAGAAAATTCCTCATTTTGAACTAAGTTGTCATTTAGGCTCCCATAGTGAGCCCAAATATGAACCAATGGACTTGGCTTGAACAAACATGAATCTCACCCCTCTAAGGTTGCTGCATGCCAAGTACCAAAACATTCCGACTGCTGAATCTGAAGAAGATTTTTAAAGAAAAATTCCTCATATTGACTAAGTTATAATTCGGGCTCCCACAAATATGGACCCAGGGACTTGGCTTTAACAAACTTGAATCCCCCCCCCCCCCCCCCCCAAGGATGCTACACACCACATATCAAAACATTCCGACTGCTGGATCTGAAGAAGAAGATTTTTAAAGAAAATTCCTCATTTTGAACTAAGTTGTCATTCAGGCTCCCATAGTGAGCCCAAATATGAACCAATGGACTTGGCTTGAACAAACATGAATCTCACCCCTCTAAGGTTGCTGCATGCCAAATATCAAAACATTCCGACTGCTGAATCTGAAGAAGATTTTTAAAGAAAAATTCCTCATATTGACTAAGTTATAATTCGGGCTCCCACAAATATGGACCCAGGGACTTGGCTTTAACAAACTTGAATCCCCCCCCCCCCCCCCAAGGATGCTACACACCACATATCAAAACATTCCGACTGCTGGATCTGAAGAAGAAGATTTTTAAAGAAAATTCCTCATTTTGAACTAAGTTGTCATTCAGGCTCCCATAGTGAGCCCAAATATGAACCAATGGACTTGGCTTGAACAAACATGAATCCCCCCCTCCCCCCTCCCCCCCCCCCCCCCCCCCCCCCCCCCCCCCCCCCAAGGATGCTGTATACCAAATATCAAAACATTCCGACTGCTGGATCTGAAGAAGATTTTTAAAGAAAATTCCTCATTTTGAACTAAGTTATCATTCGGGCTCCCACAGCAAGCCCAAATATGGACCTAGGGACATGGCTTGAACAAACTTGAATCTCATTCCCCAAAGGATGCTGCATACCAAATATCCAAACATTCTGACTGCTGGATCTGAAGAAGATTTTTGAAGAAAATTCCTCATTTTGAACTAAATTATAATTCGGGCTACAACAGTGAGCCCAAATATGAACCCAGGGACTTGGCTTGAACAAACTTTAATCTCACCCCCCTAAGCATGCTGCATACCCAATATCAAAAGATTCTGCCTGCTGGATCTTGAGAAGAAGATTTTCAAAGAAATTTGCCTGAAATGCACTAAGTTCAAATGTGAGCTCCTATACTGAGCCCAAATATGAACCCAGGGGGCCGATTTGAACAAACCTGAATCAGATCCACCCCACAATGATGCATACCAAATATCA
This sequence comes from Pictodentalium vernedei, assembly GCA_031216915.1. Classification (NCBI taxonomy): domain Eukaryota; kingdom Metazoa; phylum Mollusca; class Scaphopoda; order Dentaliida; family Dentaliidae; genus Pictodentalium; species Pictodentalium vernedei. The sequence goes on from CM062290.1 coordinate 309,823,078, forward strand.
AAACATTCTGACTGCTGGATCTGAAGAAGATTTTTAAAGAAAATTCCTCATTTTGAACTAAGTTATTATTCGGGCTCCCACAGCGAGCCCAAATATAGACCTAGGGACATGGCTTGAACAAACTTGAATCTCATTCCCCTAAGGATGCTGCATACCAAATATCAAAACATTCTGACTGCTGGATCTGAAGAAGATGATTTTTAAACAAAATTCCTCATTTTGAACTAAGTTATCATTCGGACTCCCACAGTGAGCCCAAATATGGACCTAGGGACATGGCTTGAACAAACTTGAATCTCATTCCCCTAAGGATGCTGCATACCAAATATCCAAACATTCTGACTGCTGGATCTGAAGAAGATTTTTAAAGAAAATTCCTCATTTTGAACTAAATTATAATTCGGGCTACAACAGTGAGCCCAAATATGAACCCAGGGACTTGGCTTGAACAAACTTTAATCCCCCCCCATCCAAGGATGCTACACACCACATATCAAAACATTCCAACTGCTGGATCTGAAGAAGAAGATTTTTAAAGAAAATTCCTCATTTTGAACTAAGTTGTCATTTAGGCTCCCATAGTGAGCCCAAATATGAACCAATGGACTTGGCTTGAACAAACATGAATCTCACCCCTCTAAGGTTGCTGCATGCCAAATACCAAAACATTCCGACTGCTGAATCTGAAGAAGATTTTTAAAGAAAAATTCCTCATATTGACTAAGTTATAATTCGGGCTCCCACAAATATGGACCCAGGGACTTGGCTTTAACAAACTTGAATCCCCCCCCCCCCCCCCAAGGATGCTACACACCACATATCAAAACATTCCGACTGCTGGATCTGAAGAAGAAGATTTTTAAAGAAAATTCCTCATTTTGAACTAAGTTGTCATTCAGGCTCCCATAGTGAGCCCAAATATGAACCAATGGACTTGGCTTGAACAAACATGAATCTCACCCCTCTAAGGTTGCTGCATGCCAAATATCAAAACATTCCGACTGCTGAATCTGAAGAAGATTTTTAAAGAAAAATTCCTCATATTGACTAAGTTATAATTCGGGCTCCCACAAATATGGACCCAGGGACTTGGCTTTAACAAACTTGAATCCCCCCCCCCCCCCCCCCCCCAAGGATGCTACACACCACGTATCAAAACATTCCGACTGCTGGATCTGAAGAAGAAGATTTTTAAAGAAAATTCCTCATTTTGAACTAAGTTGTCATTCAGGCTCCCATAGTGAGCCCAAATATGAACCAATGGACTTGGCTTGAACAAACATGAATCCCCCCCTCCCCCCTCCCCCCCCCCCCCCTCCCCCCCCCCCCCCCCCCCCCCCAAGGATGCTGTATACCAAATATCAAAACATTCCGACTGCTGGATCTGAAGAAGATTTTTAAAGAAAATTCCTCATTTTGAACTAAGTTATCATTCGGGCTCCCACAGCAAGCCCAAATATGGACCTAGGGACATGGCTTGAACAAACTTGAATCTCATTCCCCAAAGGATGCTGCATACCAAATATCCAAACATTCTGACTGCTGGATCTGAAGAAGATTTTTAAAGAAAATTCCTCATTTTGAACTAAATTATAATTCGGGCTACAACAGTGAGCCCAAATATGAACCCAGGGACTTGGCTTGAACAAACTTTAATCTCACCCCCCTAAGCATGCTGCATACCCAATATCAAAAGATTCTGCCTGCTGGATCTTGAGAAGAAGATTTTCAAAGAAATTTGCCTGAAATGCACTAAGTTCAAATGTGAGCTCCTATACTGAGCCCAAATATGAACCCAGGGGGCCGATTTGAACAAACCTGAATCAGATCCACCCCACAATGATGCATACCAAATATCAAAACATTCTGACTGCTGGATCTGAAGAAGATTTTTAAAGAAAATTCCTCATTTTGAACTAAGTTATCATTCGGGCTCCCACAGCGAGCCCAAATATAGACCTAGGGACATGGCTTGAACAAACTTGAATCTCATTCCCCTAAGGATGCTGCATACCAAATATCAAAACATTCTGACTGCTGGATCTGAAGAAGATGATTTTTAAACAAAATTCCTCATTTTGAACTAAGTTATCATTCGGACTCCCACAGTGAGCCCAAATATGGACCTAGGGACATGGCTTGAACAAACTTGAATCTCATTCCCCTAAGGATGCTGCATACCAAATATCCAAACATTCTGACTGCTGGATCTGAAGAAGATTTTTAAAGAAAATTCCTCATTTTGAACTAAATTATAATTCGGGCTACAACAGTGAGCCCAAATATGAACCCAGGGACTTGGCTTGAACAAACTTTAATCTCACCCCCCTAAGCATGCTGCATACCCAATATCAAAAGATTCTGCCTGCTGGATCTTGAGAAGAAGATTTTCAAAGAAATTTGCCTGAAATGCACTAAGTTCAAATTTGAGCTCCTATACTGAGCCCAAATATGAATCCAGGGGGCCGATTTGAACAAACTTGAATCAGATCCACCCCACAATGTTGCATACCAAATATCAAACGATCTGCCAGCTGGTTCTGGAGAAGAAGATTTTTTACGAAATTTGCCTGAAATGCACGAAGTTCGAATTCGGGCTCCTATACTGAGCCCAAATATAAACCCAGAGGGCCGATTTGAACAAACTTGAATCAGATCCACCCTACAATGTTGCATACCAAATATCAAAAGATTCTGCCTGCTGGAGCTGGAGAAGAAGACTTTTTAATGTTTTTCCCACTGCCTACAGTGTTAAAAAGTGCTGACTCAGCACTTTTTCAAAGTCCCGAAACTGTACCCTACGATAAAACCGATGGCAATTTTTTTTTACCAATCCTTTCTGTTGGCCCTAAGGAAGCTTCACACCAAATAAAAATTCTCAGTGCCGTGCAGTTTTGGAGATATGGGCTTTTTAATTTTTTTCTATTTTTAGCTCCTGCGGTTCCCACGGTGGCTACAGGAAAAAAAAATGGCATAAATTAGGTACTTATGACGCAATAAGCCCTCACATAAAATTTGGTTCAAATCAGCCTCTCGGTTCGGAAAATAAAAATTTTGGGCAGGGCCAAAAATTTTGCCCCTTCCATAACAACGCCAAATATAGCCCATCAAACTTCTCTTGAACAAACCTGAGTCTACACCTCAAAAGGACGCTGCACACCAAATATCAAGTCTCTGTTACTGCTGGTTCATGAGAAGAAGATTTTTTAAGATTTCAGCACACTTTTTGGGTGTGGTCCTACCAAGGGGCGAGGCAACTTGATTTGAACAAAATCAAATTGCGATGTCATGCCAAACTATTATCTCCAATATCAATTAAATTGGTTCAACAGTTTGGGAGGAGAAGATGCAAACACCATGTTCACGGACGGCGACGGACGGTGAGTGATCACTATAGCTCTCCTGACTGAAAGTCAGGTGAGCTAATGATCCCCAAATTAAGGTTGCATAAAATTGTCCTACACAAGGTGACCCAGACCATCAAGTGTTGTTAAACCCCAATAAATAAATAATTAAATAAATAAACTAGAGGTAGTGTGAGCAAACTCACAAAGTGACCCCCCCCCCCCCCCGTGCCTGAAATGTATAAGTTAGATTATCTCCCCTTGGAAATGTCAGAACGGAATTATATTGCTTCATGCACATCTTCATATGGAGTTCTTCCATTGTGTAAAGTTTCATGAAAATTCTTCAAATGGTTTAGGAGGAGTTGAGCTTACAAGGATGGACAGACGGTATAAGTTAGATTATCTCCCCTTGGAAATGTCAGAACGGAATTATATTGCTTCATGCACATCTTCATATGGAGTTCTTCTATTGTATAAAGTTTCATGAAAATTCTTCAAACGGTTTAGGAGGAGTTGCGCTTACACGGATGGACAGACGGTACAAGTTAGATTATCTCCCCTTGGAAATGACAGAACGGAATTATATTGCTTCATGCATATCTTCATATGGAGTTCTTCCATTGTGTAAAGTTTCATGAAAATTCTTCAAACGGTTTAGGAGGAGTAGCGCTTACAAGGATGGACAGACTGACAGACGGACAGACAGGGTGGTTCCTTTTTACCAGGGCTTCTGCTATACCGGCAGCGGGTCCGTCAACCGGACCCATTCCCCCTGCCGACCATACTATGATCAGTCAGAAAAGCTGGTGGTTAAAATATCCTGTACAATGCTGTATTGTAACGACACTCGGGATCCTTTGTTTCCACGTAATATAGGCACTATTATGTTGTATACTATGCCTACTATTACTGGCGACAACCTGATACCTTATAACCCCCAGACGAGAGGGGGAAACAAAGTTCAAATCCTAAACGTCGCCTATAAAATTTCGGACTCAAATTGTCGTGTTTGGTCCGAAATCACTAGCTTTTATTTTGAGCGACAAATGATGTACTCGTTTTGGAAGCTGTCACTTTTTTCAAATGAGTGTGCATGCTGCTGTCAGGAGTTGTCTGAAGCACGGCCACAACATAGTTTTCACAGTTTTCACAGTGGTTGAATATCATCAGAAAGATACTGATTGAACACTTCCACTTCCGAGCGGTGCACAACTCATTGTGAAAGAACACTGCCACTTTCGAGCGTGCACAACTCATTGTGAAAAACGGGTGTTCAGAAATTAATGAGAAAGTGGTAATTAAAAATAAAAAATAATTACAACTCTGGTATTTGAGAATTATATAACAATATAACCAGGGATATGATTTATGACTTATTGGTTCAATAAAACATGCTCATTTATCATTTTATCATGCCCTGCAACATGTGAAGTTATGACTTTCAGTGTAAAATCAATTTTTCGAATGGTGCCAAGGGAGGCAACTATTTTGTTATTCATATTTCACTGTGTAAATTTTATCTGGTCTTCATATTATGATTCTTTTATTGAGTTTGTGTGAAGCTATATTTTGTTTTATTCGTAAAATTTTTTAAAAATGTACATATTTAAAAAAAAACTCTATTTTTAAACAGACAATGTTTGTCTGTTTTCAAGGGTGTGGTTTGCAGTGCTGATTGACATACTTAACGTCCATTTCTGGCTTCGACTTTCGAGAGTAGCCTGTACAAAAAAAAATGAAAACAACACTGCATGGTTTTCTGTTTGTTTTATTCATTAAATTGAGGATTAAAACCCGAAATCTGAAAATGAAACGTATGTACAAGATAATTATGAGAATTTTTAAAGCAAATTCTATAAAATTGGTAGGCGGTTTCCAAAGAAACTTAACATACCAGTGGATATTTACTTGCCTTATATCGCCAATTTCAGATGCATCCCAACGCGTCTTTCAAGCACTATTACTCGTCCCGAAGCCCCTCCCTTGTTAAGCCTTGTCGCGAACAAGTGTATAGAAGGTTTGCCTCACCTGAGGCAAATCAGCGTATACAGGTGGCGGTTAACCCTTGTCTGTAACAGGTGTATGAGAGGTATGCCCCACTTGAGGCAACTCGAACATGTCCAGGTGGTTAAGCTTTGTCACAAACAGGTGTATGCAAGGTGTGCCCCACTTGAGGCAAATCAAACATGTCCAGGTGGTTGTTAAGCCTTGTTGCGAACAAATGAATGCGAGAATCTTGCTCTTTTGAGACAGTATGTCGGATAACACGTTTAGGCAACTTAAGAGTATGTCCGAGTACCGTCTGAATGAGGTTCTGCAGCACTAGAAGATCTCTTGTCAGATGGTACAAAGGAATTGAATGTATACCTCCTTGATTCCTGATGTCTGCCACTACTGTAAATTTGTCTTGAGAGAAGCAGAATGGAGTGATTCTACAGTAGGGACCACCAGAAACCCTTGCAAGGGTCTGGTCAGCACATCCCAAAATAATATGTTACCCCAAACAAAATTGATCAAAACATTCCCAGCATTAAATATTAAAACAAATACCTTTAGGATCACTGATCCAATGTCGAGTTGTGACAGCACAAAAGTAGGTTTAATCATTATCGACTTATTGTCCGGAAACCAATTGTTTACAATTTACTATGTGAAGGGTCACTGTGACCTTGATCTTTGACCTAGTGATTCCAAAATAAATAGTGCTCTTTCTTGCGCCAATGCCAACCAACCTATGAAGTTTCATGAACATGAGTAGAACCAAAGTCAAATTGTCACCTGAAAACCAATTGTTTATGATTTATTATGTTGAAGGTCACTGTGACCTTGACCTTTGACCTAGCGAGTGACCTTGACCTTTGACCTAGCGAATCCAAAATAAATAGGGGACTTCCGCTCACCTAGGGCAACCTTTGAAGTTTCTTGAATGTGGGTCAAACCAATATCAAGTTATCATCTGAAAACCAATTGTTTACAATTTACTACGTTCAGGGTCACTGTGACCTTGACCTAGTGAGTCCAAAATAAATAGGGTTCTTCCTCTCACAAAGGCGAACCTACATATTAAGTTTCATGAATATGGGTTGAACCATAGTCAAGTTATCATCTGGAAACCATTTTTTACAATTTACTATGTTCAAGGTCACTGTGACCTTGATCTTTGACCAAGCAAGTCCAAAATAAATAAGGTTCTTCCTCACACCAATGCCTACCTACCTATGATGTATCATGAACGTGGGTCGAACCATTATGAAGTTACCAATTGTTTACGCCCACCTGCCATTCACCAAACTATAAGTCGAGTTTGACTTTGTCACAACTCGACTAAAAATGCATTTAAAAAACGTCCTGTCACAGCTCATTGCTCATGCAGGGATGGTGCAGAACAACAGATAGATCGAACAAAAGTATTGTTATCGGTGGAATTGGTGGAATTGGCTGACACTTCCTGAACATTTCTGCATATGCAGCGGTCAATCGACAGTGTACCATTCAGGAGTGTACCATTCAGGTGTCTTGTTTTTTTTCTGTAATTTGGCTTTATTTTGGTGGGGTTCAAAATTAAGTGTTTGGCCTGATTCTTAGAATAGAGCTAGCTAGCTCATCTGGGCCAGTGATAATGGTTATTAATATTTAGGACAGAAAGTCGATTTCACAAGGACATATTTTTGAATAGGCACTAACACTGCTTTCTATTCAGTTGTGCTGATTTGCAGATAGGACACGTATACTCAGAAAGCTATGAATGGAAAGAAAATAGGAGATAAAAAAAAACTTCCAAGATGATGGGAAAAGTGTCACCTCCAAAGGCCAAAATACACCCCTCTCTGAAACTGATGCTTGTAAGAAACACCATAATCCGCAAAAAAGAAAACTCTTCATCAGTCACAAAAAAGGGAATTCTGCTTTATTGCCCATTCCAGGGAGCTGTTTGAGTGTCTTACATACCAGCAATGTCGAAAACGGATGAAAAAGGCCAAGACAAAAAAACGTTTATGCAGAATTAAAATTGCCTGAGCGGTAGGCATGCAAAAAAAATTTGATGTGTCAGATTTCTAGGACTGGGTTCTTACACCACTCCAAAAAAAGAAATCCATGATTTTCAAGGACTTTTCTCAAGAATTTTCAAGCATTTTCAGGACTTGTGTCTAAAATAATTTTAGATATCCATGCAAAAGCATGTACCCCAAATTAATTTTTATTTTAAAATAACATACCTGTTGTTCATTTCGATGATCATTCACGATATGATTCAACAAAGGAATCAAAAATGCAGCAGTCTTCCCTGAACCTGTAAAATCCATAAAATAAACTACAGTATTTATTTTGGAGGAAAATATGTAGATTTTTAATGATTTTTTTTACTGTGCTCTCTGAGTCTGACCAAATTTACAGATACTGTGGCTGAAGCTCGTGATTTTCTAAAGAGCATTCATCAAGATAATGTTCATGGAATGTTTCATGCTATCTTCCATGTTACGAGTGATGAAAACATAATTTTCATGACATCTTTCATTAATTTGAAAGGAGAATCTCCAAATCCTTTTCCTATTTGGTATTGTTTCATCAATGAAAAACAGCAACAACTTCAATAAATTTCCTTGCAGGTATTTCAGCAGGTACTGAAAACAAATTAGTATAGCTCTGAACATTCCAGTTGGTTAATTCATCACCTTTGGATGCATTATAACCAGTCATTAGGGAAAAAATTGCACCTAAGCTGTGATGGCAGGGTTCATGCAGCTAATCAGAAGCAGATTCCAGGCTTTTCAAGGCCATTTTCATGCCAAATTCAAGGTTTTTTAAGGCTTCATAAAAGTTAAATTCAAAGTTTTTCAAGGCTATTGATGCGATTCCTGGACGTTTTTGCTTCCACATTTTATGAAGCCCATCACGAAAAAAGGTTGTTATATTTAGAAAGATTGTTTTCAAGGATTTTCCAGGCCACTTTTGGAGTTTTGAGGAAATTCAATGACTTTCCAGGCCTTCAAAATTGATTTTCAAATTCAAGGCCCACGGGAACCTTGGATGGATGGTAAAAATGAAGTCCACCAAAGGCAATAACTTTACAAAAATACTTTGACTAACACTTGCGTTATTTATTTCTTTATTTCTTTATTTCTTTATTTATTTATTGGTATTTAATGTCATATATTTCTGCAGAATGGCTAATCGTGACCATAACATGGATACAAGAAGCCCCATGGGGGCTGATGCACACACGCACCTATTTATTTATTTATTGGGGTTTAAGGTCACATACTTATGCACAGTGGCTAATCGTGACCATGACAGTTTTACGGTTGGAGGAAGCCGGAGTACCCAGAGAGAACCACCGAGAAACGACTAGCACCTGTCAGCTCCTCAACATTCTAACTTTGTTCAAGTTCCACTCAATCAGGGTTACAGTGATTGAAGACATGTGCACCATCGACATGCAGTATGCCTTAGTACTCAGCGTCATCGTGCCCCCATTGTAGGCAACATGAAGTGCCTTGCCCAAGGACACAATGCAGGTCGTCCCGCACTGGGATCAAACTCGGGACTTCTAGCATAGAAGTCCAACAGTCTACCACTGAGCCAACATGCTCCCGATGCACGCACCTGGCCAAGTTGTTTAAAGGAGTTAATTAGCATCTATGGCCAGTAAGCACTATAGAGGAATGAAGTCATGTAACTATTCATAACTCTGTTGTCCAGTAAGATGAATGTTTCTGGTATTGAGATGCTAGCACACAAATCATGTCCTGATTTCCAGTAATGGAAAATAGGGAGCTCAAATATCAACCTAGGACTTATCTTGAACCAACTGGACCAAGTTGAAATTCGGGCTCCAGTAAGGAGCCCAAATATTAATCGGGAAACTTGATTTAAACAGCCTTGAATCTGGCCACTGTAAAGATGCTGTATATCAAACAACAAAAGACTCTGACTGGTGAATCTGAAGAAGATTTTTAAAGATTATTCCCCATATAGAACTAAGTTAAAATTCAAGCTCTCATAGAGAGCCCAATTATTAACCAATAGGTTTGTTTTGAACAAACATGAATCTGACCCCTATAAGTGGTTCTGGAGAAGAGTTTTACAAATTATTCATCATATTTGACTAAGATAAAATTCAGGCTCCAACTGGGAGCTGAAATATTAACCCAGGGGCTTGGTTTGAACAAACTTGAATCTGACTCCTCCAAGAATAGTGTATACTATATATCAGAAGATTCTAATGGTGGGTTCCTGAGAACAATTTTAAAGAATATTCCTCATATTAAACGAAGTTAAAATTCAGGCGCCAATAGGGAGCCCTTGTGGGACCTAATTTTAATAAATTTCAATTTGACCTCGTATGGATGCTACATCCCAAACATGAAAAGATTCTGATTCCTGGAACTAACTGAAGATTTTGGAATATTACTCTCCATATCACACTAAGCTGAAATTCAGGCTCCCACAGAGAGCCCAATTATTAAGCGATGGGTTTGATTTGAACAAACTTGAATCTGACCCCTAGCAAGGATTCTGTATACCATATATCAAAAGATTCTGACTACTGGTTCTGGAGAAGAAGAGTTTTAAGGATTACTAGCAGGGTTACCCGGCGTTGCTCGGGCTGAGGAGAGTATTAAAATTACCCCTAGTAGACCCTTTTGAAGACCTATATCGGTGAGAAAAATTTTGGTCATAACTGTTGGTGCCCCTCAACACCCCCACCACACCCCACCCCACCCCACCCTGGCACTTTTTTTAAACCTCACCATTAGATTCCTGGTAAAAAATTACCCCTAGTAGACCCCTTTGAAGACCTATATTGGTGAGAAAAATTTTGGTCTTACCTTTTGGTGCCCTTCTACAAACCCACCCCCACCGATACTTTTTTAAACCTCACCATTAGATTCCTGATAAAAACGTACCCCTAGTAGACCCCTTTGAAGTCATATATCGGTAAAAAAAATTTGGTCATAACTTTTGGTGCCCCCTACACCCCCACCCCACACACTTTTTCTGTAATGATGTTGCGTACCAAATATTAAAAGATTCTGACTGGTGGTGAGAGAGAAGATTCTTTGAAGAGTACTTCTCATATTGCACCAAGTTAAAAATCGAGCTCCTCTTCCAAGCCCAAATATGTTAAGAGGGACTTAATTGTAACAAATTGGTATCTGCACCCCCCAATGCCCCACGGATGCTGTACCAGTGACGCATGGGAAAGGCGTGCGATCACTCTCGTGCAACATCGCTCACGCAGAAATTCTCCAAGGTGTGCAAATAATCGCTTGCTCTATTCTTGGGTGTGTTTTCATCCTTTTGAGTTGCGTCAACAGAAACATTCAATTAAGTTTTGATGTTGGGAAATTTTCAAGAATCACTCACAATTTGAAGTGTTTAAAGTACAATTCCAAACAATTTCCTTTCGATTGTTATGAACATGACAACTCTCCCAGAACTTACTCCCGCCACAATAGGAACACGCATGTTCAGATAAAAAAACGGTGGTCATTCTGAGATCAGAGAAACATTTTAATACTTCCGTATTTTTTTTTATCAAACACATGCAGAATGTTGCCCCGTTCCTTATTTTCTTTTATACATGTGACACCTGTCGCTCTAATTCACCAGTGACATGAATTTATGCATCCATTTTCCATGATTTTAATAATCTGCCATTTAAAATCCAGAACTAATTTTGGAGGGTTACATATATTTTCACCGTCAAAATTTCCATCCGTGTTCAGTTGTATTCATACATTCATTTTGAAGGACACTTGTCAATGGAAACTGTAAAATAAATCAAAATCACTCTCCCCACATTTTTCACTCTTGCAAACTTTATTTGAGGTGAGATTTTCCACTCGCCTCCATTTTGCTCCCTTTCCTTACTGCTGAATACCAAATATCAAGATTCTCTTCAGTGGTTCAGGAATAAAAGATTTAAATTTTTGCAAGTATGCTAAGTACTTTTTTGATTCCCTCTGAGAGTATACTATGACACAATGGACAGCATTTTTTTTTACCATTCCATTCTTCTAGTCCTAAAGATGCTTCATACCAAACTGATAGTGGCAATAATAATACCAAATATCATTAATATCCTTCAAGGCTATCAAAAGTTCTGAGCCGCTTACGACTTTGAATAATTGGATATGGGTATGTGAAGTTCGAGTTTCTGACCTTGACCTTGTGGACAGACATTCTAACTTTATTTGTGACACACTCTCTGATAGTGAGCAACAGTAATACCAAGTATCATTAATATCCTTGGAGGGATTTAAAAGTTCTGAGCCAGACATGACACATATTTGGAAATGGGGTATGTAAAGTTGAACGAAGCCTGTGGCCTTGACCTTGTAGACAGGCATTCCAACAACCTTATTCGCGACACACCCTCCAGTGATGGGCAACATTAATACCAAGTACCATTAATATTCTTCAAGGTTCTCAAAATTTCGGAGAAGGACACGACTTCTTGTTATAGTTGGATTTGGATGTGGGGTATGACTAAGTTTGTGACCTTAATGACAGACATTCCAACTTTATTCGTGGCACACTCACTGAAACTGGGCAACAACAATACCAAGTACCATTAATATCCTTGGAGACATTCAAAAGTTCTGAGCCGGACTTGACTTGTCATAGTTGGATTTAGATGTGGGAGTATGTAAACTTGAACTAATCTGTGACCTTGACCTTGTAGACAAGCATTCCAACCATATTCACGACACACCCTCTGGTGGTAAGCAACATTAATAGCAAGTATCATTAATATCCTTCAAGGCCATCAAAAGTTCTGAGCTGGACACCACCACAAATTTGTAAATGAAAGTATCAATGACACTGCAGCTCAACTTGACCAAGAAAGGACTGAACTAAATAGCAAGTTCCAGTAATGCAATGTTATTCGCTCAAGTTTCTACAGAAAAGACATCACACCAAAGCTCCATATACCAGAAAAAAGATCAGGTGAGGGATGTGACTTCAAGAGTGTGATAATGGAATTGTTGACAATTTATATGCCAACACCAAGATGGCCACTGGTGGCTAGGTTTTTAACGAAATTCAGAAAAATTTGATAGATCCTATCTAGACATCACACCAAAGCTTCATATAAAATTTTGAAAAGATTGGGTAAGAGATGCAGACTGTAGGGTGTGCTAATGGAATTGTTGACAATTTATATGCCAAATCCAAGATGGCCACTGTTAGCCTTTATTTCTCAATGAAATTCATAAAAAATTGATAGCTCTCATCTAGAGATCACATCAAATTTGATGGCCACCAGCGACCATGTTTTTCAACAAAATTCGGTAAAATTTGATAGCTCCCATCTAGACATGACACCAAAGACATATGATATTTGAAACAGATCAGGTGAGAGATGCAGAATGTAGGGTGTCCTAATGGAATTGTTGAAAATTTATATGCAACATCCAAGATAGCAACCAGCAGCCATGTTTTTCAATGAAAATCCAAAAAATTTGATAGCTTCTATTAAGACATTACCCCAAAGCCACATAGGAAATTTGAAAAAGATCGGGTGAGAGATGTGGCCTGTGGGGTGTGCTAATGGAATTGACAATTTATATGCTAAATCAAAGATGGATGCTGGCAGCCATGTTTTTCAATGAAATTCAAAAAAAATTGACAACTCCCATCCAGACAATACCCTAAAGCAACATATGAAACTTGAAACTGATCGGGTGAGAAATGAGGCCCGTAGAGTGTGCTAAAGGAATTGTGGATGGTCAGGGGAATGGAAGGACAATGGATGTACAGATGGACGAAAGATCACAACCCATCCCAATAGCTCATACTTGACGTTGTCAAGTTGAGCTAAAAATAAGTTGATCATTTGACAAAACCACTATTTTCGTTATGCAAAAGTACCCCAATGTTTCATATATGATTTGTATGAACATGCTCATATTGAATAAATAAATTAATGAAGGTGAGAATTTACTGGCTTTATCAAATAAACTTTGCAAGAGTTTTTCATCCCAATGTTGTTACCCAATCACTTATGGAAAGTTCCGGTGCAGGATGAAGTGCAATGTTATTTTCCGTCGATATTAACTGTCTTGGAAAGTCAATGGTGATGACTGTATACACTTGTTTCTAACATATCACATGCGTCAATGGAACCAACCTAGGTTTGCCAATACTCATTGTGGGGTTTATTGGAAGCATAACTGCACTTCATTTGAAATAATCTGAAATTTTATATCCGATAATGCACAGTTCTTGCTAAAAAAAAAAAAAAAAAAAAATGCACAGTTACTGTTTGTGGCTATAAAGTATTCAGTGTCAGAGAATAAAATCTTGAATTTTGAGGTAACCTATTTACCGTTCATCTGGATATAATTAAGAAGATCGATTCCAGTACAGCCATCTGATCCCTCTGGAGATGTTATATACCAAATATGAAAGAATTCTGACTGGTGGGTCTGAAGAAGGTTCTTTAAAGAATGTCCTCACCTTGCTCTAAGTTAAAACTTGGGCCCCCACAGAAAGCTAAATGAAGGTGTCAGTGACACTGTATCTTAACATGACTGTGTGTAGTGTTTGATGAAAGGGATAATATTCAATGCTTATGAAAGGATTATGAAATAAGACAAGAATTGTGATAATTGAGAATAAGTTAATTTCTGTTCCATGACAAATTCCACACATATATATATGGGATTTGATAATTATCTATAATTAGCTAATATAACACATGGCGCCTTGATGGTGGTAAGAAATAACCTGTCATCTGACACTTGGCCACTTGATGCAGATCAGTTGTGGGATGCAGACTTGAGATTTAATGTTGACAGTATTATTCTCTCACCTAAATATTAATGAATTTAACGATGTTTGTTTATTTTCTCTTGAAATGATAAACTCAATGCCAACATCTACGGAGTATTAAGATAATTTGTCAGACATAATCTGGTTTGGATTACCTCTGCTGGTGATGGCCAGTTGTTTCAATTCTCCCTTGAGTTTGATGGCATCAGTAGCAACTTGGCCAGAGCTGTGACACTGAGGTGTTGATGACCTGACATGACAACCAGAAGGTCTGTAGTCACTGTTCCTTTACATTATTCACTTATACCTAAGTGAAGAATGAACAGCTTACATAGAATTTAGATTCTGACAGGTCGATCTGTAGAAGATTTTTAAAGAAATTTCCTCATATTGTACTAATTTAAAATTTGGGCTCCCATAGAGAGCCCAAATATAATCCCAGGGACTCGATTTGAACAAACATGAATCTGACCTGCCTAAGAGATGCTGTATACCAAATATGAAAGGATTCTGACTGGTTGATCTGAAGAAGAGTTTTAAAGAAATTTCCTCATATTGCACTAAGTTAGAATTTGGGCTCCCATAGGCAGCCCAAATATAAACCCAGGGACTTGATTTGAACTTGAATCTGACCCTCAGAACAATGATGTTTACCCAATATTAAAACATTCTGACCAGTGATTCTGAAGAAGAAGATTTTTAAAGCTCCCCCCTCCTTCCCACCTATGGATGTTGTATGCCAAATATAAGATTCTGATCTGTGGTTCTGGAGAAGAAATTTTTTTTTAATATTTGCAAATATGCTGACTCAGCATTTTTTTGATGCCTTCTACAGAACACCCTAACTCAACCAATGACAATTTTTTTTAACAATTGATTCTACTGGTCCTAAGGATACTTCATACCAAATAACACTTCTCTGTTCCGTGTGGTTTGGGAAATATGGGCGTTTGAAAATATATTCCATTTTTAGCTCCTGGGGTTCCCATGGGAAACTTTTTTTAGCATGAATCAAGTACTTATGACTCAATAATACCACATACAGAATTTCATTCAAATCGGACCATCGGTTCAGAAAATAGAAATTTTGGGTGGGTGCAAAAATCTTGCCCCTCTCATAACAAAGGCAAATATTGCTCCACGAACTTCGATTGAGCATACTTGATACTAAATGTTAGAAGGAAACTCCATACCAAATATCAAGTCATTGTACCTACTGGTTCATGAGAAGAAGATTTTTCTACAATTTTAGAGCATTTTCCCCAACCCCCTCCATGGAGGGTGGTAACTTTATTTGAACAAACTTGAATGGACATATGATAAGGAGCATGCATATCAAATTTGGTTCAATTTGGTCCAGGGGTTTAGGAGAAGTATGACATGTAGAGTTCACGATGGATGGATGGACGACGGACAGAAAGTTAAAAAATTTATAGTAATTTATATATTTTTTATACTTACCAATGACCCAGACATAGCTGGTGCTAACTCTTAAAATATAGGGCCAAACACAAATTTTGCCCCCCAATCCCCAAAATTTGCATCTAAAACTAAAGAAAACATGTCCTGAAAGGCCCTCCACACTTCGCCCCTACTGCGCATGCGCAGTGTCAAGGACGTTCCGAAATTGGCGCCATTAATCATTCTAATAACCAGTGCCTGGTAAGCGCTATGTACTCAGCGGGGAGGCAAGAGTTCCCAACTCCTGGGAGGGCCATCCCCGTCTGGGTCATTGGTAAGTATAAAAAATATATAAATTACTATAAATTTTTTAACATTTTTATACTGTACCAATGACCCAGACATAGCTGAATAGTAAAAAGGCTGGAGGGCCAAGGACATAGAGCAAAATGGAATACGCTCAATAAAATAAAATAGAGTCATCCCCTGTAGGGAAAAAGAAGTAATAGGCCTTACATGTATCTTTCTTATTTATGATAAATTAGAAAGATACAACACCTTCCAAAATTGAGCTTCATACATCCATGTACTCTATTAATATCCAATATAATCCTTATACTAATAATTTTTAAAGTAAGCCAATAAATAAAGTAAGTCTAGAGAATAGAGACTCTTATACTCCTAAAAGTGTCTGAGGATTGCATAATCATGTCCGTTGACATATGCAATATTCAAAAGCTATACTTTAAAAACTAAGACTTGAATGAATTTTAAAAACCTAAACTTCTCACTAAACAACCATCCCAATAACAGCTCAGAATTACTAACTCCGGAGGAGGTATCCCCTTGTTTTCATAGTAAAACAGGTGACCCAAGGGAACACCCTCCCCCCCCCCCCCCCCCTTTTTCTTGCCCTGGGTCAAATAGCCCAGAGCGAAGAGGGCAGCCGAACGGAGACACTGCCGAAACAGACAGCCTACCTAGCTATAGTAGCAACTGTTAAGTGAATGACATTCTGAGCAGTGGATAATAGACCTAACAATAGAGGCCTCCAGAAATGGACTCGATATTTCTGAGATAAAATTCATGAATGTGGATGGCTGAGCGCAATGAGCGGCCTTCAAAAATCTATAATAGCGACACTATTAATATAAGCCCAAGAAGTAGAAGAACTCTTACTTCATGAGCCGAAATCTTAAGCACAACTGCTAAGTCAATGATATACTATAAGCACTACCGATAGTTAATAGAATCCATTAACAATAAAATGGAGCGTAACGTCCTTCTACTAGACATCAAAGACAGAAGAAGCTTACGCCCATAGAAATAAACAGAAATCTGTTTATAAATACATAAACTGTACCCGGAAAGAGTAAAGGCCTATGCCCATACGAAGACGGGAGGACCTTAAAATAATAGGTTCCGGATAATAGGAGCCTAACTCTTATGCAACAATCCAACCTAAATAGTAACGGAAGTATTGATTCCGAAACTATGAAAGTGAAAATCATCCATCGATAGTGCATGAAACTCACTGACTCTACAGTAAAAGAGAAACCAACAGAATTACTGTCTAAAAGGTCAGAATTTGAAAACTACTGTTTCCAGAGGCTCAAATGATTACTTAGCTAAATAAGAACCGAAGTTAAAATCCGTATAGGAATTTAATCTAAAGATTCTAAGTCTATTTATCAAAAAGTTACTAACTGACTTAGATAAAG
This sequence comes from Pictodentalium vernedei, assembly GCA_031216915.1. Taxonomy (NCBI): domain Eukaryota; kingdom Metazoa; phylum Mollusca; class Scaphopoda; order Dentaliida; family Dentaliidae; genus Pictodentalium; species Pictodentalium vernedei. Next base: position 309,840,329 of record CM062290.1, read on the forward strand.
AGACAAAAGACTCAATTGTAAACTATCGTAGAGTGCATAGGTATGAGGTAACATAAACCTATAACCTAAATAATAACAGGCTGCAGTAGATCTTGTGAAACAAGTATACTAAAAAATAGCAATGAGTAGTATGGAGGGATCAACAATATGAACATAATGATCCCTACACCACGACGGAAGACCCTCCACTTTAGCCGCATAGAATAGCGGAGAAGAGGATCTCCTATAGTAAGAAATCGCGTCCAAAGCTCGTCCAGTACAGTGCTTACAATGCAATACGGACCACACAACGGAATACACGAAGGTTGCGACCTTGCAGGTTGTGATAAAGATGACACGATTTACCCAGTGAAAAAGATCCTCACATAGAGGAAGATTTCACGTTAAAACCCACAGTAGACAAGAGAGAAAATTACTCATGATCTCTGTGAAGATAGAGATGCTATCAACAGAAATGTATTGAGGTTGTTTATCTTAGCAATACCTGCTAAAACAACAGCGCCGGAGGATACGCGTATCCTATCATTCCATCCTATAGATCAATAGAGCGTTAAGAATATTAGCTCAGAGATCTGGACAAGCCAACACATACGTCTGCAATTTGATTAGCAAGCTGTGTCATAAATAAATCATCATTGGGCGCTCCCATAGATAGCAAATCTGATTGAATACTTGTTTGTTGAGAGTCCATTCTGACAGCAACAAGCGACCCGTAAGAGAACGGGAGTCCGATAAAACAATCAGACGACCCGGAATATGACGGACCAAAACTGAACTTGGTGTACTATAACCAACAGACGGATTCTTTCCATTAAATTGAATAACGGAAACGAAAGAGTGCCTCCCTGGTTCCGGAGATACGCCACTACTGTCGAATTAAAGGACAGGAATTTGGGCATGCGTTTCTGAATAATGTTCATGCAATGACATAAAGCAAGCCTAAAAAACATTATTCCGCGGAAGAAAACTGATTGCTAAAAGACTGCGGAACCCAAAGACCCTGGCACTTCGAATCCGTAGGGATCAGTATTATATCCCAATCTGTATGACTGGCAACCGTCATAACAGCCACACTCGGGTCCGGCAACTGCGGCGGCACTCTCTGAGTCAACCACCGAATGTTTGCCCCAGTCTGAATCTCTTGTAACACTAGATAGACAAGAGAACGTATAAATCGAGCAATTCATGGATTGCCGAAAAGTTGCCGTCGAAGAGAAGCTCCTCCGAGAACGAAGCGACTCTGAGAGAGTTCTTAACCTTACTATCCACGCGAGTGGATGTAGCTAGGGCTGCGTCACGTCTAACTAACTCCAATCAGCCACTGAAGGGCGGAGTTATACGTGAACAAACTACTGCCCTCAAAAGAAATTACATTGAGAATAATATCCCGTAAATCTTTTCTTGAAGACGTAATGATAACGCCTCAGTAAGGCGGATTACGTATAATAAAGCGTCTAAGTTAAGTCTACTATACATAATGTCGTTCCCAACATTGAAATTGGAAAAGACATAAACGGCGAAAAAGAATATATGCAGTTTTAAATCACACCGTCTAGACGCATATGAACTCTCGGTATGCCCTGCTCTGCCAAAATAAACTATTTGTATAAATGATAAAATGGCAGAAATGAGCAACGCGGACAAGAAACTAAACTATCATGCTTAGTAGCAGGCTTGTATATATATATATAGCGTCGAAAAATAAAACACATGTTGTAATGACAATATTGGACTACGTCGGTAAGTCAGGGACAATGTCCCCGAACCGATCGAAAAATCCGAGTCCAATGACGCTATAAGTCTCTTATCCAAGATCGCAGCAATGAAGTCCGAAATAATAATCACTGGAAGATAATGCCAAAAGATATGAAAGGCATCTTCCGATACTACTAAAGGGAAAACTCGAAATCTTTCGAATCCCTTTCGCCATCCTGTCGGACCCTATAAAGCGTTCGGTCGTCCGTACCTGATGCAACCGCGGACCGCACCGACCCAGCGCCGTCGGATAATTCCTGATTCGACCGAGAAACTGTCAATTGCTGGGATGCTGCGAAACAACTGTGCTAACTCGGATAGCACGTCCGTCACTGAGGCCTGAGGAGAAGCGGTCTTACGATGCATTGCCGCTGGAAGCTCCGTGATCGTTACCCCGTGCATACTACCAATATGCGAGCGAACGGAGTGTATAGGCCCCGTGTCCCTTGGCTACCGGATGGCGCGACCTATTCGCCATGGAATCACTGAATGCCGAAACTGATCGGATACTCGAGGTCACGTAGCCAATGTGCGGTCGTGTGCCCTGCTGTGAGGATGAGGAAGCATTAAAGACAGTCTCTCGGACTGTCAATATAACGGAGCGTCCCGACCAACGGACATATGCTCCGAATGTAAAATATCTGAACCACAACATGCGGTCCCCTATGTTGTTGGGCGAGAGAGGGACCTCTCTCGCTCACAGCCCGGACGGACCTGGACCAGCCAGGAACCGGACTAACAGGCTTCCTCCGATCTGTCCTCAATCTGCCGTCACTGGGTGAGTACTAAAGTAATTAAAGTGCTCGCATCACCCAAATCTCCTTCCTAGACCGCAACGGACGAACCCGGCAGCCGAACCATTCGATGAATGTACGCTACACCGGGTGAGCTAGCGAATGTCACTCCGTAGGCGATAGACATATTCCATGAGCACTTATTGCCGCTAACTCTTCATTAACTATGACGACAGAGGTACACTTTTGAAAGACATCTCCATAACTCTTCGAACAAGAAACCAGAAATGCTTGGTTAGCAAGCATAAAATAATAATATATATAGCGTCGTTCAATAATTCAAAAGTTTGTGTGACATTATTGGACTATGTCGGAACTGAGGGACGATGTCCCTGAACCGAACCAAAAATTTCTAAGTCCACCGACGCTATCAGTTTCTTATCCGGCATCGCAGCATTCTGGTCCGACGAAAGAAGCTGGAGAAGACCAAGTCAGATGACATACACAACAGCATATGTTGTTCCGAAAGGGAAAGCTCGAAATCCTCCGAATCCCTTTCGGTATCCCGTCGGACCGGATGAAACTTTCGGACGTCTGTACCCGCTTCCGCGGAGCGTCCCGACCCAGCATCGTCGGATAAAATATATGCGACAGATTCAGTTGATGCTGGGATGCTGCGATAAACTGTGCTATTAAGGAAAGCACGTCCGTTCCCGAGGCCTGTGCAGTAGCGGTCTTACGATGCATTGCCGCCGGAAGCTCCGTGTACATTGACTCCCGCACACTTCCTATGCGAACGTCCGGAGTCTGCAGGCCTCGTGTCCCTGGCTACCGGATGGTGTGACCTGGTCGCCGAAGAATCCTTGATCGGCGAAGCTGGTAATATATCGGCGGTCACGCAGCCAAGGTGCGGTCGTGTGCGCTGACGAGAAGAGGAAGCCTTAGCAGTCTCAGCGGACTGCCTATACAACGGAGCGTCCCGAGCGACGGACGTATGCTCCGCTTACGACACATTTTGTACCACAACATCTGGGGCCTCTCTCGCTTGCCGTCCGGATGGACCGGAACGAGCTATGAACCGGACTAAAAGGCTTCCTGCGTTCTCCCTCCGATCCGCCGTCACTGGGTGTGCATTAGGTTAGTTTATAGTGCTCGCATCACCCCAAAATTCCTTCTAGACCGCAACGGACGAACCCGGCTGCCGAACCATTCGGTGAATGGACGCTACACCGGGCGAGCTAGCGGACGTCAAAGGCCGTCGAACCTACTAGGGTCCTCTTAGGCAATTGGCGTATTTACATGAGCACTTTTCCGCTAGCCCTTCATTAATTGTGACGATGGAGGCACACTGTTGGAAGACATCACAGATACATCACCCTAATCTTGATCGTCTGAAATAGAAATTGATAAAGTAGACTGACCCTGCGGGGAAAGGACCGGAGTGTCCAAATCCCCAACAACATACCGTGACATACGCTTCCCATATTGTCATCGAAATCACACGATACAGAACAGGAGTTAATGCGAGTACACTGACCACATATAGAATGATAATAAAGTCAGAGGAAGACTTCCTCTTAAAACAATTGATCAATATCCTTTCAATGTGAAAAGAAAACAAGTCCTGGTACTCGCACTAACCCCTGGCAATCAAAATACATAATAATAATATGATCCATTGATATAGAAAAAATAATTGAAATCAAAATATTTTGAAAAAATATTTTTTCAGAACAGCCCAAGTTTCTGAAAAGTAACGTTGAGCCCCAATGGATCCCAAGCCTAAGTGTGGACAAAAATTTTAAAAATATTTTAAACAATTTATTCAACACTTACGAACAATAATAATGTATCTAGTTATGATTAAAATAACATCAAGATATTATTTTTTAGAAATCCCCCCCTCACACAGAGGGCTGTTGAAAATGTAAACAATGAGTGTAAAAACACTAAAATAAGACTCCAGGCACCCAGGCCCGAAATCAGTTACCAAAAATACACTATCTGATGCAAAACAGAGACTTCCAGGGAAGAAACTGCAGAACATCAGATGGTAGATGCAGAACACAACGCCTAACCACCCCTAGGTGAAGACGTAAACATGGGGAAAGAACAGAATTCATTCTGTTATTCAGCTAAAACTCCCAAGAAAATTTAGTAATAATAATTACAAAAACTATGCCAAAAGCATGGGAGAATAGCAAGGGGGAACTTAAAGGACAGGGAGAGAGGAAAACACTTAAAAAAACAGTGTAACTAAATAATCAGAATGACAACAAAATGGCTGCTGCCTTGAAAATAGGTAACTTAACATAATTTCATTAAAAAATTTTAAGTTACAGCCCTGATAATATTCTGTCACACATTCTTTTCCTCTCCTCCTTCTCTATCCTCCTTAGAATCACCATTTCACTAATATTTATGTGTCTGGCATCATTTAAACTGAGATTTATAAGCACAAAGATCAGTCAGATGTTAACTGATGAAGGGCCAAACTTAGAATGATTAATGGCGCCAATTTCGGAACGTCCTTGACACTGCGCATGCGCAGTAGGGGCGAAGTGTGGAGGGCCTTTCAGGACATGTTTTCTTTAGTTTTAGATGCAAATTTTGGGGATTGGGGGGCAAAATTTGTGTTTGGCCCTATATTTTAAGAGTTAGCACCAGCTATGTCTGGGTCATTGGTACAGTATAAAAATATGATCACTTGAGCTCCCCTGACTCAGTAAGGTGAGCTAAATAGTGATACAGAATGGGATAATATCCAATAAATTATGATAATGATGGGTTTCATCAGAGGTAGCAGAAGCTCAATTAACCCTCTGCAAACTGATATCAAAATACAAAACTTCACTAAGAAAATTTTCTTCTCATAGAAATTTAGCCAATTCAATATTGTTTGACAAGAGCTCTATTAAGTAAGACTGAATTAGTTAAAGTGCTAGTTGCATTATGGGAAACAACCTCAACTTGGCAATTTTGCTATTTCAACATCATTGTGTGGAGAGTAACTCCCAGCACTCTGGTAGTATTTCAAAATTTCCATTATTTGACTCCATATTGTCAGTACAGAATGAAACATTTAACAAAATATATCTTGTTTGACAGAGCTCAGTGAGCTCTGTCAAACAAGATATAATTTATTACATTTCCAGTTGCACTGTGGGAAAAATTTGCTGCTGAAAACTATGGCTTTTTGACATCAGAGTGCAGAGAGTTAAAGGTCTGGGGCAGAAACGTCCAAGATATACTGGGTCAGCTATTGTTCACCACAGAGTGAAACATTTACAAAAGAGAATCACAGACTTGGAAATTCCACTCCCTTCCTTGACTATCAGTCCATTCAAAATTAAACTTGTTACCAAAATGTCTGTATTGACACATTTGCATATTCTCAATTTTTTAAACACAAAATGCAATCTTGTATTATATGTATGGGAAATAGTTTACCCCACCCCCACTCTTGACAACAGACCTCTTGGTTATCAACCAACCTGTTTGTGCACAAGACATCAAGTCTCTCTGAGCTAAAGCAATGGGAAAAGCATACTTCTGTACTGGTGTTGGCTTTCCATATTTACTTCTAGCCATATTTCTCTTCAATGTATCTGCGACCATCAAGTCCTCAAACTGTTAAGTATGAAAAAACAAGAAAAATGTTACTAAGGTAACACATGGCCTCCACCCCCCTTGTGACCTTCACCTTGCAGATGCAGCGGAAACTATTATATGCGACACACCTTCTGACTGTCCTTAACATTTGTAAGAAGTGTAACAATTGTACTATGATTCGTTTCCGAGTTATGGCTGAGACACGAATATTGACCGATTTTTAGTGTGACCTTGAAATGTGACCTTGACCTTGAAGGTACGAACCCGGCTATGGTGTGTGACAGATCCTCCCATGGTCCTTTATAATTGTGTGAAGTTTGATGACTGTGGCCCTAACAGTTTTCGAGTTATTGGCTTGGACACACACACGGACACACGCACACTTCAATCACTATATGCCACCGGACCCAAGTCGGGGGGCATAAAAAATTTCAATGAATGAATGAATGAATTTATTTGGTACAACATGCATACAAGTATAAAGTGGTAACTGCAATATACATAAACCCTTCACCTTATGCAGACATCAAAATTTATTATTTAAATTGTTGATTTTCAAAAAATTCAACAAAGAAAAGTCAACAAGCCTGGAAATAACGAGCTTACAGCATAACTTGTTAGCAGGTTACGCCATATAACATGGTGGTATCTTGTAGGAAAAATTGTATGTAATGCTTTTCCACTTTCTCTGTTTTCACCATGCAAGTCATGTTGTTTGCATCTGGTGGAATATCCATAAAAAAGCTAGTAATAACAAATGTGTGATCTCGCTTTGGTGAGATCGTGCGTTAGTTGTTGCTATTTATTTTGACGGAAATTCTGTTAAAGATGTTAACGGCATGTCTTTCTAGGCATATGTGGATGCAATGAGCCACCTTTGAGTGGAGTTTGTTTGGAAAGATTGTCATATCTGACCGGCAACACATGCGAGATTATGGAGTTAATTAATTTATGCTGTGTTATTTTATCATAACCTGTGCTGCGTTTTCGTATTTTACAATTGGCGTAACCCCCACAGTAACCTAAACAATTGTTCGCGTGCTATTTCCAGTCCTGAATCAAGAGAACCCTCATTTGAATGAGCTCAATGAGTTCATTCCAAGGAGGGCTCACATGATATGGTTTTGCTAATATTTAAAAAAAAAAAAATTTTCAACTGTTTTATTTTCAAATTAAAATTGGCCAATTTATTAGGCAAAGGGTTAAACTCAAGTATATGATTGTACTACAGGGAGATGGCATAGCCACAAGGTTTGTCTTCCCACCATTCCAGATGACAAAATGTTGTTAAAATTCGAATCAATTCTGACAACAGTGTGCATTTCAATGAAAAGAGTCAATGGATAACTATACAGCAATTTATTTATTTATTTATTGGGATGGGAGCGCGGTGGCTCAGTTGGTAGAGGTGCAGGCTGCAAGCCGAGAGGTCCTCGGTTCGAATCCCAGCTGCGGCACCGCGTTGTGTCCCTGGGCAAGACACTTCATCTCCATTGCCCGCGTGGGGGCACGATGACGCCGTGTACTAAGGCGTACTGCACGTCGATGGTTCGCATGTCTTCAACCAATCTAACACTGCCTGTGCTGCAGTGCGGAGTTACGATGTTGGGGAGCTGGCAGCTGCTCGTCGTTGCTCGGTGGTTCTCTCCGGGTACTCCGGCTTCCTCCACCCGTAAAACTGTCACGGTCATGATTAGCCATTGTGCATAAATATGTGACCTTAAACATCAATAAATAAATAAATAAATTTATTGGGATTTAACAAGACTTACAACAGCAAGCATCACCTCATGTTGGAGACTGCAATTAGTTATTGAGATGTTTTTTCCTTCATATACAAAATCCCTTCCAACATTTTTGGAAAGTGAAACATTATAAATTTAAAGTAATTTGTATATTTTTATACTTAACAATGGCCCACACTAGCTGGTGCTTAACTCAAAGTTATTAACTGGTAGAGTGCTGAATTATATCTGGTCATCAAGATTTGTTCACTTATCTCTGCCTTGTTACAATTATGGGAGAGTGCCAATAGGCACTCTCCCATAAATTGTAACAAGGCAAATCCTGACAGACTAAATAATTTCACTTCAGAGTATGCTGAACATCCACTGAATAGGAAGCCTTTAAGTTGTGGTACCAACACTTCAGAATAAAGCCCAAATATGGACTTCCAGCACTCTACCAGTTAAGGGCCAAACACAAATTTTGACCCCCCCCCCCCCCCTCCCCAAAATATGCTTGCAAAGCCAAAAAATAAAAGTCCTGTCTGGCCCTCCATACATTCACTTTCCACGCATGCGCAGACGTCAGGAAGTGACCGGAATTGGTGCCAACATCATTCATTGTAGAAGAGAGTACTACATAATAATTCAGCGGGAAGGAATGAGTGACCACTCATGGGAGGGCCATCTCCGTCTGGGCCATTGGTAAGTATAAAAATATACAAATTACTTTAAATTTATAATATTTTTACACTGTAAACCAATGGCCCAGACTAGCTGAATCGCAAAAAGGTGGAGGGCCTAGGACTTCAGAATTAGCAGATCAACATAGTTCCAATCCTATAATCCAAGGTGAAAGGAAATTAAAATTATTAGGAATTACATGTATATCTCTCTATACAGTAATAGAGAAGATGTATGATAAAAAAAGGAGCCCAGTTCAAGTAATTCCGTATACTTAGCATGAAGACTATGCTAATTGGATGTAACAAGATCCCAATTTTTAAGGCTAGCCTGGACTAAGAACCAAAAATTAGGATGGCGTATTTGAGAATGAGAGAATATCCACCACAAACATATGCCATATACACTAAAACTCCAGCTGTATGCAGGATATAATTACAGACAAAACAGCTTAACTCATAGTTACATACTTATCAAACCGGAGGAGAGTAAAAAATCACCCCACCACCACCCCCCCCCCCCCCCCCCACCCCTTTTCTTTTGAAGGAATCTTCAAAAAGAAAGAGGGGAGCGCTCTGGAATCAGTAAAAGCGGTACCAAAAAACAACATAAATATTCCGTCGAACAGGAACTTGGGTATTAATTATTATTAATAAATGGTGCTTAATGCCACTTCAGAAGCTCAGGCTATAGCAATGATCCCGATGATTAATATCGCCTGCTATATAACGCACACCAGAGTCGGCATATGCAAATAGATCGAAAACTGGAGATATAATATTTTACATACATGTACACATGTCCAATAGAACCACAATGAACGATCTCTGGAGAGTAAACACACTTCCGAGTTAACCCACATGCGACCCCTTAACAATAAAATCCAGTAACAACACTCCCCAACGTGTTCTATCTGATATCTATGACCGTATACACGTGTGAATATACAATTTGAGTACAGACATTAATAGAAACCTGGATCTAGAAATGGAAGTAGGTATGATTAACAGACTCGACACGGACCGCCCCGAAATAATTCATAATTTCTAAGGTTGATAACATACAATAATGTGTCTGCCTAATAATTCATTATTATGTGCGTGAGCATTGAAATCTCGCATGTAATTATCTGAATACCAGTTAACTGGCTATGCAGCCTCCGAGGTACCCAAAGACTAGCAATTTATTTAAGATGAATTATGTGCTCGTATATGACATATAGATGAACAACCACAGGAAACCAACCAACTAAAAAGTGGATGTGAGGTCGCCATAGAAAATGACCCAGCCGCCAATCGAGAAGTCATGAAATGCATGTATGTATTTAAACTCATATGAGGCTTGTGGGAAGAAAACTATGTCTTGCCCGGTAATCGCCTCTAAACACATTGGCGGTGGGGGAGGGTGGGGGGAAGTATTCAAAGTCATATCGAACCCTCCTCACTCGCATTACTTTAATCGTTCTTGCGTTAGTCATAAAATAATATAGGAACAGCAATGGTTCCCTCACGTCTAACCAACTCCATTATGCCACTATGGGCGGAGACGGACATGAAGAACAAAAACTTCCCTGATAAAGACGGTCCTTTCATGGAGGAAGCTTCCGGGGAACGTCCCATAACAGACACCTGAGAAGACTGATCCAAGGTTTCTGTGACAACAGAGGTGCTACTAGTAGGATTCACAACGAGACTGTTTGATCTTAAACATAATCTACTGAATCAACTGAATTGGAGGATACGTATATCCTATCATTCATCCCCATGAGATTGACAGAGCATCTACTGTGTCTGCTCGATGGTCTAGAAACGACGGCAACTGATTGTTCCGGTGCATTGCAAACAGATCTATCATGGGGCGATCCCTCTGGTAGCAAATCTGCCCAAATACTCGCTTGTTGAGCATCCACTCCAATTGCAACAGTCGACCTTTCTGAGAGAGCGAGTCTGCTAGAACGTTCAGATGATCTGGTATATGATGGATAGAAAGTTGAACATGATGATTCCTGACGTATAGGAAAATCTTTTCCATTAGTTGGCATAACGGAAAAGAATGGGTGCCGCCCTGGTTCCCGATGTACGCTACTACTGTCAGGTTGTCCGACCAAATTTGAACATGGACATCCATTATTATGTGAATCCAACATTGTAGCGCTAGCAATATTGATATCATTGCTTGATGTTTATGTGTTTCTCCTGGAACCGAAGGTCCCAAAGACCCTGACGCCTCAAGTCTGCGGGACCTAGGATCGCACCCCAATCCATCTGACTCGCATCCGTCATAATCGTGAAAACCGGATCCGGCAGTTGCAGCAGAACTCCCAGAGTTAACCACTGAATATCTGCCCAAATCTGAACCCTTGTTTTACTAGGTCCGTTAAAACAATACTGATTCAAGCGAAAGTGTCTTCACACTCCAGTTCTGAGTAAAGAATATCTGGAGGGGACATGCGCTCAGGTGGCCCATCGGAATGAGACCAACAGCAACTCCACACAGCTCCAACAGTCGCATGAATTCCCTCACTATTAATGCGTCCCGGTGTAGACAAAAGTGAGCATAACAACTGACTAATTGGGTAACGGCAGACGAACCAGATTGTTGGGAGTCTCAAAGCTCATTCCCAAGTGAATAGACGACTTGTAGGGAGCTAGATCCGACTTTTTCTCGTTTATGATGAAACCGAGACATCTGAGTAATAGAAGCAGACTCTGAACATCGTTCTGAAGAATAATTCTGTTGCCATATCCCTGTAGAAGGTCGTCCAAGTAAGCCGACATTACTGCAGACGAATGAGGTTGTATGACATTACCGAGTTCATTATTCGAGTGAATGCCCAGGTGGCCAGATTCAGACCAAAGCATATTGCTCTGAACTGATACACCTTCCCTTTTATGGCAAACCGCAGGTACGTTTAGAATGCCAGAAGTACCGGGACAGGAAAGTACACATCCTTAGATCTATGCTTGCCGCATAGTCGATCACTCGAATGCTTGCTTTTAACGACTGAATGGACTCCACAAATAAATTTTTGAAGCCATGATAAGCTTGTTATCCAGCTCAAGTCTATTACCGGTCAGAACAAGCTGTCTGGCTTCGGAACGAGGAACAGGTGACTGTAAAAATCTTGAGAATCCTGATTCTCAACGACCTGTATTGCTTCCTTTGATAAGAGAGCTTATACCTCCGGTAGGAGAAACTCTTTTATGCAAGAATTTGATGGAAGATTTACAACTTGTTAGTGGGGTTTTTGCTCGGAATGATAGCCGTAAGATGTCCGAGACTACACTTCTCACCCACTGATCTTCTGTGATTGTTATCCAGTTTTTTGCGGAGCTTAATAACTTTCCGCCAACTGGCCGGCAATAGAGGTCTAAACCATCACCTATATGACCTGCAAGGCTTACGGGAGGAGGAACCACATCTTCCCGCAAAAAACCTCATCTTGATGGCCTGGGGTGTCTGACCTATAGTCCCGATCAGACCTATGCCCCTTTCCCAAGTCGCTATTCTGACGACCTCCAGAGTAATTATAAGCGGGTTTCTTGTACCTCGTGAGGAGTTTCCTTTTGACGATTTTTGTCTGGAACGCCCTCCTTTACTCTTGTCTGCTGAAGCTGGTCGTTGATACGCCGACTTCAAAAGCAGAGCACTAGATGCTTTCTTAGTAGCCTGTTCATAGACTAACGAAAGCTAGTCATCAAAAATAAAGTGTCCGGAAACCGGAGCGACGCGGAGAGAGCTTTTCACCTTGTCATCTTATCAGTGATGAAGATGCAAGGGCAGCATCACATCTGATTAACTCCCGTTTAGCCACTGTTAGGGCGGAGTTATACGTGGTATACATAATTGCCCTGGAAAGAACTCGAGGAGAGGTACGAACATCCTCAAATTCCTTTCCCTTGAGACGTTGCGCCATAGCTCTTGTAAGGTGATCTGCGTAAGACGTAACGTCCAAATTCGCTCTATTTGAAGAAATTGCCGTCTCAATTGTGTCTGAGCGAATAGTGAATGATACAGGTAAGGATACCTCTAGACCTCATCCAAATGCTGAAGAACTCTCTGAACATCTTCCCTAACCATTTTAAATGAATGTGGTCCAAAAAATGCTATGTGTACGGAAGATGAAGATAAGAAACCGCCTTCTTCCTCGCACTCAAGAGGATAAATACGGCGTTGTCTATATGGCCGAAGGCCTGCGACACCTGCATAAACTGAACCAGAAAGGACTTCCTCCTTTGTCCGGATAAAGTCTGCATCCAATGACGCCAGCAGTTTCTCTCTTGTCGTCATAGCATTCTGATTCGGCGGAACAAAATCAGGGTAGTATTGATGGATGAAAGCCATCACAACCATGTACTGTTCCAAAAGGTAAGGGTAATCCTCTTCCTTATCCCTTTCACCATCCGAGAGAATCAGCTGTGAATCTCAGTCCATTGCATCTGTGTGAACAAACATCTGGACCGACCCAGCACCGTCCGACAGCTCAGATTCGGAGTCTGAGAGAGGCTGCATCTGCACTTGCTGGGATGCTAAGATCAACAGTGCAATCTGCGACAGCAAGTCTGTCATCGAGGCCTGAGGAGCAGCTGTCTTCCGTTCCTTAGCTGCATGCTGCTCCTGGGACGGTGTTTCGGAAATGGATCCTTTCTCCGAACATCCCGATGATCAAGGCCTCGTCTCCCTAGCTACCGAATGGTGGTTCCTTCTTCGTGCAACAGGCTGGATATCCGAAGTCGGGTAGCTAGGATGCGGTCGTGTGTGCTTAAATAACGTAGCAGAGGAAGCTGTGACTGAAGCCAACCCCGGCTGCAGTCTAGACGGAGCGTCCCGAGCAGCAGGCAGACATATGCTCCGTCTCCTGCAAGTTTCCAACCAGAAAACTTCATTTCGGCCTTATGAAACGTAGCGGAGGAAGCCTTGACTGAAGCCGACCCCGACTGTAGACTAAACAGAGCGCCCCGAGTGGAGGGCGGACATATGCTCCGGCTTGTGCAAGTTTCTCAAAACAACATCTGACCCCAGACGTTGCTAGATTAGAGAGGATGGCCTCTCCTGCTCACGGTCTATCAGACCTTGCCGAGCACAAGAACTTGCTGATTTCCTCCCTACTTCCTCCCTATTTCCGTCGTCGCTGGGTGAGCTATTTATATTATAGTATTCGCTCTACCCACATCCACTTACTATGACCGCAACAGACTTACCCGGCATCATGGCACTCACGGACAGAGTACCGCTTCACCAGTCGACCTAGCTGCTTGCAAGAGATTAAAACCCATTACAAAAGGCCCTAACTCTTACAATAATGAGCACTGCAGCTAGCTCTATATGCTCCACAGAGTGCGACGATGGTAGCACACTTGGATGGGTGTCAGAATATCATCACCATGTTCATGTTCCTCTGAAATAGAAACTGACAGAATGAATTAAAATGCAGTGAGAGGCCTGATCCTCAGGACCTCACTGCCAACAACGTACCGCGACACCCAACTCCAACATCAGTCATCCCAGTGAACACACGAATGACAAGAGTCCACAGGAGTGTATCAACTAAAGTTGATATCTGTCCTCCAAACTCCACAACAATATATATATATAACTGAGATACATGAATAATAGCAATCATAATTAAATTCAAAATATTTTTTGTAAACAAAAAAAAAAAAAAAAAATTTTGAAAAAAAAATGCCTAAGTTCCCAAAGGGAACATCAAGAGCCCAATGGCATCCCAATGGAGCCTAAGTGTGGACAAAATCCAAATTTTTTGAGCTACACTACCAGAATAATAATTCATGTATCGTACAGTATACTACAGTTATAGAATATAAAAAAACTACCTATATATGAGGATGTTGACAATGCAAACAACATCAATGTAAACAAGACATCAGGCACACAAAAAGGCCCAAAGTCAGAACCAATTGAAATGCTATCAGATGGAAAGCTAGATCTTCATACAAAGAAAAAACTATACATCGGATAGAAAATGAAAGACTAAACGGACTAACATCCCTGGCGTGAGGACGTAACCCTGGGGAAGAAACAGAATAATATTCTGTAATAAATGTTAAATTCCCAAGAAATTTAATTAAAAATTTCAATAAAAAATAGCCAAAAAGCTTAAGAGTTTAACAGGAAGGGTTCATGGAAGGATAGGGAAGGAATACTTAACAAACAGTGAAATAATCATTATCAATGAAAGTGTCAATGACACTGTAGCTTAACTTGTCTGTGTGTTGTGTTTGACGAAAAAGATAATGTTCAATGTTTATGAAAGGATTATGAAATAAGACAAGAATTGTGATAATTGGGAATATGTTAATTTCTGTTCCCTGTATGCTATGTTTTTAATAAAAACTAGAGGTACTGTGAGCAAACTCACAAAGTGATACCCCCCCCCTCCCCCACGCCTGAAATGTATAAGTTAGATTATCTCCCCTTGGAAATGTCCGAATGGAATTATATTGCTTGATGCCCATCTTCATATGAAGTTCTTCCATTGTGTTAAGTTTCGTGAAAATTCTTCAAATGGTTTAGGAGGAGTTGCGCTTACAAGGATGGACAGATGGTATAAGTATCTCCCCTTGGAAATGTCAGAACGGAATTATATTGTATCATGCACATCTTCATATGGAGTCCTTCCATTGTGTAAAGTTTCATGAAAATTCTTCAAATGGTTTAGGAGGAGTTGCGCTAACAAGGACGGACAGACAGACGGACAGGGTGATTCTTATATACCCCCCCCCCCCCAAACTTTGTTTGCGGGGGGTATAATAATATGAGGTGTACACTGTACTAAAGAGCTGAGGGGTGGGTTAATATGACCTCACAGTTAATGTATGTGGCCCTCACAGTTAACGTATGTCAATGAAAGTTACCAAGTTACAGTGAAATTATTCCAAAACGAGTCATCCTATCAAGTTACATTGAAATCCCTTCATAAATATGGCCTGTAGACTGTGCTAAAGGTTTTCGGGCATCAGGCTTGTGTAGCCATGACGGTATACCAATTGCAACTAAAAGGGGATGTCCTCATCTCGACATTATACTGAGTCATTCTACTAAGTTACAATGAAATCCCTTCACAAATATGACCTGTAGTCTGTACTAAAGTTTTTCAGGTTGTGGGCTCGGGAAGCCATCATGGTTGAATGATCATGACCAAAAGGGGGCGTTGTCATCTGGACATAATCTGGAGTGATCCCACGAAGTTACAATGAAATTCCTTCATATATATGACCTGTAGACTGTGCTCAAGGTTTTCAGGCTTTGGGCCCATGAAGACGTCATAGTTGACCAATCACAACCAAAAGGGGATGTCATCATCTAGGCATTATATGGAGTCAACCTAAAAAAGTTGCAATGAAATCCTTCCATAAATACGACCTACAGACTATGCAAAAGGTTTTCAGGCTCGGGCAACCATCAAGGCTGAATAATCGCGATCAACCGGGGACGTTCTCATCTAGACATTATTTGGAGTCATCCCACCAAGTTACAATGAAATCCCTTCATAAATATGACCTGTAGACTGTGCTAAAGGTTTTCGGGCTTCGGGCCCCTGTAGCAGTCACAGTTGCCCAATCATGTCCAAAACGGGACGTTATCATCTAGACATTATAGGAAGTCAACCTACCAAGTTACAATGAAATCCCTCCATAAATATAACCTGTAGACTGTGCTAAAGGTTTTTGGGTCTTGGGCTCGGGCAGTCGTCACGGCTGACAGATCGTGACCAAATGGGGAAGTTCTCATCTAGACATCATACGGAGTCATCCTACCAAGTTACAATGAAATCCCTCCATATTAAATATGACCTGCAGACTGTGCTAAAAGTTTTGGGGTTTCAGGCTTGGGCAGCCATCACGGTTGACAGATCATGAACAAAAGGGGACATTCTCATCTAGGCATTATACAGAGGCATCCTACCAAGTTACAATGAAATCCCTTCATAAATACGACTTGTAGACTGTGCTAATTCTTTTCAGGTTTTGGGCTCGGGCAGCCATACCAGTTGACCGATCATGACCAAAAGAGGACGTTCTCATCTAGACATGACCCCACACCTGCATATGAAATTTCGTGACAATCAGACGAGAACTACGGGGTGTAGCCTTTGCTAATGGAAAATGTGAACAGACTAACAGACTTCCGCACGCATGATGGCAATAGCTTATCTTGGTTTTGGCCGTTACGCTGGGTAAAGGGTTAATAGGATGCTAATGGGCCAATAACTGTTTAATAGTTGTTGATCGCCAGATTTAAATCTGGTAATCACTTTAGCTATTTTCATTTTGGTGGGAATAACCGGTTGAAAAAGATTAATTACCTGCGTTAAAGGTTCAGTGAACTCGCATTTCATCTCCTTTAACATTTTGGAAGATGTATAGCCAAGATCTCCGATTGATTTTGATTTCAAATTGTTAGTGCACTGATTTACTTCATGTGGGGTAGTTGGCAGAATAAAGAATGACTCGCCATCATTTCCCTCAACATATGAAAAAAATGATGAAATGATGAGAATAAAAAGCTACAGACTCACATAGTTTTGTACCGATGTGAATAATGTTGGTGTTAAATTTGTCAGCTTCCTCTTTTGGGGCAGATATTTTGACGTGGCAATTGATAAAAAAGTGGATGGGAAGGTGAAAGTAGAGTTAGACACATTATGTTGACTGTTTTCTTCATGTTTTCCAAAGTCTTTATCATGTTATGTTTATTTTCTTGAAGAATAGTTATGTAATAGTTAGATTTGCAAGCCTATTGCAGTTTGTTAAAACTCGAACATGTTCTGTAAGTTAGTTCATTTTGTGAGGATGGAAATTTAAATTTTTTGTCATACATTTTTGTTTTTCCAATGCAGACTGCAATAGCCTTTTGTCATTCAAGGTTCACAGTTTACAAACTTTTGGGGAACCATTATGAGTTTTTCTGGAAATGTTTGATCAAAAGACATATGGACAGTCTCAGGAAACATCTTATAAGGCTTCACTGGCAGATGATGCATTCATTACATTGGAGAAGTCACTTGTGGATAAGAGGGACTTGAGCTGATTAATGTTTTCTTGTTTAAATGATCTTTTGGAAGTTGATATGGGGTGGGTGTGTCTTTTGGCTGATTCATCAACATAAAATGTTACAAAATATAGTCACTTACAACCATAATAATCAATCTAGAAGCAAGCAAGAAAATAAGCAGACTGACATCTGCAAAATGAGGTCCCCAGAGGGTGAATTTAGTGATGCTACACTACACAGAAGGGTAGCATCACTACATTTACCCTCTGTGAACCTCAATCTGAATCAGAGTCTCAAAACTAAACAGAATGAGGTACCCAGATTATAAATTGGCCCAATGTATGGAATAGCATCATCAAATTCACCCTCATTTTTTTTTTTTATTTTGTTACTGAAAATATTATCAATTATTATGGCAAAGTGGTTCATAATTATAGTTGGCCTTGTGATAACTGGCATAAAATCAGCCCTAAAAATGGTTTCTATTAATAAGTCGTTTTTATTATGTCTACAAAATCCCAAGTGGATCGATATTAAAATCACCCATGAGATAAATATTTTTGTTTAGGTCACCTAAGATGTCTAGAAAATTCGACATTTTTTCCAGGAATAAGTTATGGTCAGCTTTAGGGACTGAGTTTGGATGACAAATAATTCCAACAATATCTTTTCTTTCATCGAGATCTCCACAAACAGGAATTCATATACATGTGGTATAAACACAGAAAGGTCTTTGCAAAGTTTAAACGAGATACTATCTATAACAAGAGACCCCAAGGGGCTTGAGGGCGCTCACCTGACATGGTAGCCTAAATATCAACCCAGAGAATTGATTTCAACAAGTTGCATCTGCTCCTCCTAAGAAAAGCTTATACCAAATATCCAAAGATTCTGACCAGTGGATCTAAAAAAAAAGATTTTTAAAGAATATTCCTCATATTGAATTAAGTTATAATTCGGGCTCCCGCAGGGAGCCCATATATGAACCCACGGACTTGGCTTTAACAAACTTGAATCTCATCCCCCTGAGGATGCTGCACACCAAATATCAAAACATTCCGACTGCTGGATCTGAAGAAGAAGATTTTTAAAGAAAATTCCTCATTTTGAACTAAGTTACAATTCAAGCTCCCACAGTGAGTCCAAATATGGACCTAGGGACATGGCTTGAACAAACTTGAATCTCACCCCCCTAAGGATGCTGCATATCAAATATCAAAACATTCCAACTGCTGGATCTGAAGAAGATTTTTAAAGAAAATTCCTCAATTTGAACTAAGTTATAATTCGGGCTACCACTGTGAGCCCAAATATGAACCCAGGTTTTCGAAGAAATTTGCCTGAAATGCACTAAGTTCGAATTCGAGCTTCTATAGTGAGCACAAATATGAATCTAGGGAGCCGATTTGAACAAACTTGAATCAGATCCATCCCACAATGTTGCATACCAAATATCAAAAGATTCTGCCTGCTCCATCTGGAGAAGAAGATTTTTTAAGAAATTTGCCTGAAATGCACTAAGTTCGAATTCGGGCTTCTATAGTGAGCCCAAATATGAATCCAGGGGGCCGATTTGAACAAACTTGAATCAGATCCACCCCTCAATGTCGCATACCAAATATCAAAAGATTCTGCCTGCTGGATCTGGAGAAGAAGATTTTTTAAGAAATTTGCCTGAAATGCACTAAGTTCGAATTCGAGCTTCTATACTGATCCCAAATATAAACCCAGCGCGCCGATTTGAACAAACTTGAATCAGATCCACCCCACAATGTTGCATACCAAATATCAAAAGATTCTGCCTGCTGGATCTGGAGAAGAAGATTTTTTAAGAAATTTGCCTGAAATGCACTAAGTTCGAATTCGGGCTTCTATAGGGAGCCCAAATATGAATCCAGGGGGCCGATTTGAACAAACTTGAATCAGATCCACCCCACAATGTTGCATACCAAATATGAAAAGATTCTGCCTGCTGGATCTGGAGAAGAAGATTTTTTAAGAAATTTGCCAGAAATGCACTAAGTTCGAATTCGGGCTTCTATAGTGAGCCCAAATATAAACCCAGGGGGCCAATTTGAACAAACTTGAATCAGATCCACCCCACAATGTTGCATACCAAATATCAAAAGATTCTGCCTGCTGGATCTGGAGAAGAAGATTTTTTAAGAAATTTGCCTGAAATGCATTAAGTTCGAATTCGAGCTTCTATAGTGAGCCCAAATATAAAGCCAGGGGGCCGATTTGAACAAACTTGAATCAGATCCACCCCACAATGTTGCATGCCAAATATCAAAAGATTCTGCCTGCTCCATCTGGAGAAGAAGATTTTTTAAGAAATTTGCCTTAAGTGCACTAAGTTCGAATTCGGGCTTCTATAGTGAGCCCAAATATGAATCCAGGGAGCCGATTTGAACAAACTTCAATCAGATCCACCCCACAATGTTGCATACCAAATATCAAAAGATTCTGCCTGCTGGATCTGGAGAAGATTTTTTAATCTTTTTCCCATTGCCTACAGTGTTACAAAGTGCTGACTCAGCACTTTTTCAAAGTCCTGAATAAAGTACCTTGTGATCAAACCAATAGATTTTTTTTAACCATTCTATTCTACTGGATAAAAGTAAGCTTTATACAAAATAAGAATTCTCTGTGTCGTGTAGTTTTGGAGATATGGCAGTTTTAAGGTTTTTCCTATTTTTAGCTCCCAAGGTTCCCACGGGGCAATGAGAAAATTTTTTTTGCATCATTCAACTACTTATAACCCATTATCATCTCATATCAAATTTGGTTCAAATCGACCTCACGGTTCTGAAAATAGAAATTTTAGGCGTAGCCAAAATTTTTGCCCCTCCCATAACGAAGGCAAATAATGCCTGATAAACTTCTCTTGAGCAAACTTGATTCTAAACCTCAAAAGGACTCTGTATACCATATATCAAGTCTCTGCTACTGGTGGTTCATTAGAAGAAGATTTTCAAAAAAATTGGCCATTTTTTCCCCACCCCTCTGCTCAATATGAGCCGAAACCTATTTTGGATAAAAATCAAAATGCCCCTATATAACCACTACTTACATGAAATTTAATTAAAATGTGGCCAGTGGTTTAGGAGAAAGAGGCTCAAACACCACCTTCACGCCGGACGACGGACGAAGAGTGATAAGAAAAGCTCACCCTGACTTTCAGTCAGGTGAGCTAATAAAAAGTCATACTCCTCCCCTACCATCATCATTGCCATATCGCTGTCGAGTAATCAAATGAGAAAATGATGTTTTCTTTCACACTAATTGTTTCTGTCAAACTGTAAGTCCTCATACCAATTTTATGTAAATAATCGCCGTAAAAACATATACACATAACAGTGTTTCTACTTTATTGTTGGCTGCATGTCCATGCTATGTTTTCAACAAGAATAATCTGAGGTGTAGACTGTACTAAAGAACTGAGGTCTGGGTTGATGTGGCCCTCACAGATAATGTATGGCAACCAAAGTTACCAAGTTAAGGTAAAAGCATTCCAAACAAAACTACCTGTAGAGTGTGGTAGAGGAATTAGGTCTGAAGCCACATAAAGCTCTCGTGGTTGATCGATCTGAACCAAAATGGGAAATTCATTTGAACATTCATTCAGGAATCTATCTAGACATCATAAGACCAAGTCACTTAACCAATTTGAACAAAATCCACTCATAAATTTGGCCAGTTGGCTGTGTCAAAGGTTTTAAGAGCAAGGGTTTGTGAGCCCTCACCACTCACAAATATGACTAATTCAGACAAAACTACATGTAGGATGTTCTCATCCAATCATGAGACCAAGTCATAAAACCAAGTTACAATGAAATTGCTTCATAAATACAACCTGTAGACTGTGGTAAATAAAGACTTTAGGATTCAAACCCGCACAGCGGTTACAGTACAGATCATGACCAAACTAGAATGTTCTCATCTAGACATCATACAAAAAGAAAGGATGTTCAATGTTTATGAAAAGATTATTAAAATAAGACAAGAATTATGGCAATTGACAATACGTTAAGTTCTGTACCTTATAGTTTATGCATTCAGCAAGAATAAGAGGTGTAGACTGTGATAAAGGAATTTAGACTCTAACTCGTGTGGCTCTCATGGTTGACCGATCTCAACAAAAACAGGGCTACAGGATGAAATAACTAGATATCAGAGAGTCATCCTACCAAATTATAGAGAAATCCCTTCATAAATATAAACCTGCAGGTAGTCCTAAAGGAGTCTAGATCACATGCCCAAGCAGCGTTAATGTCTGACCGATCGTGACCAAAGTAGGAAGTCTCATCTAGACATCATACCGAGTCATCCTACCAAGTTACAAAGAAATCACTTCATAAATATGATCTGTAGACTGTGCTAAACAAATCTAGGTCACGTACCCGTGCAGCCATCATGGCTGACAAATCCCAACCAGAATAGGACGTTCTCATCTGGACATTATACCTAGACATCCAACCTATTTACAATGAAATCCCTTCATAAATGCAGCCTGTGCTAAAGAAATCTAGGGCATGTACCGCGGCAGCCATCACGGTTGACCAAACCGACCAAAAAAAACATTCTCATCTAGACATTACACAGAGATATCCTACAGAGTTGCAATGAAATCCCTTCATTAATACGACCTGTAGACTGTGCTAAAGGTTTTTGGGTTTCAGGCTCTTGCAGGCATAATGGTTGACCGATTGCGACAAAAATGGGACATTCTCAAATAGACGTGACCTTGATCCTGCACATGACATTTTGTGATGATCGGACAAGAACTACAGTGTGAAGCCTGTGCTAAAGAAAATGTGAACAGACTCACAGACTAACAGACTTCGGTATGTGTGATGGCAATAGCTTATCTTGACTTTGTCAAGTTCACCTAATAAAAAACACTTTTTTCCCTCTAAAATAACAAACCTCTGAAGATTCACTTCATTTTTGAGACTTTTTTTAAGTTTACTGCTTTACATCCTGGGGTTTCCTAAGCGATCTAACTACGTTTCTCACAAGTCATTGGGAACTTGGAGAGAATACTGTGCAACGATGAAGGAAATGGTTTCCCCAAGGCAAGCCCCTTTCGACCATCTTTAGCTGTAGAATTAGATTATGTCTCATCAAGGCAAAAGAACAAAAGAATAGAGTACACTGTTGATGGTTTCAATATCATACAGACTGTTTTCTGTATTCCATTGGTGTTCTGAAGATAGTTTTGTATGGGCAAAAACTAAAATATATTACTGGCACTTCCATCAGATACCTTTTGGCTATAACATAAAATGAAGAGTAACTTCAAAATCCTGATTTTATTTGAGTGTATCAATAAATGAAAGTGTCAATGACACTGTAGCTCAACTTGTGTAAGACATGTACATGTATAGTATGTGACACAGCAATGACACACATCTAGGTAATGACCTGATAACAAAGGTACAGATAAAGTATTGTAATGGTCTGTACATAAATGCTGACCGTAGCCTGCAACAAATGTATAGGTAAAGTATTGTATAGGTGGGTGACAGTTAGATGCTAAACTAGAAAAGAAATCTTTGAGTCCCAGAGTGGGTCTGACTGAACCCAAACATATTCGTTCTCAAAGCACAGAGATAACAAAGACACCCAAAAACACTCGTTCCTGTCCCAAGATGATAACAAAGGTAACCAATAAGTTTCATGAAGATCAGTTCATAAATACAGCCTCTAGCCCAAGCCGTATTGACATGTGCACTTACTGTGTATAAGTAGCACTGAATAAATCAAAGTTCATCTAACTTGCATAATTTCTGCACGAGAAAAAAACCCGTATTAGATGTGATGTATTCCATGTTACTAAACATTCATTCAAAACTTTATTCAAATCAGAACCTTCATATAGAAGTTCTGTACAAAAAACTGATTGTACCTAATTTTGGTACAAAATGGCCACTGGCAGCCATTTTGAATTTTGGACCGCACCCAGAAACACTCATTCTCGTCCCAAAATGATAACAAAGGTACCCAAGAAGTTTTGTAAAGATCGGTTCATAAAAATGGCCTCTACCCTGAGCCAGCCGTATAGAAGTTGTGTATAAAAAACTGATTGGACCTAATTTTGGTACAAAATGGCCACTAGCAGCCATCTTGAACTTTGGACCGCACACAGAAACATTCGTTCTCGTCCCAAAGTGATAACAAAGGTACCCAAGAAGTTTCGTGAAGATCGGTTTATAAATACAGCCCCTAGCCCAAGCCATATTGACATGTGCACTTACTGTGTGTAAGTAGCACTGAAAAAATCAATGTTCATCTAATTTGCAGAATTTCTGCACAAGAAAAAAATCTGTATTATATGTGATGTATTCCATGTTACTAAACATTCAGACAAAAATTTATTGGAATCAGAACTATCATACAGAAGTTCTGTACAAACAAGAGGCCCCACGGGGCCTGAAGCGCTCATCTTGTACAAAACACAATTTAAACAGAGTCCAAGAATGAGTCTACATTAAGCAAGCCATCTCCATAGGCTACACTGTCAATCCTTGAGTCCCTCAGGAGTGACAAAAATAATCTGGGCATCATGTCTTTTCTTCAGTTGATCATAAGTAAAATGTAGAGCTCCCCTATGAAGCCCCTTGATACAACTTATGTGGATTAATCTTAGTACCTCTAGAAGGTACTGAATACAAAATTTTTAATTCTTCAGCAAAATGGCCAATTCCGGCTCCCATAGAGAGCCCAAATATTAACCCAGGCTCTTGATTTGAACAGAGTTAAATCTGACTTCCCTAGAGATGTTGCGTACCGAATATGAAAGCATTCTGACTGTTGGATCTGAAGAAGAGAAATTGTAAAGAAATTTCTCCGAATTGCACTAAGTTCAAATTTGGGCTACCATAGCGAGCCCAAATATTGACCTATGGATCCGATTTGAACAAACTTGAATCTGACCCCCCTAGAGATGTTGTATACCAAATGTGAAAGCATTCTGACAAGTGAATCTGAAGAAGAAGATTTTTGAAGAAATTCCCTCATATTGTACTAAGTTAAATTTCATGTTCCCATATGGAGCCCAAATATTAACCTAGGCACTCGAATTGAACAACCTGGAATCTGACCCCCCCTAGAGATGTTGTATACCAAATATAAAAGTATTCTGACTGGTGGATCTGAAGAAGAAGATTTTTAAAGAAATTTTCTCATATTGCACTAAGTAAAAATTTGGGCTACCATAGTGAGCACAAATATATACCTAGGGATCTGATTTGAACAAACTTGAATCTGACCCCCATAGAGATGTTGCATACCAAATATCAAAGCATTCTGACTGATGGATCTGAAGAAGAAGATTTTTTTAAATTACCCTCCATATTGAACAAAGATAAAATTTGGGCTTCCGTAGGAAGCCCAAATATTAACCTAGGGACTTGGTTTGAACAATCTAGAATCTGACCCTCATAACAATGATGTATACCAAATATTAAAAGATTCTGACTGGTGGTTCTGAAGAAGAAGATTTTTAAAGAATATTCCCCATATTACCCTATGTTAAAACTTCGGGCTCCTGTAGAGAGCCCAAATATGAACCAATGAGCTTTATTTCAACAAACTTTTATCTGACGCTCCTATGAATGCTGGATACCAAATATCAAAAGATTCTGATGATTGGTTCTGGAGAAAAGATTTTTTAAAATTTTTGCAAATATGCTGACTCAGCATTTTTTCGATGCATATTACAGAACACCCTAACATAACCGATGGCATTTTTTTTTACCATTCAATTCTACTGGTCATAAGGATACTTCATACCAAATAAAAGCTCTCTGTTCCGTGGGGTTTGGGAAATATGGGCGTTTGAAAATATTTCTATTTTTAGCTCCCAGGGTACCCATGGGGATGCGGGAATTTTTTTTTTTTGCATGGGTCATGTACTTATGACCCAATAATACCACAAACCAAATTTGGTTCATACCGGACCATCGGTTCAGAAAGTTAAAAAATTTATAGTAATTTATATATTTTTTATACTTACCAATGACCCAGACTAAGCTGGTGCTAACTCTAACAAAACCAGGGCCAAACACAAATTTTGCCCCCCAATCCCCAAAATTTGCATCCAAAACAAAAAGAAATCATGTCCTAAAGGACCTCCATACTACGCCTCTACTGCGCATGCGCAGTGACGCAGACGTCCCGAAATTGGCGCCAATTATCATTCTTACTGGCAGTGCCTGGTCAGCGCTATGTACTCAGCGGGGAGGCAAGAGTTCCCAACTCCAGGGAGGGCCATCCCCGTCTGGGTCATTGGTAAGTATAAAAAATATATAAATTACTATAAATTTTTTAACATTTTTATACTGTACCAATGACCCAGACTTAGCTGAATAGTAAACAGGCTGGAGGGCCTAGGACATAGAGGAAAATCCAATAAGCTCAACTATATAGTAAAGAGGTAACCCCTTAAGGAGAAAAGGAGTATTAGGCTTTACATGTATCTTTCTTATTTAATATTAAATTAGAAAGATACACTACCCTTAATAATTGAGCACAATAACATTCATGTTCTCTATTAACATCCAGTATAACCCTTTATACTAATTATTTTTAAAGCAAGCCAATAAATAAAGTAGTCCAGAGAATTGAGACTCTTTATAGTCATTTAAAAGTGTCCGAGTATTGTATATTAAAGCCCGTTTGACACTTGACATATACAAATGCTTCACACCGAGCTACACTTTAAAAATAAGACATGAATGAATTTAAACATTAATATTACACTTTAAAACCATCCCGGAAGCGACTCAGAAATACTGACTTGGAGGAGGCATTCCCTTGCTTTTCACTATAAAGCAGGTGACCTAAGGGAACACCCCCCCCCCCCCCCCCCCCCTTCCCCTTGCCCTGGGTCAAATAGCCCAGAGCGAAGAGGGCAGCCGGACGGAGTCACTGCCGGAACAGAAAGCCTGCATAACTATAGTTGCAACTGTTTAGTGGACGACATTCTGAGCAACAGACAACGGACCTAAACAATGCAGGTCTCCAGAAATGGACTCAATATTTCTGAGATAAAAATTCGTAAATGTGGATGGCTGGGACCAATAAGCAGCCTTCATTAAATCTGTAATAGCAACACTATTAGCATAAGCCCAGGAAGTAGAAAGAGCTCTTACTTCATGAGCAGAAATCTTAAGCACAGACTGCTGAGAAGAAGATAAATCTTCATAAGCAGTACGGATAGTTAACTGAATCCATCTAGCAATAGAATGGACTGAAATGTCCTTTCTATTAGGCATCAGACAGAAAGAAACGTTTCCGTCCCTTTCTGATAAACTGAGATCTCTGTTTATAGATACGTAGCGCTCTAACAGGACAGAGTAAAGGCCTACGCCCGTCTGAAGACGGAAGAGCCTTAATAACAATAGGTTCCGGATATTTATTAGGAGCCTGATTCTTAGCTAAAAAACCCACATTAGTAGTGAAGGTGATAGTGTTCCCAACACTACGATAATGAGAATCATCCACCGATAGTGCATGAAGCTCACTGACTCTTCTAGCAGAAGAGAAAGCTTAGAGAAAAGCTGTCTTATAAGATAAGAATTTGAAATCTACTGTCCCAAGAGGTTCAAATGGCTTTTCCTTCAATTTAAGGAGAACCCAAGCTAAATTCCACTTAGGAATTAATCTAAGAGTTCTGGGTCTATTTATCGAAAAGTTTCTAACCAACTTCGATAAAGAGACATTAGATCCAATTTGTAATCTATCATGATGTGCATAGGTATCAGATAACATAGATCTATAACCCTTTATAGTAACAGGCTGCAGTTTGATTTCGTCAAACAAGTATACTAGAAAGTTTGCAATGTCTGGTATAGAGGGATCGAATATATCTACAGAATGATCCCTACACCAACGACGAAAAACCTTCCACGTAGCCGCATAGTTTAGCGAGAGGAGGTCCTCCTACAGTTAGAAATCGCGTCCACTGCTCGTCCTGTAAAGTGCTTGCCATGCAAGAAGGACCGCACAACGGAAAAACGTGAAGGTTGAGACCTTGCGGGTTGTGATGGAGTTGGCGCGATTTCCCCTGCGAAAGAAGATCCTCCCGTGGAGGAAGCTTCCGCGGTAGGTCCCACAACAGACACCTGAGTAGACTTATCCACGGTCTCTGTGGCGACAGAGATGCTACCAACAGAATCTTGCATTGAGATTGTTTTATCTTTAGCAATACTTGTTGAATTAACGGCGCTGGAGGATACGCATATCCTATCATTCCGTCCCAAGGGATCGACAGAGCGTCTACTGCAAAAGCTCTTGGATCCGGACACGGAGACACATACGTCTGCAACTGATTGTTGAGATGTGTCGCAAATAAGTCTATCATTGGCCGTTCCCATTGGTAGCAAATCTGATTGAATACTTGTTTGTTGAGAGTCCACTCCGACGGCAACAAGCGACCCTTTCGTGAAAGGGAGTCTGCTAGCACATTCAGACGACCCGGTATGTGACGGACCGAAAGAAGAACGTGATGTTCTAATGCAAACAGAAGGATTCTTTCCGTTAGATTGAACAATGGAACTGAATGAGTGCCTCCCTGATTCCGTATATACGCCACTACTGTCGTATTGTCGGATAGGATTTGGACATGAGCATCGTGAATAATGTCCATCCAGTGACGTAACGCAAGCCAAATTGACATAATTTCCTTGATGTTTATGTGCTTGCACAGGAATTGCGGATCCCAAAGACCCTGGCATCTCGAATCCGTTGGGATTAATGATGCACCCCAACCTGTTTGACTGGCATCCGTCATAACGGTAAAACTCGGATCCGGCAACTGCAGCGGAACTCCCTGAGTTAACCACTGAATGTTTGCCCAAGTCTGTATCTCTTGTTTCACTTGATCTGACAAGAGAACGTCTACATCGAGCGAATGAATTTTCACACTCCAATTCTGAGTCAGGAAAATTTGAAGAGGACGTGTGCGTAACCGCCCCATCGGAATGAGATCCGCGGCGGCTCCGCACAGACCTATCAGTGTCATAAATTCTCTCGCCGTGACTTTGTCTGCGTGCAGACAATAGCGAGCGTAACAACTGACTAATTTCGCTCTGGTTAACGGCAGACGAACGAGATTGTTGTGAGTCTCTAAGCTCATTCCCAGATGAGTGAATGACTTGGACGGCACCAGATCCGACTTCTCCTCGTTTACTATAAAACCGAGACGTCGGAGCAATAGAAGAAGACTCTGAACATCGTTCTGAAGCGTTAACTCGTTGCCGTACCTCTGAAGAATGTCGTCCAGGTAGGCCGACGTTACCGCAGACGAATGAGCTCGGAAGTAGATCATTACCGAGTTCATTACCCGAGTGAAAGCCCAGGGTGCTAGATTCAATCCGAAGCACATCGCCCGGAATTGATACACCACTCCTAGGACTGCGAAGCGTAGATACTTTCGGAATGTCGGATGTACCATGACGTGAAAGTACGCATCTTTGAGATCTATGCTCGTTGCATAATCGTTCACCCGAATACTCGCTCTGACCGATCGAATCGTCTCCATATAAAACTTCGGAGCGACGATCAGCTTGTTTATCCAGCTCAAATCTATGACTGGACGGAACGAGCCGTCTGGTTTCGGAACCAGAAACAGATGGCTGTAGAATCCCAGAGATTCCTGGTTTTCTACGACCTCTACCGCGTTCTTCATTAAAAGAGACTGCACCTCTGATAACAGAGCGTCTCTTTTCTGTGGATTTGACGGAAGATGAGTCCACTTTGGACTTCGAGTTAATGGAGGCTTTCGTTTGAAGGATATCTTTAGACCTTCCGAAGTCACTCCTCTCACCCAAGGGTCGTCCGTAATCGACGCCCATTCTTGTGAAAAGCTCGACAACCTTCCGCCAACCGGAACGCGATAGAGGTTTAAGCCATCACCTCCTGGACCTGCGAGGCCTGCGGTAGGAGAAACCACGTCTTCCACGACCCGCACCTCGCCTCGTCAACCTCGGGGCGTCCGACCGATTGTCCCGGCCTGAAGGACGTCCCGAACGAGAGTCGCTATCCTGACGGTCTCTCGAATAAGACCAAGAGGACACACCGGAACCTCTGTAGGAACCTCTCTTGGGCGCATTAGACCCAGAAGTGCCTGTCTTATTCGTGTCTGCTGTATCCGACTTCTTAGGAGCAGATCTGAACAACAGAGAATCATTAGCTTTCTTTTTAATTTTATCATAAATAGCGGAAAGCTTGCCGTCAAAGAGAAGTTCTCCTGAGACCGAAGCGACTCTAAGAGAGTTCTTCACCTTAGAATCCACTAGTGTGGATGTAGCTAGGGCTGCGTCACGTCTAACCAACTCCAGATTTGCCACTGAAAGGGCGGAGTTACACGTGGAATAAGCTACTGCCCTTGAAAGAAGTCTTAAAGAGGATTGTATATCCTGAAACTCTTTCCTCTGAAGGCGCAGTGATAACGCCTTAGTAAGGTGATCTGCGTAAGATAAGGCATCTAAATTGGCTCTGTTAGACGCAATAGCTGTTTCCAACACAGCGGTTGGAATAGAAGCTGACGACGGCAATGATAGCTCTAAGTCTTCCGCCTCGTCGTCCATACGCAGAGGAACTCTCGGTATACCCTGTCCTGCCGTATCGAATTTATTCCTTGCATTAATGAAAGGCAGGTTGAGAGTATTAGCGGACAAGAAACCTGCTTTCCCCGTCCTGGAAGCAAGTTTAAATATAGCGTCGTTCAATAATTAAAATGTTCTTGCAACATTATTGGACTGCGACGGAAACTCGGGAGCGATGTCCCTGAACCGCTCAAAAAATTCAGAGTCCAATGACTCTATAATTCTCTTGTCCGGAAGCGCAGCAGTCTGGCCCGACGGAACAACTTGAGGGAGAAAGTGCCGGATGAAGTCCACGGCAGCTTTATGTTGTTCCGAAAGGGATAGCTCCAAGTCATCCGTATCCCTTTCACCATCCGGTCGGACCTCATGATGTTCCCGGTCGTCCGCCCCCGATGCTTCGGCGGAGCGTACCGACCCAGCGCCGTCGGATAATTCACGATCCGACACCGTTTCTGTCGGCTGCTGGGATGCTGCGATAAGCTGTGCTATCTGCACAAGAATGTCCGGCGTCGAGACCTGCGGAGGCGCAGTCTTTCGCTGCTTCGCCGAGGGCAGCTCCGCATCAGATGGCTCCCGCATACTTTTCCTATGCGAACGTCCGGAGTCCATCGGTCTCGAATCCCTGGCTGCCGGATGGTGTGACCTGGTCGCCGAAGAATCCTTCATCGGCGAAGCTGGTAATATATCGGCGGTCACGCAGCCAAGGTGCGGTCGTGTGCGCTGACGAGAAGAGGAAGCCTTAACAGTCTCTGCGGACTGCTTATACAACGGAGCGTCCCGAGCGACGGACGTATGCTCCACTAAAGACACATTTTGTACCACAACATCTGGTCCCAGATGTTGTTGTACGAGAGAGGGGCCTCTCTCGCTCGCGGCCCGGCTGGACCTGGACGAGCTAGGAACCGGACTCAAAGGCTTCCTCCGTCCTCGCTTTCTATCTGCCGTCACTGGGTGTGCATCTATTATGTTTATAGTGCTCGCATCACCCAAAATTTCCTCTTGGACCGCATCGGACGAACCCGGCTGCCGAACCATTCGGTGAATGGACGCTACACCGGGCGAGCTAGCGGACGACATTTGTCTAATCTCCATGAGCACTTTTGCCGCTAGCTCTGAATTCATTTGTGACGATGGACGCACACTTGAAGAAGATAACATGGAAACATCACCCTGTTCTGGTTCCTCTGAAATAGAAACTGAGAGAGTAGAGTGACCTTGTGGAGAAAGAGCCGGAATCGCTCTTTCTCCAGAAACAACATATCGTGACACACGTTTCCAATGTTTCTCATCCCAATATTCACATATAGGACAGGGATTAATGCGAGAACACTGACTACAATTAATACAATGATCATGAAAGTCAGAGGAAGATTTCTTCCTATTACAATTTGAACAATGTCCCTTCATTGTGAAAGAACAACAATAAGTCCTAGTTACTCGCAAAAACCCCTGACACAAAGATACATAATAACATGATCCATTAATAAATGAAAAAACAATTGCAAAACAAAATAATTTTGAAAAAATATTTTTTCAGCGAAGCCCAAGTTGCTGAAAAGTAACGTTGAGCCCCGATGGATCCGATGGCAAAGTGTGGTCAAAAATTTTAAATTTATATTAAATAATTAATGAGACACTTTCGGATAATATAAATGTATCTGAAAGTGAGATAAACTACAGCAAAGGCAAACAGCCCCCCTCAAAAAAGGCTGTTGCCAATGAAAACAAACAGTGTAAAAACACCAGAAAACATGACTCCTGGCACTGAAAAAACTGGCCTGGAATCAGTCATCAATTACACTCTATCTGATGCAAAACAGAGACTCCCAGGGGAGAATCTGTAGAACATCAGATGGAAGATGCAGAACACAAACGTTATACACCCATGGGTGAAAACGTAACTATGGGGAAAATAACAGAAAACATTCTGTAACCAAGCAATTCTCCCAGGAAATTTTAGAAATGAAATTTCTCAAAAATATGCCAAAAGCATGGGAGAATTGCAAGGGGGGACTTTAGAAGGTTAGGGAAGAGGAAACACTGAATAAGCAGTGCAACAATTAGCAAGAATGACAACAAGAGGCCCATGCCTCGAAAATAGGCAACTTAACATAATTTCATCAAAAAATTTTAAGTACAACCCTGATTATTTTTTGTCACTTCTTTTTTCCTCTCCTCCTTCTATCCTCCTTAGAATCACATTTTCTCCAAAAATTACGTGTCTGGCATCCTTTAAACTGAGATTTACAAGCACAAAGATCAGTGAGATGTTGACTGATGAAGGGCCAAACAGAGAATGATAATTGGCGCCAATTTCGGGACGTCTGCGTCACTGCGCATGCGCAGTAGAGGCGTAGTATGGAGGTCCTTTAGGACATGATTTCTTTTTGTTTTGGATGCAAATTTTGGGGATTGGGGGGCAAAATTTGTGTTTGGCCCTGGTTTTGTTAGAGTTAGCACCAGCTAAGTCTGGGTCATTGGTACAGTATAAAAATATAGAAATTTTGGGTGGGGCCAAAAATCTTACCCCTCCTATTACAAAGCCAAATATTACTTCACGAACTTCGTTTGAACAAACTTGATTCTACACCTCATATGGAAGCTCCATAGCAAATATCAAGTCATTGTACACACTGGTTCTTGAGAAGAAGATTTTTAAAATATTTGGGTGCATTTTCCCCCACTCCCTCCCTATGGGGCTGGGCATGCTGAGTTGAACAAAAATGAAATGCCCCTTTGGGACCATCACTCACACAAACTTTCACTTGAATTGGCCCAGTGGCTTTGGAGGAGAAGACCAAAACATGGTGTTGACGGACGACGGACGACAGACGACGGACGACAGAGACGACGGACGGGAAGCGATGAGATTAGCTCAGCTTGACTTTGTCAAGATGAGCTAAAAACTGACTGCACTAACTAAGGTACAAAATGGCTGCTGGTGGCCATCTTGAATTTTGGACCAGACCCTAAAACCCCCGTTCTCATCCCACGGTGATAACAAAGGTACCCATGAAGTTTCGTAAAGATCGGTTCATAAATACGGCCTCTAGCCCGAGCCGTATTGAATTGTTGACAGACGGACGATAGGCCATGGCATAACCTCAAATTTGACTAAGTCAAAGTTGAGCTAAAAATGACATTTCTATCATTCAGTTAATAATTAACATCAGTAAACTTTGAATTGTGAAATGAAAATTGTAATCCTATTATCCGAGTAGCAGCTATTGAACCATAGGCAACAGACCATCATGTTTTCAACACAGGTTGCACTGAGTTTCAAGTTGAATGCAGCTTTTGAAGAAGTTTTAGTAGCATAACTACCTTCAATTCAGACACCCCAAATCCCATCCCTCCCTCTAGCCTGCCCCAGCCCCCACCTCCTAAAAAATTATGAATTCAATACTATCTCAGAGGGGCAGCGACTGATGAAATGCATTTATCCAACTCCTGAATATCACACCACACTTGGGAACTCAATTTGTCTTGCAGAAGAGTTTTTTATGGCGATCGGTGTTTCGATAAGTTATCTCTGCCAACATATATGGTATATAGAGATTTAATACCTGGATGTCGGTTTTAAAAGACTGAGCCACAGGCAAGGTGTTTAAATTAGACATCCAGGTATTAAATCTCCATATAGCATACATTTCGGTGAAGATAACGTTTTTGTCCCGTTTAAAACACTATAGAAACATAGTGGAAATAAATTTGCTGAAGCGTTTCCCACGCTCCGCAATCAGTTTGAAAATTTTTTCGTGAATAACTGTTTTGTTTTTACAAACGCAGAAGACAACAGATAGAGTTACATCCCTTGGGTCATTAAGGAAATGAGTAAACAGTATTTTGTTGACATATCGTCCCCTGAGTTCCAACGTGTTCTATGTGCCTCCAGGCACATAGAACACATTGGAACTCAGGGGACGATATTTGCTCTAATTTTATTTTTCTCACGTTGTTTCATTTAATCACTCGACTATTTAATTTATAACAGCAAAATATCATCGAATTGTCGGAAATCTGATGATATTTGTGACTATTTTCAGGTTTTTGGGTTCGATTTTTATCTCAAGGCAACCGAGAGCGAAAACCTTTCATTTAAACCATATACCCCAGATGTTTCGCCTGCCCATATACCCTTATGCACGCTCTCATATACCTTGGATGTTGGGTGCATCCTTTGCCATGGCTATTTGTTCAAGGCATTCTGACCAATCAAAAGACAGAATTTATCAGGATTTAGGGACAATATCATCTGTACAGTTCTGTGATCATAACTCAGTCGCGATTTGGTCAAAATCCTCTGTTTGCTTTCTATCCTCTCAACACAGTACAATGTCACCTGTCGAAAAGAATTGGCTGCAATTTTCATTTGTTTTTCTTGGAGGAGCCTTTCATTTGCAGTATTTTATTTACGAATTCTAGACCCACTGGTGGACATGTGCGTCACAATTGGATCTCGAACTGATTGCAAAAAAAGACTGCTTTCATGTTCATAGTACTTAGTTTCGAGCAACTGAAGAAATAAGTACGCAATAACAATAACTTACACTATTTATGTGGTCCGGACAGTTATTTCCTGAAACCTCCACTGGAATGCTGTCATACTTGTCAAAGTTTATTCCTGTATTTCCTTCATCGAACAATTCCCTACAATACAAACTCAATGATTTTCAATAATGACATATCTATGTCAAGATTCAGCATGTTATCCTTTTTCAGAAATAACTTGCAGACCACCATAGCAACAACTTTTTTTTCTTTTGCTCCAAACCATGCCTAATGGCCTCCTCCGTGGAACAAGTTGGGTGCACTTGATCCAGTCAGGATTCATAACCTATGATTTGAAAGCAAAGAATGGGAAAAATAAAATCTGAAGGATAAATTTGTGCATAGCACGGGACACAATTGACATATTCCTTGGGACACCCAATAAGCAGTCTGTCACCATAATAGGCAAAGATTAGACGGATCAAGAAACAGAAGAAGAGAGTTGTACACAAAAATTCAAAGGAAACTAAGATTCAGCTTCATAAATGGGGATTTGCTGAAGCGAGAGAAGAGATAGTTCATCAATCAAACGTTGTGGCTTCACCAGTGGAAAAGCCAGAACATTTGGATAGCTGGACTGTTACGAGACCAATATTGAACTAGGATAACAAAAAACTTCAGACTTTATTAACCCTTTAATGAACATGAAAAGCAGACGACACTTGCAAACAAAATTCTTGAATAACTAATTTTTTTCATCTCAAAAACATAGACTATGACCCCTCTTTGGAACGAGCTCAAAGAGCTCGTTCCAAAGAGGGGTCATAACCTATGTTTTTGAGACAAAAAATGAAAAAAATAATGAAAATTAATTGCTGATTTTTGTGAATAGCGCTAGCTGGTTTTCGCTGTTATGCTGGGTATAGGGTTAAAAGAACAAGAAACATGAGCACTGTCAGAAAACTGTAACAGATCTAAGAACATTTTGTAATTATTTGTTTTGGTTTAATAAATAAAGAGGTTATTATTTAGTTAGTTACTTATCGGCCAAAATATCAGCCCTTGGTAAAGTCACATCAGTTAGTTACATTAGGATGATATTCTGGCCAATATGACACTAACAAAGTAATAACCTATAAATACAAGAAAAAGAATATAAATGCAAGTGTTGTTACAATGCAAGCGTGTCTCCTGAATTGCTATTTAGAAAAAAAAAATTTCCCATCTTTTAAAAATTATTACAATATATGTAACAATATAATAAACAACAGGCCCCAAGTGGCCTGAAGCTCTCACCACAAAGGCCTGCACTGCTTAACATCTCTGGAGTTCCCACATGGAAATTGCATTTTTATAAATACTTCATAGAAACAGAAAATTACATTTCCATAGAAGACATATATAGTAATAATGTAGAAAGGATTTACCCTCTGAACCCGAGCGGCCACTTTTCCGGCCAGGAAAGTGATATGCCACAACGTCATCAAATAGGATGGCTGTTCAATAAATGTGTGGGGCAGACAAATCAATATTTTCAATGTGCAGCCCGAGGCTGCACATTGAAAATATTGATTGGTCTACCCTAAATAATGAATATGGACTCTTCTAATTGCAGCCATTGAACTGACATGGCAGATAGAATTAGAGTTCAAAGGGTTAAAATGACTGATGGCCTGATTTGTAAGAACTTGATTTGAACAAACTTGAATCTCACCTCTCTAAGGATTTCAAAAACCAAATATCAACAGATTCTTACTGGTGGAGCTGAATAAAAAGATTTTTAAAGAATTCTACTCAAAAAACACCAAATTAAAATTCAGACTCCCGAAGATGATAAAATGTGAACTTGAGTACTTGATTCAAACAAATCTAAAGCTGACATAATTTAGTGAATATCAAACTTTATTAAGATCTTTTCCAAATGTGTTTCACAAAAATCTGATTACATTTATTCAAGTTATCTCGTTCACAACTTCATATCAAATGCTGAGTTCCAATAAAAAGGGGGCATAACTCCTACAAAAGCCAACAATATCTGGTGAAAATCGAACTTGACATAGTTCTTCTCCAAATGTATGCCTATAGCAAGTTTCGTGAAAATCTAATTACATTTTCCAAGTTATCGCATTCACAAAGTCATTATCAGATAAACACCAGCAAAACATTTGTTGGCTTGCAGGTAATGAGGTTGAACAAATGATTAACAAATAATTAATTTGAAACTCAAGTGAGGAATGTTTTAAGATCACAAGACACAAGCTGTGCAAAATTAATGTGAATTATTATACATGTAACAGCCTGATTGGCTGGAGATGAGAGGTTTTGGAAATTTGAGTTTTGTACATGTATTTTTAAGGGGATATACCTCAGTATCGGTTCAGTATTCGATATCTGACTAGACTATGATTTGCTGATACATGTAGTACCAAAGGGGAATTCACATCAAGACAATACACAATAATTTGTTCTTGTAGCACTCTACCACTGCCAATGAGCTCAACATTGGCATTCTTTTATGAAAACAAATCATATCTACAGTAAATCTGTGACTTATTCTAAACACACCTTAACCTTTGAAGCCCTATTTCAGGCGTAATAAATCTCAAGAGCATGTGCCCTGACCATGTCATCTTCAAGAGGTCCTGCTGACAACAGACTGTTAAGGCAGCCAAGACTTGGCTAGAAATCACTGCTTTGCAGCTGGACATGTACAGGTTGTTGTCTAGTGTTATAGCCCCCATATTATATTAAGAAAGATACTTTTTATTTCTGCATTTATTTTCTGACTGGTCTCACTCATTTGCACTCAGTGACCTTGTTTACATCTTTGTTACACTGATCTACAATTATTGTACATATAGCTGTTGATTGTTTAAGTAGGTCAGGGACCTTGTTTACTTGGATTGTGACAGAATCACCTGGAAACTGATAGAAACTGATAGAACATTGTAGACATTTCATCTTCTAGGACATTCTATCTGGTTACTATATAAAGGTTTGTCAACAGAATTAAGAAAACTCTTTTTTTTTAGAAAGCCATTTCAGTAAGACTCACTTCAGTTAAAGCACAGCAGTTGTTTCCATTGGAGATTATTATTGTTCTAGGACAGTGCATTTATTATAGAAGCAGCGCTTCTTTGTGAATTTGGAAGATTGATTCCAAAAGAGAATTTTTGAAGAGAATTTGTTCGTCTTGGAAAAGAGAATTTATACTTTCTGTGAAACAGAATAATATTTTGTGAAAAGCCAGGATTCTACTGGATTGTTTGGAAATTACCTGTGGCACCAACACTTCTTGGATTTTTACTCCATTTGAATTTTGCAGAGCATTTTATTATATTTTATTGGAGACTGCTGAAATTTCTAAGTGAAAATTTTATTACAAATCTTCGGGATACTGTTTCTGAAGAGACATTCTTGGATTTAATACTACATCTACCAGCTGGTAACTTTCTTCAGAAGAAACTTCACCACTGGATTACTGGATTCTGTCAAACTGCACTTTGGAATAATTCTATAATTGATAAGTACCATTGTTTTTATTTTCTGTAAACCAACTAGTGTAAAAGATCTTTGTATCATTTTTTTTTTTTTTTTTTTTTTTTTTTTAAATTAAATTTCAGAATAGTTAAATTCATAGTTATTGTTGCTGATTCTCAGATTTCTTTCTGTTACCAATATCAATAATATTTCCATACCGTAACACTGGTGAGAATTCAGGACAATTGCCCAGGTCCCTGAGGGTTAACAAAACTGAAAATAAAATCAGCCACTTCTTTCATGAAAGTTAAAAAATTTATAGTAATTTATATATTTTTTATACTTACCAATGACCCAGACTTAGCTGGTGCTAACTCCACAAAAACCAGGGCCAAACACAAATTTTGCCCCCCAATCCCCAAAATTTGCATCCAAAACAAAAGAAATCATGTCCTAAAGGACCTCCATAGTACGACTCTACTGCGCATGCGCAGTGACGCAGTCGTCCCGAAATTGGCGCCAAATATCATTCTTACTGGCAGTGCCTGGTCAGCGCTATGTACTCAGCGGGGAGGCAAGAGTTCCCAACTCAGGGAGGGCCATCCCCGTCTGGGTCATTGGTAAGTATAAAAAATATATAAATTACTATAAATTTTTTAACATTTTTATACTGTACCAATGACCCAGACTTAGCTGAATAGTAAACAGGCTGGAGGGCCTAGGACATAGAGGAAAATCCAATAAGCTCAATTATAAGATAAAGAGGTAACCCCTTAAGGAGAAAAGGAGTATTAGGCTTTACATGTATCTTTCTTATTTAATATTTAAATTAGAAAGATACACTACCCTTAATAATTGAGCACAATAACATTCATGTTCTCTATTAACATCCAGTATAACCTTTATACTAATTATTTTTAAAACAAGCCAATAAATAAAGTAGTCCAGAGAATTGAGACTCTTTATAATCATTTAAAAGTGTCCGAG
The DNA here is from genome assembly GCA_031216915.1 of Pictodentalium vernedei. Taxonomy (NCBI): domain Eukaryota; kingdom Metazoa; phylum Mollusca; class Scaphopoda; order Dentaliida; family Dentaliidae; genus Pictodentalium; species Pictodentalium vernedei. The sequence goes on from CM062290.1 coordinate 309,879,425, forward strand.
TATTGTATATTAAAGCCCGTTTGACACTTGACATATACAAATGCTTCACACCGAGCTACACTTTAAAAATAAGACATGAATGAAATTAAACATTAATATTACACTTTAAAACCATCCCGGAAGCGACTCAGAAATACTGTCTTGGAGGAGGCATTCCCTTGCTTTTCACTATAAAGCAGGTGACCTAAGGGAACACCCGCCCCCCCCCCCCTTCCCCTTGCCCTGGGTCAAATAGCCCAGAGCGAAGAGGGCAGCCGGACGGAGTCACTGCCGGAACAGAAAGCCTGCATAACTATAGTTGCAACTGTTTAGTGGACGACATTCTGAGCAACAGATAACGGACCTAAACAATGCAGGTCTCCAGAAATGGACTCAATATTTCTGAGATAAAAATTAGTAATAATAAGCAGCCTTCATTAAATCTGTAATAGCAACACTATTAGCATAAGCCCAGGAAGTAGAAAGAGCTCTTACTTCATGAGCAGAAATCTTAAGCACAGACTGCTGAGAAGAAGATAAATCTTCATACGCAGTACGGATAGTTAACTGAATCCATCTAGCAATAGAATGGACTGAAATGTCCTTTCTATTAGGCATCAAAGACAGAAAGAAACGTTTCCGTCCCTTTCTGATGAACTGAGATCTCTGTTTATAGATACGTAGTGCTCTAACAGGACAGAGTAAAGGCCTACGCCCGTCTGAAGACGGAAGACGGAAGAGCCTTAATAACAATAGGTTCCGGATATTTATTAGGAGCCTGATTCTTAGCTAAAAAACCGACATTAGTAGTGAAGGTGATAGTGTTCCCAACACTACGATAATGAGAATCATCCACCGATAGTGCATGAAGCTCACTGACTCTTCTGGCAGAAGAGAAAGCTAAGAGAAAAGCTGTCTTATAAGATAAGAATTTGAAATCTACTGTCCCAAGAGGTTCAAATGGCTTTTCCTTCAATTTAAGGAGAACCCAAGCTAAATTCCACTTAGGAATTAATCTAAGAGTTCTGGGTCTATTTATCGAAAAGTTTCTAACCAATTTCGATAAAGAGACATTAGATCCAATTTGTAAACTATCATGATGTGCATAGGTATCAGATAACATAGATCTATAACCCTTTATAGTAACAGGTTGCAGTTTGATTTCGTCAAACAAGTATACTAGAAAGTTAGCAATGTCTGGTATAGAGGGATCAAATATATCAACAGAATGATCCCTACACCAACGACGGAAAACCTTCCACTTAGCCGCATAGTTTAGCGAAGAGGAGGTCCTCCTACAGTTAGAAATCGCGTCCACTGCTCGTCCTGTAAAGTGCTTGCCATGCAAGAAGGACCGCACAACGGAAAAACGTGAAGGTTGAGACCTTGCGGGTTGTGATGCAGTTGGCGCGATTTCCCCTGCCAAAGAAGATCCTCTCGTGGAGGGAGCTTCCGCGGTAGGTCCCACAACAGACACCTGAGTAGATTTATCCACGGTCTCTGTGGCGACAGAGATGCTACCAACAGAATCTTGCATTGAGATTGTTTTATCTTTAGCAATACTTGTTGAATTAACGGCGCTGGAGGATACGCATATCCTATCATTCCGTCCCAAGGGATCGATAGAGCGTCTACTGCAAATGCTCTTGGATCCGGACACGGGGACTCATACGTCTGCAACTGATTGTTGAGATGTGTCGCAAATAAGTCTATCATTGGCCGTTCCCATTGGTAGCAAATCTGATTGAATACTTGTTTGTTGAGAGTCCACTCCGACGGCAACAAGCGACCCTTTCGTGAAAGGGAGTCTGCTAGCACATTCAGACGACCCGGTATGTGACGGACCGAAAGAAGAACGTGATGTTCCAACGCAAACAGAAGGATTCTTTCCGTTAGATTGAACAACGGAACTGAATGAGTGCCTCCCTGATTCCGTATATACGCCACTACAGTCGTATTGTCGGATAGGATTTGGACATGAGCATCGTGAATAATGTCCATCCAGTGACGTAACGCAAGCCAAATTGACATCATTTCCTTGATGTTTATGTGCTTGCACAGGAATTGCGGATCCCAAAGACCCTGGCATCTCGAATCCGTTGGGATTAATGATGCACCCCAACCTGTTTGACTGGCATCCGTCATAATGGTAAAACTCGGATCCGGCAACTGCAGCGGAACTCCTTGAGTTAACCACTGAATGTTTGCCCAAGTCTGAATCTCTTGTTTCACTTGATCTGACAAGAGAACGTCTACATCGAGCGAATGAATTTTCACACTCCAATTCTGAGTCAGGAAAATTTGAAGAGGCCGTGTGCGTAGCCGTCCCATCGGAATGAGATCCGCGGCGGCTCCGCACAGACCTATCAGTCTCATAAATTCTCTCGCTGTGACTTTGTCTGTATTTAGACAATAGCGAGCGTAACAACTGACTAATTTCGCTCTGGTTAACGGCAGACGAACGAGATTGTTGTGCGTCTCGAAGCTCATTCCCAGATGAGTGAATGACTTGGACGGCACCAGATCCGACTTCTCCTCGTTTACTATGAAACCGAGACGTCGGAGCAATAGAAGAAGATTCTGAACATCGTTCTGAAGCGTTAACTCGTTGCCGTACCTCTGAAGAATGTCGTCCAGGTAGGCCGACGTTACCGCAGACGAATGAGCTCGGAAGTAGATCATTACCGAGTTCATTACCCGAGTGAAAGCCCAGGGTGCTAGATTCAATCCGAAGCACATGGCCCGGAACTGATACACCACTCCTAGGACTGCGAAGCGTAGATACTTTCGGAATGTCGGATGTACCATGACGTGAAAGTACGCATCTTTGAGATCTATGCTCGTTGCATAATCGTTCACCCGAATACTCGCTCTGACCGATCGAATCGTCTCCATATAAAACTTCGGAGCGACGATCAGCTTGTTTATCCAGCTCAAATCTATGACTGGACGGAACGAGCCGTCTGGTTTCGGAACCAGAAACAGATGGCTGTAGAATCCCAGCGATTCCTGGTTTTCTACGACCTCTACCGCGTTCTTCATTAAAAGAGACTGCACCTCTGATAGCAGAGCGTCTCTTTTCTGAGGGTTTGACGGAAGATGAGTCCACTTTGGACTTCGAGTTAAAGGAGGCTTTCGTTTGAAGGATATCTTTAGACCTTCCGAAGTCACTCCTCTCACCCACGGGTCGTCCGTAATCGACGCCCACTCTTGAGAAAAACTCGACAACCTTCCGCCAACCGGAACGCGATAGAGGTTTGAGCCATCACCTCCTGGATCTGCGAGGCCTGCGGTAGGAGAAACCACGTCTTCCACGACCCGCACCTCGCCTCGTCGACCTCGGGGCGTCCGACCGATTGTCCCGGCCTGAAGGACGTCCCGAACGAGAGTCGCTATCCTGACGGTCTCTCGAATAAGAGCTAGAGGACGCACCGGAACCTCTATAGGCACCTCTCTTGGGCGGATAAGACCCAGAAGTGCCCGCCTTATTCGTGTCTGCTGTATCCGACCTTTTAGGAGCGGATCTGAACAACAGAGAATCACTAGCTTTCTTTTTAATATTATCATAAATAGCGGAAAGCTTGCCGTCAAAGAGAAGATCTCCTGAGACCGAAGCGACTCTAAGAGAGTTCTTCACCTTAGAATCCACTAGTGTGGATGTAGACAGGGCTGCGTCACGTCTAACCAACTCCAAATTTGCCACTGAAAGGGCGGAGTTACACGTGGAATAAGCTACTGCCCTTGAAAGAAGTCTTAAGGAGGATTGTATATCCTGAAACTCTTCCCCTTGAAGACGCAGTGATAACGCCTTCGTAAGGTGATCTGCGTAAGATAAGGCATCTAAATTGGCTCTGTTAGACGTAATAGCTGTTTCCAACACTACGGTTGGAATAGAAGCTGACGACGGAAATGATAGCTCTAAGTCTTCCGTCTCGTCGTCCATACGCAGAGGAACTCTCGGTATACCCTGACCTGCCGTGTCGAATTTATTCCTTGCATTAATGAAAGGCAGGTTGAGAGTATTTGCGGACAAGAAGCCTGCTTTCCCTGTCCTGGAAGCAAGTTTAAAAATAGCGTCGTTCAATAATTCAAATGTTCTTGCAACATTATTGGACTGCGACGGAAACTCGGGAGCGATGTCCCTGAACCGCTCGAAAAAATCAGAGTCCAATGACACTATAATTCTCCTGTCCGGAAGCGCAGCAGTCTGGCCCGACGGAACAACTTGAGGAAGAAAGTGCCGGATGAAGTCTACGGCAGCTTTGTGTTGTTCCGAAAGGTATAGCTCCAATTCATCCGTATCCCTTTCACCATCCGGTCGGACCTCCCGATGTTCCCGGTCGTCCGCCGCCGATGCTTCGGCGGAGCGTACCGACCCAGCGCCGTCGGATAATTCTCGATCCGACACCGTCTCTGTCGGCTGCTGGGATGCTGCGATAAGCTGTGCTATCTGCACTAGAATGTCCGACGTCGAGACCTGCGGAGGAGCGGTCTTTCGCTGCTTTGCCGAGGGCAGCTCCGCATCAGATGGCTCCCGCATACTTTTCCTATGCGAACGTCCGGAGTCCATCGGTCTCGAATCCCTGGCTGCCGGATGGTGTGACCTGGTCGCCGAATAATCCTTCATCGGCGAAGCTGGCAAAATATCGGAGGTCACGCAGCCAAGGTGCGGTCGTGTGCGCCGGCGAGAAGAGGAAGCCTTAACAGTCTCTGCGGACTGCTTATACAACGGAGCGTCCCGAGCGACGGATGAATGCTCCGCTAAAGACACATTTTGTACCACAACATCTGGTCCCAGATGTTGTTGTACGAGAGAGGGGCCTCTCTCGCTCGCGGCCCGGCTGGACCTGGACGAGCTAGGAACCGGACTAAAAGGCTTCCTCCGTTCTCGTTCACTATCCGCCGTCACTGGGTGTGCATCTATTATTTTTATAGTGCTCGCATCACCCAAAATTTCCTCTTGGACCGCATCGGACGAACCCGGCTGCCGAACCATTCGGTGAATGGACGCTACACCGGGCGAGCTAGCGGACGACATTTGTCTAATCTCCATGAGCACTTTTGCCGCTAGCTCTGTATTTAATTGTGACAACGGACGCACACTTGAAGAAGATAACATGGAAACATCACCCTGTTCTGGTTCCTCTGAAATAGAAACTGAGAGAGTAGAGTGACCTTGTGGAGAAAGAGCCGGCATCGCTCTTTCTCCAGAAACAACATATCGTGACACACGTTTCCAATGTTTCTCATCCCAATGTTCACATACAGGACAGGGATTAATGCGAGAACACTGACTACAATTAATGCAATAAACATGAAAGTCAGAGGAAGATTTCTTCCTATTACAATTTGAACAAGTTCCCTTCATTGTGAAAGAACAACAATAAGTCCTAGTTACTCGCAAAAACCCCAGACACAAAGATACATAATAACATGATCCATTAATAAATGAAAAAACAATTGCAAAACAAAATAATTTTGAAAAAATATTTTTTTAGAGAAGCCCAAGTTGCTGAAAAGTAACGTTGAGGGGGATGGATCCGATGGCAAAGTGTGGTCAAAAATTTTAAAATTATATAAAATAATTAATGAGACACTTTCGGATAATATAAATGTATCTTATAATGAGATAAACTACCTCAAAGGCAAACAGCCCCCCTCAAAAAAGGCTGTTGCCAATGAAAACAAACAGTGTAAACACAGAAGAAAACATGACTCCAGGCACTGAAAAAACTGGCCCGGAATCAGTCATCAATTACACTCTATCTGATGCAAAACAGAGACTCCCAGGGGAGAATCTGCAGAACATCAGATAGAAGATGCAGAACACAAACGTTATACACCCATGGGTGAAAACGTAACTATGGGGAAAATAACAGAAAACATTCTGTAACCAAGCAACTCTCCCAGGGAATTTTTAGAAATGAAACTTCTCAAAAATATGCCAAAAGCATGGGAGAATTGCAAGGGGGGACTTTAGAAGGTTAGGGGAGAGGAAACACTGAATAAGCAGTGCAACAATTAGCAAGAATGACAACAAGAGGCGTTTGCCTCGAAAATAGGCAACTTAACATAATTTCAACAAAAAATTTTAAGTACAGCCCTGATTATTTTTTGCCACTTCTTTTTTCCTCTCCTCCTTCTATCCTCCTTAGAATCACATTTTCTCCAAGAATTACGTGTCTGGCATCCTTTAAACTGAGATTTACAAGCACAAAGATCAGTGAGATGTTGACTGATGAAGGGCCAAACAGAGAATGATATTTGGCGCCAATTTCGGGACGACTGCGTCACTGCGCATGCGCAGTAGAGTCGTACTATGGAGGTCCTTTAGGACATGATTTCTTTTGTTTTGGATGCAAATTTTGGGGATTGGGGGGCAAAATTTGTGTTTGGCCCTGGTTTTTGTGGAGTTAGCACCAGCTAAGTCTGGGTCATTGGTACAGTATAAAAATATGAACCCTTAAATTGCAATCAAGCCTCAACAGGGCCTAAAAATAGTGAATGCAGGAAAATTTGAAAATTCAGACAGTTTTGGTATTAAATGATTGGTTCAGTTCACTTTTTCAGTATGCCCATGATATCGGTTTCGGCCCTGTTTTTCGGTATATTGCCAATCTCTATTATTGGCCTATAATATTCCTTGAATATTTACCATCACACCAAGTTGTAAAATACAATGATTTTCTAGGACCCCATGCCAGACTGAATAATTTTCCAGGCATGGAAATTAAAACTTTTTCTCGCAAATTTTATTCTACTACACCTCTTCTTGAAAATAACTGGAGCAGGGAGGTGGCTCAAAATAATGTTGCTCTTTGACCAGATGGGTCATATTTTGTGTTGGTGTGGTAGGTATAGTAGAAATAAAAAGTCGGAGAAAACTTTCATTCTCTGGACAACCAACCACACCAACACAATTATGTATATGTGAAACAGAAAACAGAAAATAACATACATGTATAACAGATGTTTGGATAACTTGAATGTTATGGAGGTCCCTAACACCCACAATATGCAGAGATCCTTCCCCCCAGAAAGGTCTATCACCATACCAGAGGACATCAAAATCCAGCAACTGATGCCATAGTTAAAATGCAAAATATTCATACAGAGATTTTTTTAAGTGTGTCAAGGGTCATAACTCTGGTAAGAATGTACAGACAAAGCCCGCGATATGTGGATATCATGCCCCTCATGCTGATCTATCAACACACTGAAGGTCATCAAAATCTGACAAATGATGCCAGAGTTACAATGCAAAAAGTTCATTTCACTATTTTTCAAACTTAAACAAGGGGCATAATTCTGGTATGAATGTTGTGGACAATGCCGTCATGCAAACGGTAACACACCTGGACAAAGCATGTGCAAACTTGTCTTAGCTTACCATATAACAACTCCTGGCCTCGATTTCTTCTTGGAAAATTGATTACCAACTTTTTTGTAGCCTAGGTTGAGGGTCCATGGACCCTTTGGACCAAGCCTGGTTCGATCCGGAGTGAGAAAATATAAAAAACTTGACCTGATCGACACAATTTCCCGGCATCTGGGATTGTAGTCCAAACTTGGTTTTGACGGTCATAATTTATTTCTTTACGTTGGTACGTCCTTCAAGGACATACAAACGTAAAAAATTAAATTAAGGCCTTCAAGTCCAATTTTGGACTACTGGGATCAGAACTTAGTCTTACTTTGAAACTCAATTTTCCAAGTGAATGAAGAGAAATTATTTTATTCTGTTACTCACCAGTATTGAAGTGTTCGAGGAGACCGGGTAAAAAATCTATTGCTAAGATGTAGGTTGATCCCATCTTTAATATATCTGCAAATTCATCGAATTATATCCTACATTATTGTGTGTGTCCTCTAGAACACATGAAAAGTGACATATAGTACTTTCAGTTTCACGAGACACGTGTTTATACGTCCCAGAAATATTATGTAACCATCTGTCTAAGACATTCCGGTTCGACATAATTGGGATTCCCCCAGCCATCAATCAGAAGCTATATGCCCTCTACAAGCTACATACGGTAGTTGATAAAAACAAATATTACACACTTTGTGCCCTTATACATTATACCATCCAATTCAGCGATTGTGAGAATACTTTATGTTCTAACATTTTAAACTGAAGTAAAAAGAAAACTGCAAACCAATTCTAGCTGTTGCATTGCAGCTCAAAATTTTTGCTTCGCATTTTGCAATACGAAGCCAAACAAAACGAGGCCTCGACCCAGCTAAAGACAAAACAGGATAGACAAATGCAAAAATGTAAATGAAAACAGTAGTGTTCCTATTGTCGATGTGGTACAAAATGGACTGCTCAATGACAATGGAACTCGGTGAGTAATGGTCTTCAGACTGTTCTTGTAATTTCCTACATTTGAAGCGAGACATAAAACTTACTCACAGAGAGAAGAGTACAATTGAAACCGAACCATTTGAGAAATGGAGATGGACTCAATTTATGCAACTTACAATAGAAGATTTTAGTTTTCTTGTGGCTGACACACAAAATAGTTCATTAATGTGTAACAACTTACTCTTCTCCAAATTCAGTTTTGGGTATGAATTCTTCAGGATCCCTTTCTTTGAATGATCTCCCTCTGAAATTATTACGGTACTGTCCATGATCTGAAAACCTTGAATAACTGGGTCTTCTTGTTGAGTCTACATCATCAAAGCCATCATCGTAACTTCTGAACTTTTTTCTGAATTTTGATTCTCTAGGGAATTCTTGATAGTCTACAGTTTGTCTAAACTTTGAATGTTTTGAGACTTCTTGTTCATCAAATTGATTAAAATTGTCATTTCTGGATCTGAAACTCTTAAAAGGTCTGGAATTTCTGTTGGTTTCTTGTGTTACATCAAAATACTCTGACCGGTCATTCCTGTTTCTCAAATTCTTACTTGTTTTGTCTTCAGTCTCCTCATAGTCTTCAAAAGGATCAACTTCATCTGAAGAGGGATTGAATGTCTGCTCACTTGATAACTGAGAAGAACTATGATGAAATGATCTATAAAAAATGAATGACAAAATAAAAATAAAACATGCAGTACATTCTATCATAAAGTGTACCATCAGCAACATTACAGCCAGGGACTGACCTAGTAAGTAGCCAGTATGAATATGACTACTAAAATTATGATTTGACTCCTGAATCTTAAATACAGGCTTTGAAGTTGGCTTATAACCATAAGACCCCACTTCCTCCACTGATAACTTGGGCAGCCATTCTTTGTAAAAATGAATGGTTATTGTGGGGTAATAACATTATTTTTCAATCATTTCTGAAACAGCTTTAATTATGTCAAGAAAGAATTAGTTAAATGCACAAAGTATGTCATACACAGGTGAAAGCTTTCAACCAAAAAGAAGATTTTTATCAATAAGAAATATAACTACAGTTAACTGATTGAGTGTTTGAAACCCATATTTGGGGCTTATGCTGGTGTGAAGGTGCAGCAACTTTAAGGCTTTATGTTCCGTACATGAACTTCATTTTATTTTTGTAGTGAATTATACCCTCCCAAAAATTGTAACAAGGCAAAATAATTTTTTGACAATCAACAATAATTTAGCACTCAGTAGGTTAAGAAGTAAATCTGGCTTCTAGATTTCAAAAGTAGTCTCCAAATCTGGCTCTTATTTTTAAATGCTCGGGTCGGTCCCTGATTATCCCCTCAATAACGTCAAGTTATTGGCTTATTATTGCAGGACTGCTAAAGCAATCTGGCAATAAGGCAATAATCAGGCATTATGAAGATAATATTCATAAATTTTATACACTTTTACCTACTCATCAGAAATGTAATATCCAGGAATGTTTCCTCTTAAATTACTTCATGTTTACAAAAATCTCCATGATGTAAATCCTATTCAGCACTCTTATACTTTTTGTTTTGTAAGTGTTTAGCAAAGTTTTTGTTTCTTAATACAGTCAAAACTTTGCTAAATCAAATTCTGATATCTTGAATTACCCAGATAACCCGAAGTTGGCCATAGTTCACTTCCAAATAATACCTGTATGACAGGTATTAAAAACAAGCTCACCTGACATGGTAGCCTAAATATCAACCCAGGGAATTGATTTGAACAAGTTGCATCTGCCCCTCCTAAGAAAAGCTTATACCAAATATCCAAAGATTCTGACCAGTGGATCTGAAAAAAAAGATATTTAAAGAATATTCCTCATATTGAACTAAGTAATAATTTGGGCCCCCACAGGGAGCCCAAATATGAATCCAGGGACTTGGCTTGAACAAACTTGAATCTCACCTCCGTAAGGATGTTGTATACCAAATATCAAAAGATTCTGACAACTTGATTTTTAAAGAATATTCCTCAAATTGAACTGAGTTATAATTCAGGTTCCCACAGGGAGCCCAAATATGAACCCAGGGACTTGGCTTGAACAAACTTGAATCTCACCCCCCCTAAGGATGCTGCATACCAAATATCAAAAGAATCTGATTGGAGGATCGTAAGAAGATTTTTAAAGAATACGCCTCATATTGCACTAATCTGAACATTTGGGCTCCCATAGAGAGCCCAAATATGGACCGTGGGGTTTGCTTTCAACAAACATGTGAATGAATCTTCCAAAGATGTTATATGTGAAAAATGAAAGCATTTGGAGCAGTGGTATGGGGGAAGAAGATTCTTTAATGGTTTTCTCATCACTCACAATGTTAAAAAATGCTGACTTAGCACTTTTTTAAAGTCCTGGAAAGTTAAAAAATTTATAGTAATTTATATATTTTTTATACTTACCAATGACCCAGACATAGCTGGTGCTAATTCTCAAAAATCTAGGGCCAAACACAAATTTTGCCCCCAATCCCCAAAATTTGCATCTAAAACCGAAAATAACATGTCCTAAATGGTCCTCCATACTTTTCCTCCACTGCGCATGCGCAGTGTCAAGGAGGTCTTGATATTGGTGCCAATTATCATTCTTACAAGCAGTACCTGGTCAGCGCTATGAACTCAGCGGGGAGGTATGAGTTCCCAACTCCTGGGAGGGCCATCCCCGTCTGGGTCATTGGTAAGTATAAAAAATATATAAATTACTATAAATTTTTTAACATTTTTATACTGTACCAATGACCCAGACATAGCTGAATAGAAAAAAGGCTGGAGGGCCTAGGACATAGAGGAAAATCCAATAAGCTCAACTAAATATAATAGAGTTATCCCCTCGAGGAGAAAAGGAGGATTAGGCTTTACATGTATCTTTCTTATTTATGACAAATTAGAAAGACACAACACCCTTCATAATTGAGCATAATAACATCCATGTTCTCTATTAACATCCAGTATAACCCTTTATACTAATTATTTTTAAAGTAAGCCAATAAATAAAGTAAGTCCAGAGAATTGAGACTCTTTATACTCATTAAAAGTGTCCGAGGATTGTATATTAACGCCCGTTTGACACGTGACATATACAAATGCTTCACACCAAGCTACACTTTAAAAATATGACATGAATGAATTTAAACATTAGCTTACACTTTAAAACCATCCCGGTACCGACTCAGAATTACTGACTCCGGAGGAGGTATCCCCTTGCTTTTCACTATAAAGCAGGTGACCTAAGGGAACACCCTCCCCCCCTTCCCCTTGCCCTGGGTCAAATAGCCCAGAGCAAAGAGGGCAGCAGGACAGAATCACTGTCGAAACAAAAAGCCTGTATAACTACAGTTGCAACTGTTTAGTGGACGACATTCTGAGCAACAGATAACGGACCTAAACAATGCAGGTCTCAAGAAATGGACTCAATATTTCTGAGATAAAAATTTGTGAATGTGGATGGCTGAGACCAATATGCAGCCTTCATTAAATCTGTAATAGCAACACTATTTGCGTAAGCCCAAGATGTAAAAAGAGCTCTTACTTCATGAGCCGAAATCTTAAGCACAGACTGCTGAGTTGAAGATAGATTATCATAAGCAGTACGGATAGTTAATTGAATCCATCTAGCAATAGAATGGACCATAATGTCCTTTCTATTAGGCATCAGAGACAGAAAGAAGCGTTTTCGTCCCTTTCTGATAAACTGAGATCTTCGTTTATAAATACATAAAGCTCTAACCGGACAGAGTAAAGGCCTATGCCCGTCTGAAGACAGAAGGGCCATAATAACAATAGGTTCCAGATATTTATTAGGAGCCTGATTCTTAGCCAAAAATCCAACATTAGTAGTAAAGGTAATAGTGTTCCCGACACTACGATAGTGAGAATCGTCCACAGATAGTGCATGAAGCTCACTGACTCTTCTAGCAGAAGAGAAAGCTAAGAGAAATGCTGTCTTATAAGATAAGAATTGAAGTCCACTGTCTCAAGAGGCTCAAATGGCTTTTCTTTTAGTTTAAGAAGAACCCAAGCTAAATTCCATTTAGGAATTAATCTAAGGGTTCTAGGTCTATTTATCGAGAAGTTTCTAACTAATTTAGATAAACAGACATTAGATCCAATTTGTAAACTATCATGGTGTGCATAGGTATCAGATAACATAGACCTAAAATCTTTAATAGTAACAGGCTGCAGTTTGATCTCATCAAACAAGTATACTAGAAAGTTTGCAATGTCTGGAATGGAGGGATCAAAAATATCAACAGAATGATCCCTGCACCAACGACAAAAGACCTTCCACTTAGCCGCATAGTTTAGCGAAGATGAGGTCCTCCTACAGTTAAAAATTGCGTCCACTGCTCATCCTGTAAAATGCTTGCCGTGCAAGAAGGACCGCACAACGGAAATACGTGAAGGTTGAGACCTTGCGGGTTGTGATGTAGTTGACGCGATTTCCCCTGCGAAAGAAGATCCTCTCGTGGAGGAAGCTTCCGCGGTATGTCCCACAGCAGACACCTGAGTAGATTTATCCACGGTCTCTGTGGAGACAGAGATGCTACCAACAGAATTTTGCATTGAGATTGTTTTATCTTTAGCAATATCTGCTGAATCAACGGCACTGGAGGATACGCATATCCTATCATTCCGTCCCACGAGATCGATAGAGCGTTACTGCATATGCTCAAGGATCCGGACATGGTGACACATACGTCTGCAACTGATTGTTGAGCTGTGTCACAAATAAGTCTATCATTGGCCGCTCCCATTGGTAGCAAATCTGATTGAATACCTGTTTGTTGAGAGTCCATTCTGACGGCAACAAACGACCCTTCCGTGAAAGGGAGTCTGCTAATACATTCAGACGACCTGGAATATGACGGACCGAAAGTAGAACTTGGTGTTCTAGTACAAACAAAAGGATTCTTTCCGGTAAATTGAATAACAGAACGGAATGAGTGCCTCCCAGGTTCCGAATATACGCTACTACTGTCGTATTGTCGGACAGGATTTGGACATGTGCTTTCTGAATAATGTTCATCCAATGACATAGTGCAAGCCAAATTGACATCATTTCTTTGATGTTTATGTGCTTGCCTAGAAACTGCGGATCCCAAAGACCCTGGCACTTCGAATCCGTTGGGATCAATGTTGCACCCCAACCTGTTTGACTGGCATCCGTCATGATAGTAAAACTCGGATCCGGCAACTGCAGTGGAACTCCCTGAGTCAACCACTGAATGTTTGCCCAAGTCTGAATCTCTTGTTTCACTTGATTTGACAAGAGAACGTCTATATCAAGCGAATGAATCTTTACTCTTCAATTCTGAGTCAAGAAAATTTGGAGGGGATGAGTGCGTAACCGCCACACCGGAATGAGATCCGCAGCGGCTCCGCACAGACCTATCAGTCTCATCAATTCTCTCGCTGTGACTTTGTCTGAGTGAAGACAATAGCGAGCGTAACAACTGATTAATTTCGCTCTGGTTAACGGCAGACGAACGAGATTGTTGTGCATCTCGAAGCTCATTCCCAAGTGGGTGAATGACTTGGACGGCACCAGATCCGACTTCTCATTTAATATAAAACCAAGACGTCGGAGTAATAAAAGCAGATTCTGCACATCGTTTTGAAGCGTGAACTCGTTGCAGTACCTCTGAAGAATGTCGTTCAGGTAAGCCGACATTACCGCAGATGAATGAGCTCAGAAATGCATCATTACCGAGTTCATTATTCGAGTGAAAGCCCAGGGCGCTAGGTTCAAACTGAAGCACATCGCTCAAAACTGATATACAACTCCTAGGACTGCGAAGCGTAGATACTTTCTGAATGTCGGATGTACCATGACGTGAAAGTACGCATCCTTGAGATCTATGCTTGTAGCATAGTCGTTCACCCGAATACTCGATCTGACTGATTGAATTGTCTCCATATAGAACTTCGGAGCGACGATCAGCTTGTTTATCCAGCTCAAATCTATGACTGGACGGACGATCCGTCTGGTTTCGGAACCAGAAACAGATGGCTGTAGAAACCCGGTGATTCCTGGTCTTCTACGACCTCTACCGCGTTCTTCTCCAGAAGAGACTGTACTTCTGATAGAAGAGCGTCTCTTTTCTGCGGATTTGACGGAAGCTGAGTCCATTTTGGACTTCGAGTTAGTGGAGGCTTTCGTTTGAAGGATATTCTTAGTCCTTCCAAAATTACCCCTCGAACCCAGGGGTCGTCCGTAATTGACGCCCAACTGTTTATAAAACTCGACAATCTTCCGCCTACTGGAACATGATAGAGGTTCATACCATCACCTCCTGGACCTGCGAGGCTTGCGGAAGGAGAAACTACGTCCTCCACGACCCGCACCTCGCCCCGTCGACTTAGGGACGTCTGACCGGTTATCTCGGCCAGTATAACGTCCCCTACGTGAGTCGCTGCCTTGACGGTCTCTAGAATAAGACATAGAGGACGCATAGGAACCTCTATAGGAACTTCCCTTGGGCGTACTTGTCCCAGAAGTGCCTGTCTTACTCTTTTCTGCTGTATCCGACTTTTTAGAAGTGGATTTGAATAGCAGAGAATCCGAAGCTTTCTTAGTTATCTTATCATAGATTGCTGAAAGCTTGCCGTCGAAGAGAAGCTCTCCGGAGACCGAAGCGACTCTGAGAGAGTTTTTCACCTTACCACCACGCGCGTGGATGTAGCTAGGGCTGCGTCACGTCTAACCAACTCCAGGTTTGCCACTGAAAGGGCGGAGTTATACGTAGAATAAGCTATGGCCCTCGAAAGAACTCTTAAGGAGGATTGTATATCCTAGAATTCTTTCCTTTGAAGACGTAATGATAACGCTTTAGTAAGGTGATCTGCGTATGATAAAGCGTCTTAGTTAACTCTATTAGACATTATTGTCGTTTCCAACGTTGTGGTTGGAATTGACATAGACGACGGTACAGACAATTCTAGGTCTTCAGCCTGGTCGTCTAGATGCAGAGGAACTCTCGGTATGCCCTGTCCTGCCGTTTCAAATTTGTTCCTTGAATTGATGAAAGGCAGATGTAGAGCATTTGCGGACAAGAAACCATACTTGCTCGTTTTGGTAGCAAGCTTATATATAGCGTCATTCAATAGTTCAAATGTTCTTGTGACATTATTGGACTGTGTCGGAAACTCAGGGACGATGTCCCTAAACCGATCAAAAAATTCTGTGTCCAGTGACGCTATCAGTCTCTTATCCGGCATTGCAGCATTCTGGTCCAACGGAACAACCTCTGGAAGATAATGCCGGATAAAATCTACGGCAGCTTTGTGTTGTTCCGAAAGGGAAAACTCCAGATCCTTTGAATCCCTTTTGCCATCCTGTCGGACCATATGAAGTTCTCGGTCATCCGTACCTGATGCTTCAGCGGAGCGTACCAACCCAGCGTCGTCGGATAATTCCTGATCCGACAGAGATTCTTACGTCTGCTGGGATAAGTTGTGCTATTTGTGATAGCACGTCCGTCACTGAGGCCTGTGGAGCAGCGGTCTTACGTTGCTTTGCCGCTGGAAGCTCCCTGGACATTGACTCCTGCATACTTCTTTTATGCGAACGTCTGGAGTCTACAGGCCTTGTGTCCCTGGCTACCGGATGGCGTGACCTGGTCGCCGTGGAATCCCTGATCGGCGAAGCTGGCTGGATATCTGTGGTCACGTAGCCAAGGTGCAGTCGTGTGCGCTGCCGTGAGGATGAGGAAGCCATATTGACAGTCTCTCCGGACTGTTTATATAACGGAGCGTTCCGAGTGGCGGACGTATGCTCCGAATGCGAAACGTTTTGTACCACAACATCTGGTCCCAGATGTTGTTGTACGAGAGAGGGACCTCTCTCGCTCGCAGCCCAGATGGACCTGGACGAGCTAGGAACCGGACTAATAGGCTTCCTCCGTTCTATCCTCTGATCCGTCGTCACTGGGTGTGCACTTTGTGTTATTATAGTGCTCGCATCACCCAAATCTCCTTCATGGACCGCAACGGACGAACCCAGTTGCCGAGCCATTCGATGAATGGTCGCTACACTGGGCGAGCTAGCAGATGCCAATGTGGTCAATCCTACTAGGGACCTCTTAGGCAATTGACGTATTTCCAAGAGCACTTTTGCCGCTAGCTCTTCATTTAACTGTGACAACGGAGGCACACTTTTGGAAGACATCACGGAAACATCACCCTGTTCTTGTTCCTCTGAAAAAGAGATTGAAAAACTAGAGTGACCCTGCGGAGAAAGGACCGGCATGGCCTTATCCCCGCTAACAACATACCATGACACACGTTTCCAATGTTTGTCATCCCAATTGACACACTCTGAGCAGGAGTTAGTGAGAGTACACTGACTACAATTAATACAATGATTATGAAAGTCAGAGGAAGATTTCCTCTTATCACAATTTGAACAATATCCTTTCATTGTGAAAAGAACACAAACAGTCCTAGTACTCGCACCAACCCCTGAAAACAAAGATACATAATAACATGATCCATTAACATATAGAAAGAATAAATAAAATCAAAAAAATTTTTTGAAAAAATATTTTTTCAGAAAAGCCCAAGTTTCTGAAAGTAACGTTGAGCCCCAGTGGATCCCCAAAAAAGCCTAAGCGTGGACAAAAAATTTTAAAATATTTAAAAAAAATTAATGCAACACTTACGTATAATAATAATGTATCTTGTTATGATTAAACTAATACAAAGACAAGAAATCACTCTCAACAGAAACCGTTGTCAATGTAAACAAGAAGTGTATAAAAACCGGAAACATGACTTCAGGCACTGATAAACATGGCCCGAAATCAGTTACCAATTAAAACACTATCTGATGCAAAACAAAGACTTCCAGGGAAGAAACTGCAGAACATCAGATGGTAGATGCAGAACACAATGTCTAAACACCCATGGGTGAGGACATAAACATGGGAAAAAAAAACAGAATTCATTCTGTTACCAAGCTAAAACTCCCAAGAAATTTTAGTAATAATATTACAGAAAATATGCCAAAAGCATGGGAGAATAGCAAGGGGGGACTAAAGGAAAGGGAGAGAGGAAACACTGATCAAGCAGTGTAACTTATAGCAAGAATGACAACAACAGGCCCATGCCTTGAAATTAGGGAACATAACATAATTTCATAAAAAAATTTTAAGTTACAGCCCTGATTATTTCCTGCCACTAATTTTTCCTCTCCTCCTTCTATTTCCTCTTTAGATCCACCATTTCTCTAATATTTATGTGTCTGGCATCATTTAAACTGAGATTTACAAGCACAAATATCAGTCAGATGTGAACTGATGAAGGGCCAAACAAAGAATAATAATTGGCACCAATTTCGAGACCTCCTTGACACTGCGCATGCGCAGTGGCGGAAAAGTATGGAGGACCATTTAGGACATGTTATTTTCGGTTTTAGATGCAAATTTGGGGGGATTGGGGGCAAAATTTGTGTTTGGCCCTAGATTTTTGAGAATTAGCACCAGCTATGTCTGGGTCATTGGTACAGTATAAAAATATAGAAATGTTGGACAGGGCAAAAATTCTTGTCTCTCCCATAATGACAGCAAATAAAGCTCCTTGAACTTCTCTTGAACAAATCTGAGTCTACACATCAAAAGGAAGCTGCACATCAAATATCAAGTCTCTGCTACTGCTGGCTCATAAGAATAACATTTTTCAAGATTTAAGCACACTTGTTGGGTGTGGCCCTACCAAGGGGCGAGGCAACTTGATTTGAACAAAATCAAAATGCGATGCAATAACAAACTTTTATCTCAAATTTCACTTAAATCGGTTCAGTGGTTTTGGAGAAGATGCAAACATCATGTTCTTGGACGGACGGTGAGTGATCACAAAAGCTCCCCTGACTGAAAGTCAGGTGAGCTAAAAACTCAGTAAGTCAAACATGGATATCTCAAATAACTGTGATAACTCAAGTAATTATCGAGTCCGAATTAAGTAAATCTGTAGAAATTAAACTGGGATAACTCAAAGTTGATAAAAGTGAGAAATTTATTTTTTGACAAGGTGGCCATTCTATGATCAGTTCTACTTTGTTTGTATCAGCAACTTGTTAAGGAGCAGAACAATGGCACTGGATTACTGATACTTCTGTTTTGATAGTGTGTGATTGCATGTATGAGAGGGTTTTTGTGAACATTCATTACTTTCTTGGTTATTTTTTTTATTGAAGCAAGAGTAGGGTCCTGCAAACTGTTCGAGATTCGACTCGATTCAAAACCACCACCAAGGTTCGGCTCGACTCGAAACCTTTGACGTGAATTTGAGGTTTTTGAACCCATGGGAGTGTCAGTAAGTTATTTCCACACAACAAAAAGCGAACATGGAGTAGTATAAGGTTATACACTCATATCGGAAGTCAGAATAAACTAAATTTAATTTGAATAACATAACAATTTGGCTTCTGTAGCTCTGGAATGGCTTAGTGGCGAGTTAGTGCGTGACCTTGCATGTGCCTTGTGACATTAACTGTAAACACTGCAACAATTTGCATGAGTAAAAATGGAGGAAATAAAGAAATATTTTGATTTGAACCAGAAGTATATCTGTAAATCTTGCAATTGAGAGATCTCAGAGAGAATCTGCAAGCTTCTTTGAAATCCCACATCATGGATGAGAACAAACATTTCTCTAACAATGAAGTGGACTCAGTAAGCTTGGGTGATTCATTTATTAATAACACTTAACAGTTCAGAACGTGCTTGTTTTACAGGTATCAAGGTTCGAGATTTGGCTCGATTCGATACCACGAAAAGTGATTTGGCTGGAGATTTGATTCGAGCTAAAACCCATGATTCATAGAGAACTAAGTAAGAGATTTTTCTTAATTAAATTTTCAATAAAATTTGGCTATATCAGTGGGTGATATTGTAAAACGTTTCTTATAAACTGTCTATGATACACAAAAAAGTTAGTTGTTTTTCTGATCTATTATTTGTCTGTATTCATGTTGTACTGCACATGTTCACTCATTACTGGCAGCATTCCTTTATGTTGGCTGATTCTCACAAAGCCGGCTCGCTCTCAATACACAATTCTCTGAATGCCCGCATACCAATCAATTTCTTTCGCACAATGCAGTTAAGTTTGCATAATAGTTTATTCTACATTAGTGAATTATTTTCAGACTGCAAGTGAACAACATAAACTGTCAGGCAGGTATGTAAGTAAAGTAAGTAAATATTTTATTTAACTACTTGCATGCTGCTGATGGATAATCCTGCCCAGGAGAGGATTTCTCTTGCCGCTGAAATATGTATAAGTTGGGCATATTTAATCCAATTTCTACCCTGTAAATTAATGATTTTTTCTTGAGTTCAAGTTAGAAAAATTTTTCAAATAAAGCAGCCATGACTAGATCTGATGAAAAATATCTTAAAAACACTCAACGGGTTACGAGTTAAATGTCACTTTCCATTACATGATATAAAATTCAAATTCAACCTAGAGGTTTGACTGTCCCAGATGTACCTATCCATACCACCAGGCCTGAAAATAAGCAGCCTGACATTTGCAGAATGAGGTGCCCAGAGGGTGAATTTGATTATGCTATCCCATACAGTGGGCCAATTTATCCTCTGGGTACCTGTTTCCATTTATTCTTGAGACTCTGATTCAGATCGAGGTTGACAGAGAGTAAATTTAGTGATGCTACCCTGGGGGACCTCATTTTGCAGATGTCAGTCTGCTTATTTTCTGGCTTGCATACCACCGCCGCCCCCACTGCCATGATTATTCTAAGATGAGGAGTGTCACAACTCTGGTAAAAAAAAGTCAGATCAAAACTATAATCGCGCAGGTGCACCTCCCATGGTAGTGAACATCCATACCAAGTTTCAAAGTAATCGACCCATAAACATCTGAGAAAATCTCCGGACAAAATTCAGGAATTTTAAGACGAAAAGGGGCATATTATAACACTGGGAAAAAAGTCCAATAAAATCTATAATTGCAGGTGCACAGGTTCCCATGGTATTAAACATTCATACCAAGTTTCAAAGGAATCAACCCATAAACATCCAAGAAAATCTCCGGACAAAATTCTTGGCACTTCAGGAATTAGGGACATGCGTAACTCTGACATAAAAAATGAATCGCCGATCGCCAGCAATCAGACAATCGTCCCCCACGGTATTGATATTTCCTCAATAAAACCCAAACAAATACGGATAGCAAAGGAACAACTAAACAAACTAGTCCCATTGTTACCCATATTTCTGTGATTTTACTGGAAGCACCCAAATACCTGTAAAAAGGTATAGTATGGCTAACTTGCATAATTTATGCACAAGAAAAAAAACCTGTATAATGTGTTATTTATCTTATGTGCCTTCCCTTTAAATCGGAAAATTTGAAACAAAAGCATAAAAGCATCTCTGAGATATAGGTGGTAACAGTACTCAACATAATACGCACAAAAATATTACCCGAAAAAAAGGTTACGGCTAATTTGAATAATTTATGCACAGGATAAAACCTGTATAATATGTTATTTATCTTATGCTGCTAGACCTCCATACAAACAATTATTGAAATTGGAAAAGTCGTCCAGAAGTTCTGAGCATATAACAAATTACACAGAATTTCCAACAAAAATGGCCGCCATCCAGACATACTTTCACCTTTAGGCCACAGTTATTTGAAAGTCTGTTTAGCGTAAAATAAGAAATTGAGAAGTAAATGTGAAATGTGTTTATTATTTATTATTTAATATTCTGGGAGTGGTACCTGTCATACCTTTTTTCTGTCCCTCGCATTCATGCAAGAGAGGGAATATGAAAGAGAACTGAATGAATTAATATTTATTTGAAATTGTTAACAGAACTTCAACTCGAGGCATGACAAAAACAAACATGAATGATATATAAAAGTTAAAAAATTTATAGTAATTTATATATTTTTTATACTTACCAATGACCCAGACTTAGCTGGTGCTAACTCATTAAATTCAGGGCCAAACCAAATTTTGCCCCCCAATCCCAAAAATTTGCATCAAAAACCAAAAATAAGATGTCCTGGTAAGTCCTCCATACTTTTACTGTACTGCGCATGCGCAGTGTCAAGGAGGTCTCAAAATTCCCGCCAAAATGTCATTCTTACGACCAGTGCCTGGTAAGTGTTATGTACGCAGCGGGAAGACAAGAGTTCCCAACTCCTGGGAGGGCCATCCCCGTCTGGGTCATTGGTAAGTATAAAAAATATATAAATTACTATAAATTTTTTAACATTTTTATACTGTACCAATGACCCAGACTTAGCTGAATAGTAAACAGGCTGGAGGGACCAGGACATAATGGAAAATCCAATAGGCTCAATTACATATAACAGAATTATCCCATCAAGGAGAAAAGGAGAGACAGGATTTATATGTATCTTTATTATCAAAAAAGAAAGACACAAAACCATTCCGTAATTGAGCACAAATACATCAATGATCTCTATTAATATCCCGTATAACCCTTTATACTAATTATTTTTAAAGGTAAGCCAATAAATAAAGACAGTCCAGAGAAATGAGACTCTTTACACTCATTAAAAGTGTCCGAGGATTGTATATTAATGCCCATTTGACACGTGTCATATACAAATGCTTCACACGGAGCTACACTTTAAAAATATTACATGATATGAGTAAACATTAGCTTTACACTTTAAAACCATCCCGGTACCGACTCAGAATTACTGACTCTGGGGGAGGTATTCCCTTGCATTTCACTATAAAGCAGGTGATCTAAGGGAACCATCACCCCTACCCCCCTTCCCCTGGGTCAAATACCCCAGAGCGAAGAGGGCAGCAGGACAGAGTCACTGCTGGAACAGAAAGCCTACATAACTATAGTTGCAACTGTTTAGTGGACGATATTCTGAGCAACAGATAACGGACCTAAACAATGTAGATCTCCAGAAATGGACTCAATGTTTCTAAGATAAAAATTAGTGAAAGTGGAAGGCTGAGACCAATATGAAGCCTTCATTAAATCTGTAATAGCAACACTATTAGCATAAGCCCAAGATGTTGATAGAGCTCTTACTTCATGAGCCGAAATCTTGAGAGCAGACTGCTGAGAAGAAGATAACTTTTCATAAGCAGTACGTACAGTTAATTGAATCCATCTAGCAACAGAATGAACCATAATGTCCTTTCTATTAGGCATCAAAGACAAAAAGAAACGCTTACGTCCCTTTCTAATAAACTCAGATCTAAGTTTATAAATACGTATAGCTCTAACAGGAGAGAGTAAAGGCCTACACCCGTCTGAAGACGGAAGGGCCCTAACAACAATAGGTTCAGGATACTTATCAGGAGCCTGATTCTTAGCCAAAAATCCAACATTGGTAGTAAAGGTAATAGTGTTCCCAACACTACGATAGTGAGAATCATCTACCGATAAAGCATGAAGCTCATTAACTCTTCTAGCAGAAGAGAAGGCTAATAGAAAAGCTGTCTTATATGTTAAGAACTTGAAATCCACTGTATCAAGAGGCTCAAAAGGTGCTTCTTTTAGCTTAAGAAGAACCCATGCTAAATTCCATTTCGGAATTAATCTAAGAGTTCTAGGTCTATTTATCGAAAAATTTCTAACTAATTTAGATAAAGAGACATTAGAACCAATCATCAATGTATCATGGTAAGCGTAGGTATCAGATAACATAGACCTATAACCCTTGATAGTAACAGGCTGCTGTTTGATCTCATCAAACAAATAGACCAGGAAAATAGCAATGTCAGGAATGGAGGGATCAAATATATCCACAGAGTGATCCCTACACCACTGGCGAAAGACCTTCCACTTTGCAGCATAATTTAGCGAAGAGGAGGTCCTCCTGCAGTTAGAAATTGCGTCCACTGCTCGTCCTGTAAAACGCTTACTGTGCAAGAAGGACCGCACAACGGAATAACGTGAAGGTTGAGACCTTGCGGATTATGGTGAAGCGTGCGCAATTTCCCTTGCGACAGAAGATCCTCCTGTGGAGGAAGCTTCCGCGGCATGTCCCACAACAAACACCTGAGTAGATTTAGCCACGGTCTCTGTGGTGACAGAGATGCTACCAACAGAATCTTGCAGTGGGATTGCTTTATCTTGAGCAATATCTGCAGAATCAGCGGCGCTGGAGGATACGCATATCCTATTATCCCATCCCACAGGATCGATAGAGCATCTACTGCAAACGCTCGAGGATCCAGACATGGGGACACATAAGTCTGCAACTGATTGTTGAGGTACGTCGCAAACAAATCTATCATTGGTCGCTCCCATTGGTAGCAAATCTGATTGAAAACCTGTTTGTTGAAAGTCCATTCCGATGGCAACAGGTGACCCTTCCGTGAAAGGGAGTCAGCTAACACATTCAGACGACCCGGAATATGACGGACCGATAGTAGAACCTGATGTTTCAGTACAAACAGAAGGATTCTTTCCGTTAGGATGAACAACGGAATGGAATGAGTGCCTCCCTGATTCCGAATATATGCTACTACGGTCGTATTGTCGGACAAAATTTGAATGTGTGTGTTCTGAATAACGTCCATCCAATGACGCAACGCAAGCCAAATTGACATCATTTCCTTGATATTCATGTGCTTGCCTAAGAATTGAGGATCCCAAAGACCCTGGCACCTCGCATCCGACGGGCATAGTGTCGCGCCCCAACCTGTTTGACTGGCATCCGTCATGATAGTAAAACTAGGATCCGGCAATTGCAGTGGAACTCCCTGAGTTAACCATTGAATGTCTGCCCAAGTCTGAATCTCTTGTTTCACTTGATCTGACAAGAGGATATCCGCATGGAGCGAATGAGTCTTCACTTTCCAATTCTGAGTCAGAAAGATTTGAAGAGGACGAGTGCGTAGCCGCCCCATTGGAATGAGATCCGCGGCAGCTCTGCACAGACCTATCAGTCTCATGACTTCTCTCATTGTAACCTTCTCTGAGTTTAGACAATAGCGAGCATAACCGACTAATTTCGCTCTGGTTAACGGCAGACGAACGAGATTGTTGTGTGTCTCGAAGCTCATCCCTAGGTGCGTGAATGACTTGGACGGCACCAGATCCGACTTCTGTTCGTTTACTATAAAACCGAGACGTCGAAGCAAAAGTAGAAGATTCTGCACATCGTTCTGAAGCGCTAACTCGTTGCCGTACCTCTGAAGAATATCGTCCAGGTAGGCAGACGTTACCAGACGAATGAGCTCGGAAGTAAGTCATGACAGAGTTCATTATCCGAGTGAAAGCCCAGGGCGCTAGATCCAGACCGAAGCACATCGCATGTAACTGATATACAACACCTAGGACAGCGAAACAAAGATACTTTCTGAACGCCGGATGTACCATGACATGAAAGTACGCATCCTTGAGATCTATGCTTGTAGCATAGTCGTCCACTCGAATGCTCGTTCTGACCGATCGAATGGTCTCCATATAAAATTTTGGAGCCACAATCAGCTTGTTTATCCAGCTTAAATCTATTACTGGACGGAACAAGCCGTCTGGTTTGGGAACCAGAAACAGATGGCTGTAGAAACCTGGAGATTCCTGGTTTTCTACGACCTCTATCAAGTTCTTCAGTAAAAGAGACTGAACTTCCGAAAGAAGTGCGTCTCTTTTTAGAATATTCGATGGAAGTTGAGTCCATCTGGGACTTCGAGTTAACGGAGGTTTTCCTTTGAAGGACAGTTTCAGTCCTTCCGCAATTACCCTTCGAACCCAAGGGTCCTCCATAATCCATTCCCAATTTTGTAAATAACTCGACAACCTTCCACCCACAGGAACGCAACAGAGGTCTACACCATCACTTCCTGGACCTGCGAGGCTTGCGGTAGGAGAAACCACATTCTCCCCGTCCCGCACCTCGCGCCGTCGACCTAGGGGCGTCTGAATTATTATACGGCCAGCATTACGGCCCCTGCTAGAGTTGCTGCCTTGATGGTCTCGAGAATAAGGCCTAGACGGCGCGTACGTACCTCTAAAGGAACTTCCCATGGACGTGCTCGTCCCAGAAGATCCAGGCCTACTTTTTTCTGCTGGTTCCGACTTATTAGAAACGGACTTAAAAAGCAGAGAGTCTGAAGCTTTCTTAGTTAACTTATCGTAAATAGCAGAAAGCTTGCCGTCAAAGAGAAGCTCTCCAGAGACCGGAGCGACTCTAAGAGAGTTTTTCACCTTACTATCAACTCTCGTGGATGTAGCTAAGGTTCCGTCACGTCTAACCAACTCCAGATTAGCCAATGAAAGGGCGGAGTTATATGTAGAATAGGCAATAGCCCTTGACAGAACTCTCAGAGATGTTTGTACGTCCTGAAATTCTTGCCCTTCAAGGCGTAACGATAATGTTCTGGTAAGGTGATCTGCGTACGAGAGTGCGTCTAAATTTGCTCTATTCGAAGATATTGTATTTTCCAAGGTAGAGCTTTGAATAGACATAGACGACAGCATGGATAATTCAAGGTCTTCAGCCTGGTCTTCTAGATGCAGAGGAACTCTCTGAACGCCCTGTCCTGCCGTTTCAAATCTATTCCTTGAATTAATGAAAGGCAGATTAAGAGCATTAGCCGATAGGAAGGCTGACTTGCCCGATTTACCAGCAAGTTTATTGATAGCGTCATTCAAAAGTTCCAAAGTCCGTGAGATATTCCAGGACTAAGACGGAAACTCAGGGACGGTGTCCCTAAACCGATTAAAAAATTTGGTGTCCAGTGGCGCTATAAGCCTCCTATCAGGCTGAGCAGCATCCTGGTCCGCTGGAACAACATCAGGAAGAAAATGCCTGATTAACTCAATGGCGATTTTGTGTTGTTCCGAAAGGGAGAACTCCAATTCACCCATATCCCTTTCGCCATCCTGACGGACCTTCTGGATATCTCAGTCGTCCGCTCCCGATCCAGCTGCGGAACGCACCGACCCAGCATCATCAGATTCTTCCTGCTCTGATAGGGCTTCTGCCGGATGCTGGGATGCTGCTATGATTTGTGCTATCTGTGATAGCACGTCCATTAACGAGGCCTGTGGAGCTGCGGTCTTACGTGATTTAGCCGCAGGAAGCTCCGTGAACGTTGTCTCTTGCATACTTCTCTTATGCAAACATCCAGATGAAGGTGGCCTCAAATCCTTGGCTATCGGATGGTGTGACCTGGCTGTCGAGGAATCTCTGGAAGGCGATGCTGGCTGAATATCGGCGGTCACGTAGCCAAGGTGCGCTCGAGTGCGCTCACGTGAGGAGGAAGAAGCCCTTGATACAGTCTCTCCGGACTGTTTATACACCGGAGCGTCCCGAGGGGTGGACGTAAGCTGCGACTGAGGAACATTTTGTACAACAACATCCATACCGCGATGTTGTTGTACGAGAGAGAGACCTCTCTTGCTCGCAGCCCGTGAGGAGCAGGACGGGCTAGGGACCAAACCCAAAGGCTTCTTCCATCCTAAACCAAGTTCCGTCGTCACCGGGTGTGCCTGTGGAATGTTTATAGTGCTCGCAACACCCTTAATTCTTTCCTGGACTGCAACGGACGAACCCGGGTGCTGCACCATTCTGTAAATGGACGCGACACCGGGCGAGCTAGCGGACGTAGACGCAAACGACGTCGACCCTACTAGGATCACTTTTGCCGCTAGCTCTTCTCTGGATTGTGACGACAGACGCGCACTGGAAGACGACATCACGGAAACATCACCCAATTCTTGTTCCTC
Organism: Pictodentalium vernedei; assembly: GCA_031216915.1. Lineage (NCBI taxonomy): Eukaryota > Metazoa > Mollusca > Scaphopoda > Dentaliida > Dentaliidae > Pictodentalium > Pictodentalium vernedei. The sequence continues at coordinate 309,906,485 of CM062290.1, forward strand.
TGAAAAAGAGAGTGAAATACTTGAGTGACCCTGTGGAGAGAGGACCGGCATGTCCCTCTCCCCGCTAACATCATACCATGACACACGTGTCCAACGTTTGTCATCCCAATTGCTACATATAGAACAAGGATTAGTGCAGGTACACTGACTACAATTAATGCAGAAATCCTGAGAATCAGAGGAAGATTTCCTTCCATTACAATTTGAACAATAATCTTTCATTGTAAAAATAATCAATCATAGTACCCGCAATAAACCTTGTAAACAAAGATACATAATATAAAAATCCATTATAATAATATGAAAAAACAATTCAAAAAGAAAAAAAATTTTGAAAAAACAATTTTTTCAGAAGAGCCCAAGTTCCCAAAGGGAAGCCCAAGCCCATATGGATCCCCAAAAAGCCTAAGTGTGGACAAAAATTTTAAATCATTCTGAAAAAATTAATGTAACACTTACGGACAATATTAATGTATCTAACTATGAATAATCAAGGCAGAAGGCAAGGAATCACTTATCAGAAGTAGCCGTTGTCAACATAAACAAAAAGTGTGAACAAACCAGAAAACTGACTCCAGGCACTGGAAAACATGGCCCAGTAATCAGTGTCTAATTTAAACACTATCTGATGACATTTTGGCAGGAATTTTGAGACCTCCTTGAAACTGTGCATGCGCAGTACAGTAAAAGTTTGGAGGACCTCCCAGGACATCTAATTTTCGTTTCGGATGCAAATTTTGGGGATTGGGGGGGGGGGGGGGCAAAATTTGTGCTTGGCCCTGAATTTTATGGAGTTTGCACCAGCTAAGTCTGGGTCATTGGTACAGTATAAAAATACAGATTTTTAAAGAATATTCCTCATATTGAACTAAGTTATAATTCAGGCTCCCACAGGGAGCCCAAATATGAACCCAGGGACTTGGCTTTAACAAACTTGAATCCCTCCCCTCCCCCCGCCCCAAGAACGCTGCTCACCAAATATCAAAACATTCCGACTGCTGGATCTGAAGAAGATTTTTAAAGAAAATTCCTCATTTTGAACTAAGTTACAATTTGAGCTTCCACAGTGAGCCCAAATATTGACCTAGGGACATGGCTTGAACAAACTTGAATCTTAGCGCCCCCCCCCCCCCCCCCCCCCTCCCCCCAAGGATGCTGCACACCAAATACCAAAAGCATTCTGACTGCTGGATCTGAAGAAGAAGATTTTAGAAAATTCCTCATTTTGAACTAAGTTATCATTCGGGCTTCCACAGTGAGCCCAAATATGAACCCAGGGACTTGGCTTGAACAAACTTGAATCTCACCCCATAAGGATATTGCATGTCAAATATCAAAACATTCCGAATGCTGAATCGGAAGAAGAAGATTTTTAAAGAAAAGTTAAAAAATTTATAGTAATTTATATATTTTTTATACTTACCAATGACCCAGACATAGCTGCTGGTGCTAACTCTTAAAATATAGGGCCAAACACAAATTTTGCCCCCCAATCCCCAAAATTTGCATCTAAAACTAAAGAAAACATGTCCTGGAAGGCCCTCCACACTTCGCCCCTACTGCGCATGCGCAGTGTCAAGGACGTTCCGAAATTGGCGCCATTTATCATTCTAATAACCAGTGCCTGGTAAGCGCTATGTACTCAGCGGGGAGGCAAGAGTTCCCAACTCCTGGGAGGGCCATCCCCGTCTGGGTCATTGGTAAGTATAAAAAATATATAAATTACTATAAATTTTTTAACATTTTTATACTGTACCAATGACCCAGACATAGCTGAATAGTAAAAAGGCTGGAGGGCCAAGGACATAGAGCAAAATGGAATACGCTCAATAAAATAAAATAGAGTCATCCCCTGTAGGGAAAAGAAGTAATAGGCCTTACATGTATCTTTCTTATTTATGATAAATTAGAAAGATACAACACCTTCCAAAAATTGAGCTTCATACATCCATGTACTCTATTAATATCCAATAATCCTTATACTAATAATTTTTAAAGTAAGCCAATAATAAAGTAAGTCTAGAGAATGGAGACTCTTATACTCCTAAAAGTGTCTGAGAATTGCATAATCATGTCCGTTGACATATGCAATATTCAAAGGCTATACTTTAAAAACTAAGACTTGAATGAATTTTATAAACTTAAACTTCTCACTAAACAACCATCCCAATAACAGCTCAGAATTACTCACTCCGGAGGAGGTATCCCCTTGTTTTCATAGTAAAAAACAGGTGACCCAAGGGAACACCCTCCCCCCCCCCCCCTTTTCTTGCCCTGGGTCAAATAGCCCAGAGCGAAGAGGGCAGCCGAACGGAGACACTGCCGAAACAGACAGCCTACCTAGCTATAGTAGCAACTGTTAAGTGAATGACATTCTGAGCAGTAGAGAATAGACCTAACAATAGAGGCCTCCAGAAATGGACTCGATATTTCTAAGATAAAATTCATGAATGGATGGCTGAGCGCAATGAGCAGCCTTCAAAAATCTATAATAGCAACACTATTAATGTAAGCCCAAGAAGTAGAAGAACTCTTACTTCATGAGCCGAAATCTTAAGCACAACTGCTAAGCCAATGATATACCATAAGCAGTACGCTAGTTAATAGAATCCATTAACAATAAAATGGAGCGTAACGTCCTTCTACTAGACATCAAAGACAGAAGAAGCTTACGCCCTTGTAATAAACAGATATCTGTTTATAAATACATAAACTGTACCCGGAAAGAGTAAAGGCCTATGCCCATACGAAGACGGAAGGACCTTAAAATAATAGGTTCCGGATAATAGGAGCCTAACTCTTATGCAACAATCCAACCTAAATAGTAACGGAAGTATTGATTCCGAAACTATGAAAGTGAAAATCATCCATCGATAGTGCATGAAACTCACTGACTCTACAGTAAAAGAGAAACCAACAGAATTACTGTCTAAAAGGTCAGAATTTGAAAACTACTGTTTCCAGAGGCTCAAATGATTACTTAGCTAAATAAGAACCGAAGTTAAAATCCGTATAGGAATTTAATCTAAAGATTCTAAGTCTATTTATCAAAAAGTTACTAACTGACTTAGATAAAGAGACAAAAGACTCAAATGTAAACTATCGTAGAGTGCATCGGTATGAGGTAACATAAACCTATAACCTAAATAACAACAGGCTGCAGTAGATCTTGTGAAACAAGTATACTAAAAAATAGCAATGAGTAGTATGGAGGGATCAACCATATGAACATAATGATCCCTACACCACGACGGAAGAGCCTCCACTTTAGTCGCATAGAATAGCGAAGAAGAGGATCTCCTATAGTAAGAAATCGCGTCCAAAGCTCGTCCAGTACAGTGCTTACAATGCAATACGGACCACACAACGGAATACATGAAGGTTGCGACCTTGCTAGTTGTGATAAAGATGACACGATTTACCCAGTGAAAAAAGATCCTCACATAGAGGAAGATTTCACGTTAAGATCCACAGTAGACAAGAGAGTAAATTACTCATGATCTCTGTGAAGATAGAGATGCTATCAACAGAAATGTATTGTGGTTGTTTATCTTAGCAATACCTGCTAAAACAACAGCGCCGGAGGATACGCGTATCCTATCATTCCGTCCTATAGATCAATAGAGCGTTAACAGTATTAGCTCAGAGATCTGGACAAGCCAACACATACGTCTGCAATTGATTAGCAAGCTGTGTCATAAATAAAACATCATTGGGCGCTCCCATAGATAGCAAATCTGATTAAATACTTGTTTGTTGAGAGTCCATTCTGACAGCAACAAGCGACCCGTAAGAGAACGGGAGTGCGATAAAACAATCAGACGACCCAGAATATGACGGACCAAAACTGAACTTGGTGTAGTATAACCAACAGACGGATTCTTTCCATTAAATTGAATAACAGAAACGAAAGAGTGCCTCCCTGGTTCCGGAGATACGCCACTACTGTCGAATTAAAGGACAGGAATTTGGGCATGCGTTTCTGAATAATGTTCATGCAATGACATAAAGCAAGCCTAAAAAACATTATTCCGCGGAAGTTAAACTAATAGTTAAAAAGACTGCGGAACCCAAAGACCCTGGCACTTCGAATCCGTAGGGATCAGTATATATCCCAATCTGTTTGACTGGCAACCGTCATAACAGCCACACTCGGGTCCGGCAACTGCGGCGGCACTCTCTGAGTCAACCACCGAATGTTTGCCCCAGTCTGAATCTCTTGTAACACTAGATAGACAAGAGAATGTATAAATCAAGCAATTCATGGATTGCCGGAAAGTTGCCGTCGAAGAGAAGCTCCTCCGAGAACGAAGCGACTCTGAGAGAGTTCTTAACCTACTATCCACGCGTGGATGTAGCTAGGGCTGCATCACGTCTAACCAACTCCAATCAGCCACTGAAGGGCGGAGTTATACGTGAACAAAGTACTGCCCTCAAAAGAAATTACATTGAGAATAATATCCCGTAAATCTTTTCTTGAAGACGTAATGATAACGCCTCAGTAAGGCGGATTACGTATAATAAAGCGTCTAAGTTAAGTCTACTATACATAATGTCGTTCCCAACATTGAAATTGGAAAAGACATAAACGGCGAAAAGAATATATGCAGTCTTTAATCACACCGTCTAGACGCATATGAACTCTCGGTATGCCCTGCTCTGCCAAAATAAACTATATGTAAAAAAGATAAAATGGCAGAAATGAGCCACGCGGACAAGAAACTAAACTATCATGCTTAGTAGCAGGCTTGTATATATATATAAATATATAGCGTCGAAAAATAAAACACATGTTGTAATGACAATATTGGACTGCGTCGGTAAGTCAGGGACAAAGTCCCTGTACCGATCGAAAAATCCGAGTCCAATGACGCTATAAGTCTCTTATCCAAGATCGCAGCAATGAAGTCCGAAAAATAATCACTGGAAGAAATGCCAGAAGATATGAAAGGCATCTTCCGATACTACTAAAGGGAAAACTCGAAATCTTTCGAATCCCTTTCGCCATCCTGTCGGACCCTATAAAGCGTTCGGTCGTCCGTAGCTTGATGCAACCGCGGACCGCACCGACCCAGCGCCGTCGGATAATTCCTGATTCGACCGAGAAACCGTCAATTGCTGGGATGCTGCGAAACAACTGTGCTAACTCGGATAGCACGTCCGTCACTGAGGCCTGAGGAGCAGCGGTCTTACGATGCATTGCCGCAGGAAGCTCCGAGATCGTTACCCCGTGCATACTTCCAATATGCGAGCGAACGGAGTGTATAGGCCTCGTGTCCCTTGGCTACCGGATGGCGCGACCTATTCGCTGTGGAATCACTGAATGCCGAAACTGATCGGATACTCGAGGTCACGTAGCCAATGTGCGGTCGTGTGCCCTGCTGTGAGGATGAGGAAGCATTAAAGACAGTCTCTCGGACTGTCAATATAACGGAGCGTCCCGAGCAACGGACATATGCTCCGAATGTAAAATATCTGAACCACAACATGCGGTCCCCTATGTTGTTGGCTTCCTCCGATCTGTCCTCAATCTGCCGTCACTGGGTGAGAACTAAAGTAATTAAAGTGCTCGCATCACCCAAATCTCCTTCCTAGACCGCAACGGACGAACCCGGCAGCCGAACCATTCGATGAATGTACGCTACACCGGGTGAGCTAGCGAATGTCACTCCGTAAGCGATAGACATATTCCATGAGCACTTATTGCCGCTAACTCTTCATTAACTATGACGACAGAGGCACACTTTTGAAAGACATCTCCATAACTCTTCGAACAAGAAACCAGAAATGCTTGGATAACAAGCATAAAATAATAAAATATATAGCGTCGTTCAATAATTCGAAAGTTTGTGTGACATTATTGGACTATGTCGGAACTGAGGGACGATGTCCCTGAACCGAACCAAAAATTTCTAAGTCCACCGACGCTATCAGTTTCTTATCCGGCATCGCAGCATATGTTGTTCCGAAAGGGAAAGCTTGAAATCCACCGAATCCCTTTCGGTATCCCATCGGACCAGATGAAACTTTCGGACGTCCGTACCCGCTTCCGCGGAGCGTCCCGACCCAGCATCGTCGGATAAAATATATGCGACAGATTCAGTTGATGCTGGGATGCTGCGATAAACTGTGCTATTAAGGAAAGCACGTCCGTTCCCGAGGCCTGTGCAGTAGCGGACTTACGATGCATTGCCGCTGGAAGCTCCGTATACGTTGACTCCCGCACAGTTCCTATGCGAACGTCCGGAGTCTGCAGGCCTCGAGTCCCCGGCTACCGACCCAGCGCTGTCGGATAATTCTCGATCCGACACCGTTTCTGTCGGCTGTTGGGATGCTGCGATAAGCTGTGCTATGTGCACAAGAATGTCCGACGTCGAGACCTGCGGAGGCGCAGTCTATCGCTGCTTCGCCGAGGGCAGCTCCGCATCAGATGGCTCCCGCATACTTTTCCTATGCGAACGTCCGGAGTCCATCGGTCTCGAATCCCTGGCTGCCGGATGGTGTGACCTGGTCGCCGAAGAATCCTTGATCGGCGAAGTTGGTAATATATCGGCGGTCACGCAGCCAAGGTGCGGTCGTGTGCGCTGACGAGAAGAGGAAGCCTTAGCAGTCTCAGCGGACTGCCTATACAACGGAGCGTCCCGAGCGACGGACGTATGCTCCGCTAACTACACATTTGTACCACAACATCTGGGGCCAGATGTTGTTGAACGAGAGAGGGGCCTCTCTCGCTTGCCGTCCGGATGGACCGGAACGAGCTATGAACCGGACTAAAAGGCTTCCTCCGTTCTCCCTCCGATCCGCCGTCACTGGGTGTGCATTAAGTTAATTTTATAGTGCTCGCATCACCCCAAAATTCCTTCTAGACCGCAACGGACGAACCCGGCTGCCGAACCATTCGGTGAATGGACGCTACACCGGGCGAGCTAGCGGACGTCAAAGGCCGTCGAACCTACTAGGGTCCTCTTAGGCAATTGGCGTATTACATGAGCACTTTTCCGCTAGCCCTTCATTAATTGTGACGACGGAGGCACACTGATGGAAGACATCACAGATACATCACCCTAATCTTGATCGTCTGAAATAGAAATTGATAAAGTAGAGTGACCCTGCGGGGAAAGGACCGGAGTGTCCAAATCCCCAACAACATACCGTGACATACGCTTCCCATATTGTCATCGAAATCATACGATACAGAACCGGAGTTAATGCGAGTACACTGACCACATATAGAATGATAATAAGGTCAGAGGAAGACTTCCTCTTAAAGCAATTGATCAATATCCTTTCAATGTGAAAAGAAAACAAGTCCTGGTACTCGCACTAACCCCTGGCAATCAAAATACATAATAATAATATGATCCATTAATATAGAAAAAATAATTGAAATCAAAATATTTTGAAAAAATATTTTTTCAGAACAGCCCAAGTTTCTGAAAAGTAACGTTGAGCCCCAATGGATCCCAAGCCTAAGTGTGGACAAAAATTTTAAAAATATTTTAAACAATTTATTCAACACTTACGAACAATAATAATGTATCTAGTTATGATTAAAATAACATAAAGATATTATTATTTAGAAATCCCCCCCTCACACAGAGGGCTGTTGTAAATGTAAACAATGAGTGTAAAAACACTAAAATAAGACTCCAGGCACCCAGGCCCGAAATCAGTTACCAAAAAATACACCATCTGATGCAAAACAGAGACTTCCAGGGAAGAAACTGCAGAACATCAGATGGTAGATGCAGAACACAACGCCTAACCACCCGTAGGTGAAGACGTAAACATGGGGAAAGAACAGAATTCATTCTGTTATACAGCTAAAACTCCCAAGAAATTTTAGTAATAATAATTACAGAAACTATGCCAAAAGCATGGGAGAATAGCAAGGGGGAACTTAAAGGACAGGGAGAGAGGAAAAACACTTGAAAAAACAGTGTAACTAAATAATCAGAATGACAACAAAATGGCTGCTGCCTTGAAAATAGGTAACTTAACATAATTTCATTAAAAAATTTTAAGTTACAGCCCTGATAATATTCTGTCACACATTCTTTTCCTCTCCTCCTTTTCTATCCTCCTTAGAATCACCATTTCACTAATATTTATGTGTCTGGCATCATTTAAACTGAGATTTAAAAGCACAAAGATCAGTCAGATGTTAACTGATGAAGGGCCAAACTTAGAATGATAAATGGCGCCAATTTCGGAACGTCCTTGACACTGCGCATGCGCAGTAGGGGCGAAGTGTGGAGGGCCTTCCAGGACATGTTTTCTTTAGTTTTAGATGCAAATTTTGGGGATTGGGGGGCAAAATTTGTGTTTGGCCCTATATTTTAAGAGTTAGCACCAGCAGCTATGTCTGGGTCATTGGTACAGTATAAAAATATTCCTCATATTGAACTAATTTATAATTCGGGCCTCTACAAGGAGCCCAAATATGAACCCAGGGACTTGGCTTTAACAAACTTGTATCCCCCCCCCCCAACCTCCCCCCCCCCCCCCCCCCCCCCCAAAGGATGCTGCATACCAAATATCAGAACATTCCGACTGCTGGATCTGAAGAAGAAGATTTTTAAAGAAAATTCCTCATTTTGAACTAAGTTACAATTCGAGCTCCCACAGTGAGCCCAAATATGGACCTAGGGACATGGCTTAAACAAACTTGAATCTCACCCCCCTAAGGATGCTGCATACCAAATATCAAAACATTCCGACTGCTGGATCTGAAGAAGAAGATTTTTAAAGAAAATTCCTCAACTTGAACTAAGTTATAATTCGGGCTCCCACAGTGAGCCCAAATATGAACCCAGGGACTTGGCTTGAACAAACCTGAATCTCACCCCCCTAAGCATGCTGCATACCCAATATCAAAAGATTCTGCTTGCTGGATCTTGAGAAGAAGATTTTCAAAGAAATTTGCCTGAAATGCACTAAGTTCAAATTTGGGCTCCTATACTGAGCCCAAATATAAACCCAGGGGGCCAATTTGAACAAACTTGAATCAGATCCACCTCACAATGTTGCATACCAAATATCAAAAGATTCTGCCTGCTGGATCTGGAGAAGATTTTTTAAGAAATTTGCCTGAAATGCACTAAGTTGGAATTCGAGCTTCTATAGTGAGCCCAAATATGAATCTAGGGAGCCCATTTGAACAAATTTGAATCAGATCCACCCCACAATGTTGCATACCAAATATCAAAAGATTCTGCCTGCTGGATCTTGAGAAGAAGATATTTAAAGAAATTTGCCTGAAATGCACTAAGTTCAAATTCGGGCTCCTATACTGAGTCCAATTATGAACCATGGAGGGCCGATTTGTATAAACTTGAATCAGATCCGCCCAAAAATGTTGCATATCAAATATCAAAAAATTCTGCCCGCTGGATCTGGAGAAGAAGATTTTTTAAGAAATTTGCCTGAAATGCACTAAGTTCAAATTCGGGCTTCTATAGTGAGCCCAAATATGAATCCAGGGGGCCAATTTGAACAAACTTGAATCTAACCCCCCTAGAGATGATGTATACCAAATAGGAAAGAATTCTGCCTGGTGGATTTAAGAAGATTTTTTTTAATTTTGTAAAGAAATTCATGGGTGCTATCAGAGTTATGCCCCTTGTGGTGCCCCCTGTGGGTGCGGCAAGTTTATTTGTACAAGTTTGAATTGACATATGATAGGGAACATGCACACCAAATTTGGTTCAATTTGATCCAGTAGTTTGTGAGGAGTAGTCGATAATGTAAAGTTCACGACAGACGACGACAGATGAAGACGGACAGCAAGTGATAAGTTAAGCTCCCTTCGGTGAGCTAAAAAGGGTAAAGCTCAAACATCAAAGCAAACTGGAGTTATCATCCGGAAACCATTAATTTTAAAATTTTGCAGCTTTTCAAGGAGTATAATTCTAGAATCGGCAACACCATAACAATGAAAGTCAATCTTGACCTGCATTTTATGGTAGGTAGTAATGTTGCAGAATAATAAGGTCATATATCAAAGCAAACTAGAGTTATCATCCAGAAAACCACTGATTTTACCATTTTGCGAAATTTCAAGTGGCATAACCCTGGAACCAGAAATGCCATAACGGTGAAAATCAAACTTGAACTGCATTGTTAATCATGTGGATTAACCTTGGTTAACCGATTAATCACTTGTTCAAATAGATATCGGAATAATTTCCATACCGTTGATGATTTACAGCATGAACCCTTTACCTAACGTAACAAACAAAACCGACTAGGCCTATATACAAAAATCTCCATTCAAATTTATTAGGTTTTCAATTTTTTTCTCAAAAACATAACTTATGACCCCTCACTGCAACGAGATCTTTTAATGAGGGGTCATAAGCTATGTTTTTGAGACAAAAAGGAATTCATGAATTTATTTTGCAAGTATCATCTGCTACCCGTAATGGGTAACAGGTTAAGAATGATCATTTCCAGCCACTGATACAGTATGATGATCATGCAACTAAACAAGTATGTAAGCAAGTAACTTGCATGCTTTACTCTGTCTCATATAATTGCTGTGAGTCGGTGTGACAATGTTTGCCTGTTTTGGAGCAAGTTTGTTCCTTTGTTAACCCATATAATACAGTAGTTCAAAAGTAACTGTTAATCGATTAATTACTTTTGGGATCGATCAAGATGTTGATCATTGATTAATCGATTAACTGTTTCAGCTCTACCAGTTTCATTCTATTTATGCAGCCAAGACTTGGCAGGACATAGCTGCAAACACCACAGAATGTAGACTTGTTATCAAATGAATGAATTTCAAGGTCATATTTCTTATTCTTTATGTATTCAGTCTCTTCTAAAACAAATTCCCAATTGGAGCCTTCATGATTATTTATTTATTTATTTATTTATTTATTAGTGTTTAGTGCCACATCTGCAACCAAGGCTATATCTTGGTGATAAAAATAGGCCGATGAAGTTAAAAAATTTATAGTAATTTATATATTTTTTATACTTACCAATGACCCAGACATAGCTGGTGCTAACTCTTAAAATATAGGGCCAAACACAAATTTTGCCCCCCAATCCCCAAAATTTGCATCTAAAACTAAAGAAAACATGTCCTGAAAGGCCCTCCACACTTCGCCCCTACTGCGCATAGCGCAGTGTCAAGGACGTTCCGAAATTGGCGCCATTTATCATTCTAATAACCAGTGCCTGGTAAGCGCTATGTACTCAGCGGGGAGGAAAGAGTTCCCAACTCCTGGGAGGGCCATCCCCGTCTGGGTCATTGGTAAGTATAAAAAATATATAAATTACTATAAATTTTTTAACATTTTTATACTGTACCAATGACCCAGACATAGCTGAATAGTAAAAAGGCTGGAGGGCCAAGGACATAGAGCAAAATGGAATACGCTCAATAAAATAAAATAGAGTCATCCCCTGTAGGGAAAAGAAGTAATAGGCCTTATATGTATCTTTCTTATTTATGATAAATTAGAAAGATACAACACCTTCCAAAAATTGAGCTTCATACATCCATGTACTCTATTAATATCCAACAATCCTTATACTAATAATTTTTAAAGTAAGCCAATAATAAAGTAAGTCTAGAGAATAGAGACTCTTATACTCCTAAAAGTGTGTGAGAATTGCATAATCATGTCCGCTGACATATGCAATATTCAAAAGCTATACTTTAAAAATTAAGACTTGAATGAATTTTATAAACTTAAACTTCTCACTAACAACCATCCCAATAACAGCTCAGAATTACTAACTCCGGAGGAGGTATCCCCTTGTTTTCATAGTAAAAACAGGTGACCCAAGGGAACACCCTCCCCCCCCCCCCCCCCCCCTTTTTCTTGCCCTGGGTCAAATAGCCCAGAGCGAAGAGGGCAGCCGAACGGAGACACTGCCGAAACAGACAGCCTACCTAGCTATAGTAGCAACTGTTAAGTGAATGACATTCTGAGCAGTAGATAATAGACCTAACAATAGAGGCCTCCAGAAATGGACTCGATATTTCTGAGATAAAATTCATGAATGGATGGCTGAGCGCAATGAGCAGCCTTCAAAAATCTATAATAGCAACACTATTAATGTAAGCCCAAGAAGTAGAAGAACTCTTACTTCATGAGCCGAAATCTTAAGCACAACTGCTAAGCCAATGATATACCATAAGCAGTACGCTAGTTAATAGAATCCATTAACAATAAAATGGAGCGTAACGTCCTTCTACTAGACATCAAAGACAGAAGAAGCTTACGCCCTTGTAATAAACAGATATCTGTTTATAAATACATAAACTGTACCCGGAAAGAGTAAAGGCCTATGCCCATACGAAGACGGAAGGACCTTAAAATAATAGGTTCCGGATAATAGGAGCCTAACTCTTATGCAACAATCCAACCTAAATAGTAACGGAAGTATTGATTCCGAAACTATGAAAGTGAAAATCATCCATCGATAGTGCATGAAACTCACTGACTCTACAGTAAAAGAGAAACCAACAGAATTACTGTCTAAAAGGTCAGAATTTGAAAACTACTGTTTCCAGAGGCTCAAATGATTACTTAGCTAAATAAGAACCGAAGTTAAAATCCGTATAGGAATTTAATCTAAAGATTCTAAGTCTATTTATCAAAAAGTTACTAACTGACTTAGATAAAGAGACAAAAGACTCAATTGTAAACTATCGTAGAGTGCATAGGTATGAGGTAACATAAACCTATAACCTAAATAACAACAGGCTGCAGTAGATCTTGTGAAACAAGTATACTAAAAAATAGCAATGAGTAGTATGGAGGGATCAACCATATGAACATAATGATCCCTACACCACGACGGAAGAGCCTCCACTTTAGTCGCATAGAATAGCGAAGAAGAGGATCTCCTATAGTAAGAAATCGTGTCCAAAGCTCGTCCAGTACAGTGCTTACAATGCAATACGGACCACACAACGGAATACATGAAGGTTGCGACCTTGCTGGTTGTGATAAAGATGACACGATTTACCCAGTGAAAAAAGATCCTCACATAGAGGAAGATTTCACGTTAAGATCCACAGTAGACAAGAGAGTAAATTACTCATGATCTCTGTGAAGATAGAGATGCTATCAACAGAAATGTATTGTGGTTGTTTATCTTAGCAATACCTGCTAAAACAACAGCGCCGGAGGATACGCGTATCCTATCATTCCGTCCTATAGATCAATAGAGCGTTAACAGTATTAGCTCAGAGATCTGGACAAGCCAACACATACGTCTGCAATTTATTAGCAAGCTGTGTCATAAATAAAACATCATTGGGCGCTCCCATAGATAGCAAATCTGAATGAATACTTGTTTGTTGAGAGTCCATTCTGACAGCAACAAGCGACCCGTAAGAGAACGGGAGTGCGATAAAACAATCAGACGACCCAGAATATGACGGACCAAAACTGAACTTGGTGTACTATAACCAACAGACGGATTCTTTCCATTAAATTGAATAACGGAAACGAAAGAGTGCCTCCCTGGTTCCGGAGATACGCCACTACTGTCGAATTAAAGGACAGGAATTTGGGCATGCGTTTCTGAATAATGTTCATGCAATGACATAAAGCAAGCCTAAAAAACATTATTCCGCGGAAGTTAAACTGATAGCTAAAAGACTGCGGAACCCAAAGACCCTGGCACTTCGAATCCGTAGGGATCAGTATATATCCCAATCTGTTTGACTGGCAACCGTCATAACAGCCACACTCGGGTCCGGCAACTGCGGCGGCACTCTCTGAGTCAACCACCGAATGTTTGCCCCAGTCTGAATCTCTTGTAACACTAGATAGACAAGAGAATGTATAAATCAAGCAATTCATGGATTGCCGGAAAGTTGCCGTCGAAGAGAAGCTCCTCCGAGAACGAAGCGACTCTGAGAGAGTTCTTAACCTACTATCCACGCGTGGATGTAGCTAGGGCTGCATCACGTCTAACCAACTCCAATCAGCCACTGAAGGGCGGAGTTATACGTGAACAAACTACTGCCCTAAAAAGAAATTACATTGAGAATAATATCCCGTAAATCTTTTCTTGAAGACGTAATGATAACGCCTCAGTAAGGCGGATTACGTATAATAAAGCGTCTAAGTTAAGTCTACTATACATAATGTCGTTCCCAACATTGAAATTGGAAAGGACATAAACGGCGAAAAAGAATATATATGCAGTCTTTAATCACACCGTCTAGACGCGTATGAACTCTCGGTATGCCCTGCTCTGCCAAAATAAACTATATGTAAAAAAGATAAAATGGCAGAAATGAGCCACGCGGACAAGAAACTAAACTATCATGCTTAGTAGCAGGCTTGTATATATATATAAATATATAGCGTCGAAAAATAAAACACATGTTGTAATGACAATATTGGACTGCGTCGGTAAGTCAGGGACAAAGTCCCTGTACCGATCGAAAAATCCGAGTCCAATGACGCTATAAGTCTCTTATCCAAGATCGCAGCAATGAAGTCCGAAAAATAATCACTGGAAGAAATGCCAGAAGATATGAAAGGCATCTTCCGATACTACTAAAGGGAAAAACTCGAAATCTTTCGAATCCCTTTCGCCATCCTGTCGGACCCTATAAAGCGTTCAGTCGTCCGTAGCTTGATGCAACCGCGGACCGCACCGACCCAGCGCCGTCGGATAATTCCTGATTCGACCGAGAAACTGTCAATTGCTGGGATGCTGCGAAACAACTGTGCTAACTCGGATAGCACGTCCGTCACTGAGGCCTGAGGAGCAGCGGTCTTACGATGCATTGCCGCAGGAAGCTCCGAGATCGTTACCCCGTGCATACTTCCAATATGCGAGCGAACGGAGTGTATAGGCCTCGTGTCCCTTGGCTACCGGATGGCGCGACCTATTCGCTGTGGAATCACTGAATGCCGAAACTGATCGGATACTCGAGGTCACGTAGCCAATGTGCGGTCGTGTGCCCTGCTGTGAGGATGAGGAAGCATTAAAGACAGTCTCTCGGACTGTCAATATAACGGAGCGTCCCGAGCAACGGACATATGCTCCGAATGTAAAATATCTGAACCACAACATGCGGTCCCCTATGTTGTTGGCTTCCTCCGATCTGTCCTCAATCTGCCGTCACTGGGTGAGTACTAAAGTAATTAAAGTGCTCGCATCACCCAAATCTCCTTCCTAGACCGCAACGGACGAACCCGGCAGCCGAACCATTCGATGAATGTACGCTACACCGGGTGAGCTAGCGAATGTCACTCCGTAAGCGATAGACATATTCCATGAGCACTTATTGCCGCTAACTCTTCATTAACTATGACGACAGAGGCACACTTTTGAAAGACATCTCCATAACTCTTCGAACAAGAAACCAGAAATGCTTGGATAGCAAGCATAAAATAATAATATATATAGCGTCGTTCAATAATTCGAAAGTTTGTGTGACATTATTGGACTATGTCGGAACTGAGGGACGATGTCCCTGAACCGAACCAAAAATTTCTAAGTCCACCGACGCTATCAGTTTCTTATCCGGCATCGCAGCATATGTTCCGAAAGGGAAAGCTTGAAATCCTCCGAATCCCTTTCGGTATCCCGTCGGACCGGATGAAACTTTCGGACGTCCGTACCCACTTCCGCGGAGCGTCCCGACCCAGCATCGTCGGATAAAATATATGCGACAGATTCAGTTGATGCTGGGATGCTGCGATAAACTGTGCTATTAAGGAAAGCACGTCCGTTCCCGAGGCCTGTGCAGTAGCGGACTACAATGCATTGCCGCTGGAAGCTCCGTGTACGTTGACTCCCGCACACTTCCTATGCGAACGTCCGGAGTCTGCAGGCCTCGAGTCCCCGGCTACCGACCCAGCGCTGTCGGATAATTCTCGATCCGACACCGTTTCTGTCGGCTGCTGGGATGCTGCGATAAGCTGTGCTATGTGCACAAGAATGTCCGGCGTCGAGACCTGCGGAGGCGCAGTCTATCGCTGCTTCGCCGAGGGCAGCTCCGCATCAGATGGCTCCCGCATACTTCCTATGCGAACGTCCGGAGTCCATCGGTCTCGAATCCCTGGCTGCCGGATGGTGTGACCTGGTCGCCGAAGAATCCTTGATCGGCGAAGCTGGTAATATATCGGCGGTCACGCAGCCAAGGTGCGGTCGTGTGCGCTGACGAGAAGAGGAAGCCTTAGCAGTCTCAGCGGACTGCCTATACAACGGAGCGTCCCGAGCGACGGATGTATGCTCCGCTAGCGACACATTTGTACCACAACATCTGGGGCCAGATGTTGTTGAACGAGAGAGGGGCCTCTCTCGCTTGCCGTCCGGATGGACCGGAACGAGCTATGAACCGGACTAAAAGGCTTCCTCCGTTCTCCCTCCGATCCGCCGTCACTGGGTGTGCATTAAGTTAATTTTATAGTGCTCGCATCACCCCAAAATTCCTTCTAGACCGCAACGGACGAACCCGGCTGCCGAACCATTCGGTGAATGGACGCTACACCGGGCGAGCTAGCGGACGTCAAAGGCCGTCGAACCTACTAGGGTCCTCTTAGGCAATTGGCGTATTACATGAGCACTTTTCCGCTAGCCCTTCATTAATTGTGACGACGGAGGCACACTGTTGGAAGACATCACAGATACATCACCCTAATCTTGATCATCTGAAATAGATATTGATAAAGTAGAGTGACCCTGCGGGGAAAGGACCGGAGTGTCCAAATCCCCAACAACATACCGTGACATACGCTTCCCATATTGTCATCGAAATCATACGATACAGAACAGGAGTTAATGCGAGAACACTGACCACATATAGAATGATAATAAGGTCAGAGGAAGACTTCCTCTTAAAACAATTGATCAATATCCTTTCAATGTGAAAAGAAAACAA
Organism: Pictodentalium vernedei; assembly: GCA_031216915.1. NCBI lineage: Eukaryota > Metazoa > Mollusca > Scaphopoda > Dentaliida > Dentaliidae > Pictodentalium > Pictodentalium vernedei. Next base: position 309,923,361 of record CM062290.1, read on the forward strand.
GTCCTGGTACTCGCACTAACCCCTGGCAAAATACATAATAATAATATGATCCATTAATATAGAAAAAATAATTGAAATCAAAATATTTTGAAAAAATATTTTTTCAGAACAGCCCAAGTTTCTGAAAAGTAACGTTGAGCCCCAATGGATCCCAAGCCTAAGTGTGGAAAAAAATTTTAAAAATATTTTAAACAATTTATTCAACACTTACGAACAATAATAATGTATCTAGATATTATTATTTAGAAATCCCCCCCTCACACAGAGGGCTGTTGTAAATGTAAACAATGAGTGTAAAAACACTAAAATAAGACTCCAGGCATCCAGGCCCGAAATCAGTTACCAAAAATACACCATCTGATGCAAAACAGAGACTTCCAGGGAAGAAACTGCAGAACATCAGATGGTAGATGCAGAACACAACGCCTAACCACCCGTAGGTGAAGACGTAAACATGGGGAAAGAACAGAATTCATTCTGTTATTATGCTAAAACTCCCAAGAAATTTTAGTAATAATAATTACAGAAACTATGCCAAAAGCATGGGAGAATAGCAAGGGGGAACTTAAAGGACAGGGAGAGAGGAAAAACACTTGAAAAAACAGTGTAACTAAATAATCAGAATGACAACAAAATGGCTGCTGCCTTGAAAATAGGTAACTTAACATAATTTCATTAAAAAATTTTAAGTTACAGCCCTGATAATATTTTGTCACACATTCTTTTCCTCTCCTCCTTTTCTATCCTCCTTAGAATCACCATTTCACTAATATTTATGTGTCTGGCATCATTTAACCTGAGATTTAAAAGCACAAAGATCAGTCAGATGTTAACTGATGAAGGGCCAAACTTAGAATGATAAATGATAAATGGCGCCAATTTCGGAACGTCCTTGACACTGCGCATGCGCAGTAGGGGCGAAGTGTGGAGGGCCTTTCAGGACATGTTTTCTTTAGTTTTAGATGCAAATTTTGGGGATTGGGGGGCAAAATTTGTGTTTGGCCCTATATTTTAAGAGTTAGCACCAGCTATGTCTGGGTCATTGGTACAGTATAAAAATATCGTCAGATGTGTACCCATACGCGCAACTAGTAGAAAGCTGTATGACGGAGGGCCACTCCGGATGCTGACATTATGTACACCATACATGGTATGGGTACATATAGAAATGGATTGAAGGAGTGCCTAATTTGATGGATAAAGGGTTAATATCTCCAGATCAAATTATTAGATTTACATAAAAAACTATACAGCACATCAGTAACCTGAATACATATATAAAGTAACCTGATATCGGATTAATATTTTTTGAGTTATCTCAAGCCGAAGAAATGGATTGGAGGAGTTCTCAATTTGAAGGATAAAGGGTTAATATCACAGGATCAAATTATCAGATTTACACCAAAAACTATACAGCCTGGCACATCAGTAATCTGAACACATATACGAAGTAACATGACAATCGGATTGATATTTTTTGAGATATATCATGCAAAAAGGAATGGGGGAATTTTCAATTTGAAGGATAAAGGGTTAATATCTCAGGATCAAATTATCAGATTTACACCAAAGAGTATACAGCTCGGCACATCAGTAACCTGAAGACTAATATAAAGTAACTTGACAATCCAAGCAATATTTTTCAAGTTATCAAATGCCAAAGGGATTGGAGGAATTTTCAATTTGAAGGTTAAAGGGTTAATATCTCGGGATCAAATTGCCCGATTTACACCAAAAACTATACAGCTCGGCACATCAGTTACCTGAACACAAATATAGAGTAACTTGACAATCCAAGCAATATTTTTCCAGTTATCGAATGACAAAGGGATTGGAGGAATTTTCAATTTGAAGGATAAAGGGTTAATATCTCAGGATCAAAATAACAGATTTACACCAAAAACTATACAGCTTGGAACATCAGTAACCTGAAGATATATATAAAGTAACATGACAATTGGATTGATATTTTTTGAGTTATCTCAAGCCAAATGGATTGGAGGAATTCTCAATTTGAAGGATCAAGAGTTAATATCTCAGGATCAAATTATCAGATGTACACCAAAAACTATACAGCTCGGCACATCAGTAACCTGAACACAAATATAAAGTAACTTGACAATCCAAGCAATATTTTTCAAGTTATCGAATGCCAAAGAAATGGATACAGATGCCGGACAGTGGATGGACAGATGGACAGACAAAGGATGGACGAACGACAGATGGCCACCCCGGATGCCGGCATTATGTGTACCAAACATAGTATGGGTACACATAAAAAGTTATGCACAGTAAAATGAGTCCATCAGAAAGTGAAAAATTTGAAAAATGTACATGATCATGACATCAATAAAATTTAAGTGTCAATGACACTGCAGCTTAACTTGACTGTGTGTTGTGTTTGATGAAAATGTCAACCAAAGTTACGAAGTTATAGTGACATTATTCCAAAACGAGTTATCCTATCAAGTTACAATGAAATCCCTTCATAAATACAGCCTGTAGACTGTGCTAAAGATTTTTGGGCTTCAGACCTGTGTAGCCATCAAGGTTGACCGATTGCAACCAAAAGGGGATGTCCTCATCTAGACATTATACTGAGTCATCCTACAAAGTTACAATGAAATCCCTTCATAAATATGACCTGTAGTCTGTGCTAAAGGTTTTCGGGTTTTGGTCTCGGGCAGCCATCACAGTTGAATAACCGCGACCAAAAGGGGATGTTCTCATCTGGACATTATCTGAAGGCATCCTACCAAGTTACAATGAAATCCCTTCATAAATATGACCTGTAGACTGTGCTAAAGGTTTTGGGGCTTTGGGCCCCCTGTAGCCTTCACAGTTGACTAATTGTGACCAAAAGGGGTTGTTTTCATCTGGACACTATATGAAGTCATCCTACCAAGTTACAATGAAATCCCTCCATAAATACAAACTGTAGACTGTGCTAAAGGTTTTCAGGTTTTGGGCTCCGGCAGTCATCACGATTGACAGATAGCGACCAAATGGGGAAGTTCTCATCTAAACATCATTCGTAGTCATCCTACCAAGTTACAATAAAATCCCTCCATATTATGTTGGCAATAGCTTATCTTGACTTTGTCAAGTTAAGCTAATAAGCGAGATGTAGTTAATAATGATACCAAAATCTGAACGAATATCATATAAATCAACCCAAGCCTTCATGATACCAATTCCCAAATTTCAAATTCATGGTTTGACCCTTTCTCAAAGAGCACAATAGAATCCCGGAGTAAACAGAGCTTTTTTACCACAGTAAACAAGCACTACATGTACTTCACGTTTCGGGGAGTTGTGATGCTTTTCCACCTCTTCTTCTTCACATCAACCATGCTGTTTACATCTTAATAGAATTTTCAGCAAAATAAATGAAAACGAGTAACAAGCTAGCCAAAACGAGATCGGTAGATAGTAGTCAACTTACAAAGGCCGCTGCATGGTGCCCTGAAAGTGAGTATGGGATTAAGTAGATGACACAATTGGGAGGTGGAATCTACTGAAATCTCACACTCGACGTCACAACTCAGGGAGAGAATTGCATGAAAATATGGAAACTGAAAGTGACAACGTTATTAGTGTTGTGCGGGTTTTTTTTTCTGACCTCGGTTTTGGTTCAGTCGGTTTTGTCAAAAAAACTCGGTTTATAGGTCGGTTTTCAGTTTTTTTGCAATAAAAAGTTTGTAGACTTGAAAAATATCACACAGTAGCAATAAAAATACATATTCTGTCATATTTTAAATGATAATTCATCTGGCAATGGCAAGTATCAATTTATCAGCCCCCCCCCCCCCCTCCCTCGACACACACCAACACAAATCTCCTACATATGTGGGCAAGTCCAATACCACCAACCCACCCTCCCCACCCCACAAAAATACTTTAAACAACTCAAGGCAGGACTGCAGGAGCGGTACCAGGATATTGGCAGGAAACAAAGTTGAGGAAACAAGTAAATTGTGGGGTGGGGTAAGTTGCATTGCATCTCTCCAAGGAATTCTCCCTCACAACCTCCCCCCAATCTACAAGCCGACCTTAAGACAATGGTATTATTGGAACACTTCTAGCTATCACTGGCTGTCCTGGTCTCAAAATCCAGATGGACCTAGTAGTCTAATATTGGCCTACAACCCACCCCCAACCCACCCCGAGATATTTTTGAAAAAAAAATGTATTCTGAACTATCCCATCTGAGACGAATCACTTCTAAGACTAGTTGCACATTGGTACATTGATATAGAGTATAGGTTGCTCTCAGTCCAGGTGCCCCCTCCCCCCCCCCCCCCCCTGCACTGAGAGCATGGGGGAGCACCTGTACTGAGAGCACAGGTTATGCAACCGGATTTGAAACCGTAACTGGTAGTTTGTAATGGAGAGGCAATATTTGCGGTGGGTGGGCTGTTTGGGCTTGACAGTCGACACCACATCCATTTCACAGGTAACCCAGACTCCCACACACTCCTCTTAAATTCCGCACCCGGCCACCACCAGGAGGTGCCATGCTCGTTTGATTTTTAGAACAACCATAATTTACACTAACAAGGTTTTATCTGTAATGTTTTGAACTGGACCTTTTTCTGTTTGCCTTTCGAACTTGGAGTTCCACTTTCAATTTCCATCTGTTGCCTGGGAAACTAAATCAGTTCTGTTTTATATGAGGCAAAATGTTCAATTTAATTGTGTGCAGAGGAGTTTAGGCCTCACAGGTTCGCATAGGCGCGTGGACATTCCATCGTGGTATACGCTTGCATGCATACACTGGATAAACACATCAAGGGAGGTGACAATGTTGAACGTTAAATTCTAAGCATGTGTCCGGGAAACCCACGCAACAAGTATGTTTTGTTTTTCACAGTAATCCGCCATTTAAAAAAACAAAGACTATTTTTCCCTTGATTTTATTCATGATTTTGTTGTTAGGTAATTAATACACCCAAACATGTGCAGATATGAATCCGCTTGCAGAGTCCCCAAGTTGCTCATTTTGACATTTGTAGACGTGTCAAGATTGTCATTCTGAGCATTTCTGTCAGAACAAACCAAGCCACTTTTGTACCCGTGCTGTGAAATTAGACAAGAGTTGTCAAACATCATACGAAAATTTCTTGGAACGTGTGATCCTAATGCGACAGTGACTCCTGTTAGACAGTGTTTGTTTCTCTGGAGTCTGAATACATGAATACTGATGAGAGTTATCAGCCGACGTTACGGATTTAGTTTTAAGTCGTAGACAATGCAAACTGAACAGGGTAAACGTAAATTTCTGACATTATGTAGAGAAAACCGAAACCGTACTGATTTAACAATTACACGGTTTTGGTTTTAGAGCCGAACCAAAACCGACTCACAAAACCGGTTAACCGCACAACACTAAACATTATCAGGATAAAACACAAGTACTGCATGCATTTGAAACAGACAACTTGTCAACAAGTGAGTGTGGCAATGTCTATGTGAGATGGGAGTGTGTTTGTTATGGTGTTAACACCCATAATGCGGAAGTTCAAAGGTAACAGTTAATTGATCAAGGACTTTTTTGATCGATCACGATGTTAATCGTCGGTTAAACGATTAACCGTTTCAGCTCTACTATGAAGCTGAGGTTGTAACAACCGATAAGACTTAAATTCTGTGAATTAGACAACCAGGCTGATCTACTGTTCAAAGCAGTATCCCTGCCAGAATTGAGCTACACTACATCTACAAACACATATTTTGACAAACACAACACTGAAAAACTTTTTTTTAAAACGTTATGGATATTTCTCTCAAACTAACCATTATGGATCAACAAACTGTAATGGATATTGATCCCTACAGTAGAACAGGGTATTTTTGTTTCCGTCTTGGTTTCAAAAAGTGATGATAAATAGTGAATATTAGGCCAATATGAAAGAAAAATTATAAATTCATAGTAATAGGTATATTTTTATACTTACCAATGGCCCAGACTAGCTGGTGCGAACTCAGAAATTAATCCAGGGCCAAACACAAATTTTGCCCCCCAATCCCCAAAATTTGCATGCAAAACCGAAAATTTTATGTCCTATCTGGTCCTCCATACTTTTGCGAATTGCGCATGCGCAGTATCCAGGAAGACACCGAAATTGGCACAACCATCATTCTTTCTAAAAATTGCCTGCTAAATGTTGTGAACAGTAGAGAGGTATGAGTGCCCACTCATGGGAGGGCCATCCCCATCTGGGCCATTGGTAAGTATAAAAAATATACAAATTACTATGAATTTATAATATTTTTATACAACAACCAATGGCCCAGACTAGCTGAATCGTAAAAATGCTGGAGGGCCTAGGGCATAGAGGAAAATCCAATTACTCAATCACTTCATAAAGGATATCTCCAACAGGAGAATAGGAGAGAAAGGAATTATATGTCTTTCTCATTGCGAGAAACGAGAAAGACATAACACCAACAATGTAATTGAGTATTACATACTATATAATTCTCCATTTAATGCCAGCATAACCCATTATGCTAATTCGGTGAAGGGAAGCCAATATATAAAGCTAGTCGAGAGAATGAGACTCTTTATACTCATTTAGAAGTGTGGGAGGATTGTATATTAACGCCTGTTTGACATGTGGCATATACAAATGCTTCACAGTGAGCTACACTTTAAAACCATTCCAGCGCCGACTCGGAGCTACTGACACCAGAGGAGGTCTTCCTTTGCTTTTCACTATAAAGCCAGATGATCATAAGAGAAAAAACGACCCCTCCCCCTTTCCCCTTGTTCTGAGGTACATGACCACAGAATGAAGAGGGCAGCGGAACAGCCTCACTGCTGGAACGGGTTGCCTAAATAACTATAGATGTAATCATTTAGTGGACGACATTCTGAGCAACAGACAGGGGACCTAAACATCTAAGGTCACCGGAGATGGACTCTAAATTTCTAAGGTAAAACTTGGTAAATGTAGAAGGCTGTGTCCAGTACGCAGCTTTCATGAGATCAATAATGGCTATACTGTTAGAATAAGCCCAGGAAGTGGCTAGCGCTCTAACTTCGTATGCGCTGATATCTTATTTACAGAGCGCTGATCCGAAGAAAGATTTTCATAGGCAATGCGAATCGCCAACTGAATCCATCTAGCAACAGAATGAACAGTAATATATCTTCTTATAAAATCTGATCGGCATTTATATATGCGGAGAGCCCCGACTGGACACAGCAGAGGTCTATGGGTGTCCGTAGACGGCAGAGCCTTTATGGTAATAGGCTCAAGCCATCTATCTGGAGCCTGGTTCAAAAATCCCACTTCTGTAGTTAAAGTAACGGTATTACCAACACTATGGTAGTGAGATTCGTCAACAGATAAAGCATGGAGTTCCCTAACTCTTCTAGCAGATGCAAAGGCTAAGAGAAATGCTGTTTTATAGGTAAAAAATTTGAACTCTACAAAGTCCAATGGCTCAAACGGAGCTTCCTTAAGCTTCAACAGAACCCAAGCCAAATTCCACTTAGGAATTAATCTGAGGGTTCTAGGTCTATTTATAGATAAATTTCTAACCAGTTTGGATAATGAAGCATTAGATCCAATTGCCAAGTTATCATGAGCGTAAGTGTCTCCGATAACATAGACCTATAGCCCTTAATAGTGACAGGCTGCTGTTTGAGAACGTCAAACAGGTAGACCAGAAAGTTGGCAATATCCGGTATGGACGGATCATAGACGTCTATCGACTGATCCTTACACCAACTGAAGAAAACCTTCCACTTCGCTGCATAATTTAACAAAGAGGAGGACCTCCTGCAGTTAGAAATTGCGTCCACTGCTCGTCCTGTAAATTGCTTGCCATGCAAGAAGGACCGCACAATGGAAATACGTGAAGGTTGAGACCTTCTGGGTTGTGATGCAGTGTGCGTGACTTCCCCTGATAAAGAAGGTCCTCTCATGGAGGAAGCTTCTGGGGAACATCCCATAACAGACTCCTGAGAAGACTGATCCACAGTTTCTGTGACGACAGAGATGCTACTAGCAGAATTTTGCTACGAGACTGTTTGATCTTTAACAGAATCTGCTGAATCAGCGGAGTTGGAGGATAGGCATACCCTATCATTCCGCCCATGAGATTGAGAGCGTCTAGTGCATACGCTCGATGGTCTGGACATGACAACACGTATGTCTGCAACTGATTGTTCAGGTGTATCGTGAACAAATCTATCATGGGGCGATCCCACTGGTAGCAAATCTGTCTGAATACCCGCTTGTTGAGTGTCCACTGCGATGGCAACAGGCGACCTTTCTGAAAGAGAGAGTCTGCTAGTACACTCAGATGACCCGTATATGGTGGACAGATAGTTGAACATGATGATTCACGACATACAGAAGAATTTCCTCTGTTAGTTCGCATAACGGAATTGAATGAGTGCCTCCCTGGTTCCTGATATACGCTACTACTGTCGAGTTGTCCAACAATATCTGAACATGAGCGTCCGCTATAATGTGAATCCAATGATGTAGCGCAAGCCATATTGACATCATCTCTTTGATGTTTATGTGTTTCTCTTGGAACCCGAGGGTCCCAAAGACCCTGACACTTTGAATCTGTGGGGCTCAGGGTCGTGCCCCAACCCATTTGACTCGCATCCGTCATAATCGTGAAAGCCGGATCCGGCAGCTGCAGCGGAACTCCCCGAGTTAACCACTGAATATCTGCCCAATAGTGCTCAAACGACTATGGAATTTCAAAGTCAACACCCCAAAGTCGAGTCGACTAATCGGCAAGCCAGACTAACTTCGGAAATTGCGCTTGTAACCGGGCAACAACACCGCATTACATGAGAAAAAGACTCTTTTTTTCAGTTCCTAACAGGCTACCCCCTGCTTCGTTACAAGGATGAACCATGGGCTATGCGTCGTGGTAAAACAAACATGTCAAACACATAAACCTCCCCATTTTAGTGTAGAGCTGTTTGGTCCACAGAAAAAGTAGTCGGTACTCGGCGCCGTCAAAGTACAGAAAATGGAACCAAGTAATTTTGGAAAAGACCAAAAATGTCGGTTCCGGTACATCCGGTTTACCACATAAACAAAAGAGGGAAAAAATGAAGGTTGACACGGAACACTGCGTGGTGAGAAAGTACTTTATTAGGGAGCATAGAACGGATAAACATTCAACTTGCAAAGCATGCAACAAGAAAATTGCATCGACGTATGGCAACACCTCAAATCTGCCCCACCCCCCAACTTTAATGATCCATAAAGAATTAAACAACTCGGACTTGGCAAAACAAATAACGCAATTGACAAGCATTAAATAGTTGCTAGTATGTATTACAAGAAACATTCAACGATTTACATTTTGATGTTGGCGCATCAGCACTGGAAGAGTCAAACCAAGACACTGAGACACTGCGTGGAAGTCAGGGAGCGTGACACAACACGTGCTGCGGACAAACTGTCTATAAAGTTCTTTGAAGTTTATCGAGTTTACGGTCGGTTGTTACATTGTCACATTCACTATCTGAAGCCAGTGATCAGCAGCACGTTTTTCTCCAAGCATTTTGTAACCCTATTGCCCCATAGATGTGAATTCATTGATCTTTCTACTGAGATTTTGTTGGCTTGCAAGACCTCCTACTGTGACACATCTTGGACTTGGCAAAACGAATAACGCAATTGACAAGCATTAAATAGTTGCTAGTATGTATTACAAGAAACATTCAACGATTTACATTTTGATGTTGGCGCATCAGCACTGGAAGAGTCAAACCAAGACACTGAGACACTGAGTGGGAGTCAGGGAGTGTGACACAACACGTGCTGCGGACAAACTGTCTATAAAGTTCTTTGAAGTTTATCGAGTTTACGGTCGGTTGTTACAATGTCGCATTCACTGTCTGAAGCCAGCGATCAGCAGCACGTTTTTCTCCAAGCATTTTGTAACCCTATTTCCCCGTAGATGTGAATTCATTGATCTTTCTACTGAGATTTTGTTGGCTTGCGAGACCTCCTACTGTGTTTCGACTAGTCGACGACAAAAACCAGAGACGACTATAGGCGAAAAAAACGTCGACTAGTCGTTTGAGCACTACTGCCCAAATCTGGACCCTTTGTTTTACCAGGTCCGTTAAAACAATACTGGTCTAGATCGAATGAGTCTTCACACTCCAGTTCTGAGTAAAGAATATCTGGAGAAGACATGTGCGCTAGAGACCCATCGGAATAAGATCTGCAGCCACTCCGCACAATCCCATCAGTCGCATGAATTCCCTCGCTGTTAATGCATCCGAGTGTAGACAAAAGTGAGCATTACAACTGACTAATTTCGCTCTGGGTAACGGTAGATGAACCAGATTGTTGTGAGTCTCGAAGCTCATCCCCAAGTGAATGAATGACTGACGGAGCTAGATCCGACTTCTTCTCGTTTACGATGAAGCCGAGATGTTGGAGTAAAAGAAGCAGACTCTGAACATAGTTCTGAAGAATAGTTTTGTTGCCGTATCTCTGAAGAATGTCGTCCAAGTAAGCCGACATTACTGCAGATGAATGAGCTCAGAAGTGAGACATTACCGAGTTCATTATTCGAGTGAAAGCCCAGGGCGCCAGGTTCAGACCGAAGCACATAGGTCGAAACTGATACACTGTAGCTTGCACGGTGAACCGCAGGTACTTTCTGTATGCCGGATGTACCAGGACATGAAAGTACGCATCCTTTAGATCTACGCTTGCTGCATAGTCGTTCACTCGAATGCTTGCCCTTACCGACCGAATTGTTTCCATATAGAACTTTGGAGCCTTGATGAGCTTGTTTATCCAGCTCAAGTCTATTACCGGTCGAAACGAGCCATCTGGCTTCGGTACGAGGAACAGGTGACTGTAGAATCCTAGAGAAATTTGATTCTCGATGACCTCTATTGATTCCGTTGATAAGAGAGCCTGTCTGCTAGGAGAGACTCTCTTTTGCAAGGGTTTGACAAAAGATTTGTCCACCGCGGACACCTTGTTAGTGGTGATTTTGCTCGGAAAGATAGCCGTAGGCCCTCCGAGATTACACTTCTCACCACTGGTCTTCCGTAATTGTTATTCAGTTTGTTGCGAATCTTGATAAACTTCCGCCAACTGGCAAGCAATAGACCATCACCTGTAGGACCTGCGAGGCTTACGGGAAGAGAAACCATGTTCCCCTCGCGAAGAGCCTAGACCCATCGGCTTAGGGGCGTCTGACCGGTAGTCTCGATCAGACCTGGGCCCCTTTCCCGAGTTGCTGTATTGACGATCTCTAGAGCAATTATAGTAGGGTTTCTTATACCCTCGTGAGGAGACCCCTTTTGACGATTTCTGACTGGGACGTCCTCCTTTACTCTTTTCTGCTGTAGCAGGTCGATTAGACGCCGACATTAGAAGCAGAGTATTAGATGCTTTATTTGTAGCTTGGTCAAAAACCAATGAAAGCTTTTCGTCAAATATTGTGTGTCCGGAGACCAGTGCGACCCGGAGAGGTTTTCACCTTGTCATCTATTAAGGATGACGACGCAAGGGCACCATCACGTCTGATTAACTCCGAATTAGCCACTGTTAAGGCAGAGTTATATGTGGTAAACATATTTGCCCAAGAAAGAACTCTTAAAGAGGTACGAACATCCTCAAATTCCTTCCCGTTGAGGCGTTGCGCCAGCTCTTGAAAGGTGATCTGCGTAAGACATAGCATCCAAATTTTCTCTATTTGAAGAAATTGCCGTCTCAATTGTGTCCGAACCAATTGTGAATGACCCAGGCAAGGATAGCTCTAGATCCTCGGCCTGTTCATCCAAACGCAGAGGAACTCTCTGTACATCTTCCCCGACTGTTTTAAATGAACGTGATCCAAGAAACGGCAAATTTATGGAAGATGATGTCAAGAAACCGCCTTTCTTCTTCCCACTGGAGAGTTTGAATATGGCGTTGTCTAAATGGCCGAAGGCCTGCGACACCTGTCCAGACTGAACCGGAAAAGACAGGACCTCCTCCTTTGTCCGGATAAAAACTGCGTCCAACGACACAAGCAGTTTCTTTCTAGTAGCTGCAGCATTCTGATTCGTCGGAACAAATTCAGGGTAGTACTGATGGATTAAATCCTTTGCAACCATGTGCTGTTCCGAAAAGGAAGGGTAATCTTCTTCCATATCCCTTTCACTATCCGATTGAATCAGTTGTGGCTCTCGGTCTACCGCATCTGAACATGCAGATGACTGGACCGACCCAGCACCCTCCGATAGCTCAGGCCTGAGACTGCCGTAGGCTGCTTTTGCACTTGCTAGGATGCTGTGATGAGCTGCGCAGTCTCTGACAGCAAGTCCATAACGGAGGACTGAGAAGCAGCGGTCTTCTGTTTCTTGGCCGTCGGCTGCTCCTGGGACGGTGTGTCCGAGATGGCTTTTTTCTCCGGATGTCCCGACAAACGAGGCCTCATCTCCTTAGCTACTGGATGGTCCGACTTCGCAGATGATGAGGGGTCCCTTCTCGGTGATGCAGGCTGGATATCCAAAGTCGTGTAGCTAAGATACGGTCATGTGTGCTTTGTAGATGACATTGTACTGTAGAAGCCGTAACTGCAGCAGAGGCCGGCTGCGAACTATATGGAGTGTCCCGGCTGGAAGGTGCGGACGTATGCTCCGACTCATGAAAGTTTCTAAATTCACAACATCTTGCCCCAGATGCTGCTGGGAAAGAGAGGGACCTCTCTCGTTCGCGGTCCTTTCAGACCTCGCCAAGCTTCCCACAGTACTTGCTGGCTTCTTCCACTGTTCCGTAGTCGCTGGGTGAGCATATTTATGTTTTAATGTGCTCGCTGTACCCAATCCATTCCTATCGACTGTAACTGACACACCCGGCGTCACGCTACCCGCGGTTGGAGTAACCGCTTCACCGGTCGAGCTAGTTGGCGACAAGGGACTAAAACCACCGGTTAGTGGCTTTATGCCCTGTCTAATATTCATAAGCACCTTGGCAGCTTGCTCTGTTTGCTCATCTGAGCATGACGACGGCAGCACACTATCTCTAGGTGTCACGTAAACATTACCATGTTCTTGTTACTTTGAAAAAGAAACTGAGAAACTTGATTGACTTTGTGCCGAGAGGACCGGCATTGGCCTCTTGCCGCTAACAACGTCCTGTGACACCCGTCTCCAACGTTTGTCATCCCAACCAACACATGTGGGGATGGGATGACAAACGTTGGAGACATTTGGTGTAACACGTCAAACTCCCAAGAAATTTATAAAAAAACAAGAAAAATGTTACTAAGGTAACACATGCCCCCTCCCCCGTGACCTTCACCTTGCAGATGCGGCAGAAACTATTATACGCGACACACCTTCTGACTGTCTTTAACATTTGTAAAAAGTTTAACAATTGTACTATGATTCATTTCTGAGTTATGGCTGAGACACATACACCGATTTTTAGGGTGACCTTGAAATGTGACCTTGACCTTGAAGGTTCGAACCCGGCTATGGCGTGTGACACATCCTCCCATGGTCCTTTATGATTGTGTGAAGTTTGATGACTGTGGCCCTAACCGTGTTCAGTGTGACCTTGACCTTATGGACCTGGCTGTGGTGTGTGACACATCCACCCGTTGTCCTTTATAATTGAGCGATGTTAGATGATTGTAGCCCTAATAGTTTTGGAGTTATGCTTGAGACACGATTTCTGACCCTGAACATATGAAGGTCAATTGTGACCTGAATCTTCAAGATGCGGTGGAAACTATTATACTTGACACACCTTCTGACTGTCCTTAACATTTGTAAAAAGTTTAACAATTGTACTATGATTTGTTTCTGAGTTATGGCTGAGACACGAATATTGACTAATTTTTAGTGTGACCTTGTCCTTGAATGTATGAACCCGGCTATGGTGTGTGACACATCCTCCCATAGTCCTTTATAATGGTGTGAAGTTTGATAACTGGCCCTAACCGTTTTCGAGTTATTGGCTCGGACACACACACACATGGGCACAGCCACGGACAGACACACGCACACTTCAATCACTATATTCAATAAAATAAGCCAAAAAGCTTGGGACTTTAACTGGGGGGCTTCAAAGAAGGATAAGGAAGGAACACTTAACAAACAGTGGAAAAATCATTAGCAAGAATGATGACGTCAGGCCCATGTCCTAAAATTGGGAAACATGAAATAATTTAGATAAAAATCATAAAGCTACAGCCCTGAACGTTTCCAACCACCGTTGTTCCCTCAGCATCCAATTATGTCCTTGGATCCACCAATTCTACCATTGATTTGTGTCTGGCATCATTAAAACTGAGATTTAAAAGCACAGATGTCAGTTTGTTGTTACTGACTGGAGGGCCAAACAAAGAATGGTGGTTGGTGCCAATTTCGGTGTCTTCCTGGATACTCCGCATGCGCAGTTCGCAAAGTATGGAGGACCAGATAGGACATAATTTTTTTTGGTTTTGCATGCAAATTTGGGGGATTGAGGGGCAAAATTAGTGTTTGGCCCTGGATTAATTTCTGAGTTAGCACCAGCTAGTCTGAGCCATTGGTAATTGTTTAAAAATATGGTTAGCATTTGGACATCTTTGTATAGCATTTTCCGATGCGAATTCAGTCATCAAATACCCTGGTAGAAGAACAGAAGTTAATTACCACATCATGCACTGCTTCACCAGGAAGAGGATAGTGAATGTTAAACGTTGTTCAACAAATTGTTTTTAGGTACAGAGAAAAATGTTTATCTACTATTTTAATCTCTTGACAATATTTTGTAGAAGTGCTGACTTCAAGGAGTCAGTTAGGCTTGTTATCTTTATCGATGCTACTATACAGCCTGTAACAATTATCACTGAACCATTTAGCGATATTCTTTTGTTAATAACACCATAATTGCACCTCATAATTTATGGTGATAGCATAAATTAGCACAATATTCTCAAAATGTTATTGATACTTGACTCAACATTTTTACAATCATCCAAGCCTGTAAATAAGCAATCTGTCATTTGCAGAACGAGGTTGCTAACCCATGTATTGGGCCAATATACCCTCTGGGTAGTCCGGTACCTCTTTTGATTTTGGGTTGAGACCTTGATTCTGATTGTCTCACAGAGGGTAAATTTATTGATTCTACACTGCTGCCTTAAAACAAAAGTGTAGCATTATGCTGGGTGCTAAACATCTAACTCTATGTGTGTATTTTTTATTATAAATCACTCTCTTGGGAACTGTACAGTAATAAAGGAGAGCACACCTGACAGAGCCTGCCTTATAACTATTCCCGTCCCTTCTCAGGGAATAGTTGAAACGTCGACAGTCAGTTCCTGTTGATGTCTGAACAGCCTTTGTCCCTGTAAAAATAAAAAAAACAAAGTTATAGTACTCAATTCAGCATCAAATTACAGCTTTTGTTCAAGTTTTGATTAACAATCTAATCCCAAAATTTATCATCTGGCTACTATTTATTTATTGGTGTTTAAGGTCATATACTTATGCACAATGACTAATGTGACCGTGACAGTTTGATGGGTGGAGGAAGCCGGAGAACCCAGAGAGAACCACCGAGCATCGACAAGCAACTATCAGCTCCCCAACATTCTAATTCTGTTCAAGCTCCGCTCAGGCAGGGCTACAACAGTTGAAGACATGTGCACCATCGGCGTGGAGTACGCCTTAGTACACGGCGTCATCGTGCCCCCATGTAGGCAACCGGGATAAAGTGCCTTGCTCAAGGACAAAACGAGTGTCATCCCAGATGGGGATCGAACTCAGGACCTCTAGCATAGAAGACTAACAGTCTACCACAGAGCCACTGCGCCCCCTCCTCTGGCTACCTCTTTCTGTTTAGGCCTATGACCTTGTTTCAGACTGAGGTTCACAGAGGATGCATTTTGTGATGCTACCCTGGTGGCAGGCCATTTTCGGTTTACATCAAATGACCCCAAGTGAGCCATTTTTTGGTTTACGAGGACCATTTTTGATTTAAGGAGACCAGGAGTGAAAGCTTGTGTGTGCATAAGCATGATATACTTCCAGTTGTGCAAGTTTACCCATACAAGCAATTAGAAAGTTGAAACCACCATGATAAGGAGATATACACTGGCCAAAAATTTGTCTATAGACCTGTCAAACATTGAAAATCAAGTTAGTAGTCCAGTGCCCTATACCCCCCTCCCCCCCCCCAATTCCACCAGTTGGCTCCTCCCACCCCCAAATTGGAAAATATGTTTTTTGATTTTCTTTCCTTAATATAAATACAGCCCCTCCCCCCCCTCCCCTAATTGTCAGAATCCACCTCATCCCCACTCTTAACTGGGACACCCCCCCCCCCCCAGGTTTTAAGACCATGCCATGGCCCCACCCCTGGGGGGATCTGCCTTGTACTGTCAGATGTGTGTGGGGGGGTGGGGTGTCAAGATGCACAATTTAATAAGAAAGGCTACATTTTAACAAAAATCAGCATTTCTTTTTTTTTTTTAGGAGTCACTAAAACCTGGTTTTCAGAGATAATATACAATTGTTGTATTTATTTTTGGTAATTAGACATCCCTCCAAATTTACAAAAATGTATTTATATTTCCTGCTTCACAAGCCAGCGAAGTAAAAGAAACACAACACAAATCATATTTCTTGTGATTTTGTTAACATTTATTGAAGGATGTCGTGATATTTGGATCACTTTTGTTAATTACTCACTCCAATGTTTTCACCAACATCTCTCCTAAATTCGACTGTAGAGCCTAGAGGTTCATTTTTTACAGAACTATTTCTTTTTTTTTCTCTCTTTTTTCAGTTATTCTTTTACACTAAAATTATCTCCAGTCCAGGCGGAATTGTGCTTTGTTGCGCCCTTCTGCAGAAATCAGGGTTAAGCAGACGTTTACCGTCCACAGAATTTTGACTTTAGGCGGGCGGCTGCAGTCCAGGGCGATCGCTCGTCTGAAAATGACAGCCCTGTGGTGGGCCCCCTTATTGGAAGCTCCAACCCCCCCCCCACCCCAAAATTTACGCAGCCCAACACAGCCCTTCATTTGAGATGGGTACTATTGTGCTCACAAGCACCAGTGATTGCAAAAGGATGAGTGCTCAAAATTGCATTCAAAACAAAACAGTCAAGCTGAGCTTCAAAACATTGGTAACGGAACACATCATGTAGGAACCGGTCGCCGTCGGCTGATTAAAATTATTTTTTTACTTTGACAGATCAATATAACAAACAAATTATATAACCTTCTATAATTTGTCTACATCTTCCGAAAATAGAATGCATACTTTGCTGTGTCTAGTACTGTATTAGTGATTTTACACAATGCGCATGGCAAGTTGTATCCTGATTGGTAAATTTTATAAAGCTGACAGCAAGGTGTGATTTTATTGATCAATCAATAGTGAAATCGTCTGCTACAACCAATCGATTGTAGTGTATCAAATAATTTTATTATCTTCTCTTTTGTGTGAAGTTAATAAAATAACTCCTGAAATCTGTGTTAGAAATACATGCAAGCATTTTTGTTTGTTTTCTTACCTTTATCAGAGTTTACTCCAAATTAAAATGCCAGTTGTCACATTTTCTACATTGCTAAAATGGTCATTTAAAGAGTCCTTATCAGATTTGAAACAAACACCAAAGGTGGAACAATGTTGGTTATCTGATTTTGGTGCAAGATATGTGATGCACATTCTAACAATGCACAAAATCAGCTGAGAGGGAGGGCTCTTTCGGAGTTTGACCGGTGAGGACTGATTTAAGTTTAGTTTTGTTGAATTTGTTCATTTCTCAGTTGAAAGAGTTGTATTTCATCAATACCATCCTTCCACACACTTCAACATTTTGTTTAAAGTATTCCCACACATGCAAAACCTAAATGATGAGTTCTGTAATTTTGCAAGTGTCATCTGCACTTGCAGTTTCATTTGCGAGTGCAGTTTTTGGTAATGCACCTGTAAATTTTACTCACATGAAGGATTGCTAACACCTGTTGGCACATGAAATTTCGTAAAAAAAAATGACCAAAAGGCAAAATGGATCTGATTGCGTAGACTGTTGATTTATCAAAATGCCCTCTTATGTGGACTGCCATTGGAGGACATTTCGATATACAATATGTGTAGCAGTACTGAAATGGTTAACCGGATAACTGGTTTGAAACTGGTTACCTACCTAACCGATTTGAAAAAACATCAACCGATTATCCCAAATATCGATAGTGATCGTCATTTCATGGTTAAAATGTAGTAAATCTGCCGATTCTCCTTTGCGATAGACTACATCTCGAAGCCGCGTTGTATATATTGAGAAATAATCGACTTTGGCTTCATGACTTCATTAGTGATCGGCAATTTCCGTAGTATGTATACAAACGTTGTCGAATGTTCATTTGTATACACACTACGGAATAGTTTCTGAGAATACTGCTTTCCAATTCCTATAGTTTTGATCCCAGATTCGGTGAAATAATAGCTACAGATAACCAGATATTAACCAGTTATAGCTCTCGGTTAGTCGGTTGTGAAAATGAGCCAACCGTTTCAGCCCTAACGTGTGGAGTGTATTATCACTAAAACACCCACAGAGTCGTGATTCCACCCAAGCAATAATTGCAAATTTGTTGCAAAGCATAACAAACACTGGCAAAGTTTCAACCAATGGACCTTCGGGTTAAACCCGGAGGTCCATTGGCTGAAACATTGCTTGTGTTTTTTGTCCAAATGTCCAAAATTTGAAAGTTATAGCTTGGGTGATAACTCCACTCCGTGGGTGATTTAGTTACAGTCCTCTCTCCACGTACTGTACCAGCAGTCAAGTCTGCCATTGATCGGTCAGATGCTAGAAAATGATTATAAATTTTCTCCCATTGGGCCGAACTATGGTCTGCCTGATGAGTCAGACTCCCCCTTTGGTGCAACCATTTTTGCCAAATAAGCGACACAGATGATACAAAAATGCTGTCATAAATTTCCATACAAAAAACAAAATCGTAATTCTAAGAAATTTCACCAGGTGTCATGATACCTTGCATAGAATATGACAACTGTGAAGTCTTTATATAATACTAGTTTGCTGTATTAAGGCGATCCTTCTCATTATTTGATTTAGAAGCCGTTGTTTTTCAGTGGTTTTTCCCCCGGATGATGTTGACTGGAAATCGAGTAACAAAATTTGTAAGCAAAGCAGTTACTTTAGGAATTTACCCCCATGTAGCTCTGTCACTGGGTTTTGAAGGATTGTGATGCCCAAGCTTTGTTCTTGAATGTGTGAAGCACATTTGGCCACCAGTTGTTCTCAGGAAATATTATTGTATTATCAGTTCTGGTACAAATATGGTACAATGTAGCAGACTTTCAGGAACCATTGGTGCCTGCTGTCAACACTAGGAGTTGATTTCATATATTTTTTTGTGTTCTATACCTCCCAACATTCATTTTGATGTATAATTTGCCTTTGCTTTTGTTTACGTATGAGTATACTTTCGATTTCCGGTCGACGTCATCGGACGGAAAAAGCATGTAAAAACAACGTCGTCTAAAATTAAACAATGAAAAAGATCGTGTTTGTACAGTATACTGTTATTAGATGGAGATTGCACAGTTGCCATATTCAATGCAAGGCATCATGATACCTGTTGAAATTTCTTAGAATTACGATTTTGTTTTTCGATGGAAATTTGTGGTATAGAGTGATTTGCGCGTGTCTGTCGAGCATGGAAACCATCTTCAATAAAAAAAAATGCAGACAGTGTTGTCCTTTTCCAAAATGCAGTCCTGTCGGTGTATTTGAAAGTGTTTTGAATGCCTAGCTTTGTTCTTGGATATATGAAGCACAGTTGGCCACATGTCATTCTGATGAAATATTATTTAATTATCAGTCTGGTGTGAATACTATAGCAGACTTCCAGGAACCAGTGGTGCCTGCTGTCAACTCTATGAGTTGATTACATATGTGATTCGTGTTCTATCCATCCCACCCTTCATTTTGATGTATAATTTGTGCATATTCAATCTGAATTGAAGGAATATCAGAGATGAAAATTTCAAAATAAACAAAATTCCATTACTTATATAGCCCCTTAATAGGGTCAGGGAAGATTCGTCCCCGGGAAGTTTCGTCCCCTAGTTAGTGGGAAGTTTCGTCCCCGGGAAGTTTCGTCCTCTATAGAGGACGAAACTTCCCACTTGAAAGGTAAATTGTATAGAATTTTGACATATTTTTAATAAAAAATTAATCAAGGACCTGTGTGTATCATGTTCATATATGTTATGTATGCGTGGAATGTTACTCTTCTGACTTTAAACGAATGAAAGGTTTTAGCGCGCCGAAGGCGCGCAGGGACAATGTGGGATTTACAAATCCCTTGCGACCCGGTTAACCTTATTTTATTTCACTTGGATCACACAGGCCCAGCTTTCCTATTGCCTCAAATGGGGTCTGCGGGGTATGCACGTGGTTAGAATTCCAGGCAGTTTACGTTGGCGTGACGGATTGTCAATAATCAATCCCTCAACGCCATTAAGACTGTTAGAGAGTGGGCTCTATAAACGACCTCCCATTCCATATGACCAGCGATTTTGTACGGCCTATGACAAAGCGGAAAGTGAAATGCACTTTTTCCTTTATTGCCCCTTGTATGAAGAAGAACGTCATTCTCTAGCCCGACAGTTACAAACGATTGTCGCCGACGGATGTGACTTAAGGGAAGAGAAAACCTTCACAAGCTTACTGGAAACATTTGACAACGACTTATCGCCACCTATTATACAATTCGCACACTCAGCCTACCAACGCCGGCTGGGTCTGCAAGGGACGATCCCATAAACCTGTATCTGTGTGGTGTCAGTGGTTGTGGAACGACTGGGTCGATATTAGTATCTATCTATTTGTTTCTCTTCATATATTTATTTGTTGTTTCAAGCTGTCTCTTATTGAATCCCCCCCCCCGCCCCCCCCCAAAAAAAAATCTATTTTACTATGTGCCATTTTCATAAATTTCGTTAAACCATTTTGTGTGCGTGTGTGTATGCGGGTGTGTGTGTGTAAGTGTGTGCATGTGGGGGGGGTGTAGGGTGTGTGTGCGTGTGTGTGTGGGGGGGGGTGTTTGTCTGTGTGTGTGCGTGGGGGGGGGCATGAACCCATGTTCGTGAACCTACACCTGTCAATTCGTTGAACGACTGAAATGTGTGTATGTGTTTATGTGTGAAAGGGTGGATGTACACGAGTGTGGTTCTTCATATATATTCGTATATGGATGCTATCTCCTGTCCGTTAATCTTGTCTGGTATTATTTGTCTATTAGCATTTTGTGAGCTTTATGTCATTGTTATGTACCATTGTATGGAACTTACAACAATAAAGTTATTATTATTCATTTCCTCATATCTCTCAACATGCCTTACAACCTTAGAGAACCGTCTTCTTCCACAGAATACCCATGTTTAGAATGTGGAAGAAATGTTAGGACAAGACAACAAGCCGTTGAGCCCTAAGCTTATGATTATTTAACAAGTACTGAGGACGAAACTTCCCGGGGACGAAACTTCCCACTAACTGGGGACGAATATTCCCGGGGACGAAACTTCCCGATCCCCCTTAATATATATATTTTTATGGTGATACTCTGGCCCATTTGGATTTGGGTATGTCTAAACTCCTATGTTACTTAGTACTAGTAGTAACTGTTGTTATCAGTAATAATATCTCTGAGGCAGCAAATAAGCAGCAGGTCCAAAAAAGCTGAGGTCCAAATGAGCAGAGGTCGAAAAAGCCAGGGTCTCAGTGAGCCAAGGACAAGATCCGAATGATCCAAGGCCAAAAATTTATAAGCCGGATACCCAGGAAAACCACTCTATTCATTTGTTTTGTCCCACTACTCCTCGATCTCCCGGAGAACTTCTGCAGAGAGCACTAAAATGTACCCCGTACAACTACAAGCACTAAATTAGTAATACAGGGGTACATTTTAGTGCACTAAAAATACAGGGTTGCCCGGTACCAGTAGGCAATACTAAATTGCAGTAGGTACCCTTGAATTATAATTTATATCAATTGTCAACATCATAATCATTGACATTGGCCATTGCGGTGAATCGACAGTGAGACCCCCAAAAATAACGGGTCTAGGAAGATTCGGCCCCGGGAAGATTCGGCCCCTGGTTAGTGGGAAGATTCGGCCCCAGTTGGGGCCGAATCTTCCCGGGGCCGAATCTTCCCACCAAAAACTAATTTCGGGAAAACATTTTCTCATTTAGTTGAAAAAATAGGAACCTACCATTTTTGTCCCGGGATGAAATGAATGATAGTCCGTCACCACCAAAATTAAAAGTTCAACTGACTTGAAAACTCGATCAGTTTGTTTGTTTAGCACTGGGAGTGGCTAACTGACAAGCTGATACATGCCGCTTGTGTGGTGTTCCTGTGTTTTGATAGGGATGCGCTTGTCTGATCTCTAATCATCCTTTGGTTGTTTGTCGCCATTAGTAAGCTGTTAATGATGATTAATCATCTTTCACACTCTTTGATGGTAACATCGCCAAACATCTTCAAAGAATATTCTTGGATAAACATTTTGTAGCATGTCCTATAAAACGATTATCCAGCCAGATCCCTGTCATCATTTTCAACGATGTATCCTTGTATTGAGTGTGGTTTAGAGGTGAGACCAAGGCAACACGCCGTGGAATGCGATTCTTGCGAACGATGGCAACACAGAAAATGTAACACGGGCATATCAAACAAAGATTATCTGGATGCAAACAGAGGTATAATTCAGTTGACATTTACATGCCAGCCATGTCAACGCCAAGTTGAACCAGAAGATAATAGGTAATTATTATATATATAATAATTATAATTAATAATACTGTGCTTGAATTTACTGTAACACAGAGTTAAAAAAAATTATTTTAATCGTGTTATAATTTTGTATTCATATTTAGTTACTGAAAACGTATGTATTGCTATTTCTCTCTTTCATTCCATAGCCTAGATGAAAACCACATCCATTATTTTAATCATGTTAAGGGAAAACTTAATTATGACCCTTTTTTTTCAAAATATTCAGTACTTTCTAATTTTTTTTTTGCAGTCGGGATGCCAACAATGTTGCACTTTTGGCTGAGATGATGGAAGTGGATGGTTATGTTTGTCTGTTTGTGTGTTTGGTATACAAATCTACATTTCTCAACCGATCAGGACGAAACTTGGCATGGATATGTATTTTCACACAAGGGAGGTCATCGTCATATTTTTGGGGGTGGGGGTGCGGATGGGCACCAAAAGTGATGACCGATATACGTCTTCAAAGGGGTCTATTAGGGGTAATTTTTTATCACGAATCTAATGGCGACGTTTTAAGTCCCCGGGGGTGGGGTGGGGCCGAGTGACTGCGAATGAAGTCGGGGACCCCTACTAGTAATAGATAAATTGTAATATATATAAACCTTTCTTTTCCATCTCGTTTTAGCCTGGCATAGAAGATTAAACTCAAAGGGAACCCGCCTCAGCTTTTACAAATTGGCAGTTGTATTACAACATGAAGCGGAGTGGGTCAGAATAAATGTTCAGGCAGGAGATTTGGAGACAGAGATTAGGAAAAAATATACGAAAATCGACACGGAGATAACAGATCTATGGACTAAATATAGAGACGGAAGCATAAGAACAACAGACTTTCTTAAAGAGATAAACAAAGTTTATCAACTAGGTAAGAGCAAGCGTTGAAACAATCTCGATGTAAATAGTCACAGTTTGAATTATTCATATATCTCGATGTATATGGTCTCAAATTATTTCAGGTTTTAAATGACATCTCAGTGTAAAATATGTGATCTCAAATAAAGGTTAATACCCAAGAGTCAACGATATTTCATATGATATCTAGATGTAAAATTTTGTGAAATAGATTGCATAGTATGTTTTTGTATATAATTGTATATATATGTATATAATTGTTTTATGTTAAATTGAAAAAAATATATTAAAACAACAAATGAAACTTCACATAATAAAGTTTTATACTCAATCCTAACCAATCGTCGTTATTTGTCGCTCCTCCCCAAAAATTGCGTTGGGGCCGAATCTTCCCGGGGCCGAATCTTCCCACTAACCAGGGGCCGAATCTTCCCGGGGCCGAATCTTCTCGGGGCCGAATCTTCTCGGGGCCGAATCTTCCCGATCCCAAAATAACTTACACGAGCCGAGATATCCAATTAAATTATTTGGACTCTTAAATTCTCTAGAAGCGTATCTCTGTAAATTCGATGTTTTCGCGATAAATTTTATAGAATACATATTGAATTCAAGAAAATTAAGTCCTGTCAGTTCAAGGGCACGTGCAATTATTTTTTTTTCAAGTGGTTTTTATCTCCCTTTGCATAACTTGGGACGCCTTCTCCTCAGTGTTCATAAAGGGACGAAAGAACTTGAATTCTGAACTCTACGCCGGAACATAACTTCGCCGAGATTATTTGGAAGACAGTTTGCCGAAAAATTAGATACTTCGCCGGAGATTCGCGAACATTTGGACGGTTCACAGAATTTTATTGGACGAAATTATTTAGGACACTTATTTGGGATATTTTTCAAAATAATTTGTGACTTTTCGCCGAAATAATTTGGGACGTTTCAAGGAGTTATTTTTCTCATTAAAGAGGCTTTTTTTTCCATTGATAACTTATACACTGGGAAACGTGTGAATAGAAAAACAAGACAGAGCAAATAAAAAAAATCGAGAGAGCGTTATTTTAAGTAAACCGTAGGTTTTGGCGCGCGGAGGCCCACATGGACGGCGTGGGAGAAAAGGGATCGGGAAGGTTCGGCCCTGTGAAGATTCGGCCTTGAATTTATCGACCCTGTGAAGCTTCGACCGGGAAGATTCGGGCCTTGTACTGAGTGACTGTCTGCTAATTAGTCTATTCATGTTCTGTCTGGGGGTTTGGCAATTGTCATACTTGACAAGTGACAATATTATTGACAAGCGGTCTAAGGTAATTATTTATTAATTTTAATAACATCAGGTAACATTATTTCACAACTTAACAACACAAAAACCCAAACACTACAATTTTACATATTCTACACATATATACAAAATGTCACACAAAACACTGGTGGTGGTACAAGTATAATCTTTTAAAGATATATAGATGTATTACAAAAGTTATTTTTTAGTTTTTCCAAATTTGTAAAGTTTATTTGTAAAGATGGAGGCATTTGGACGTTCTCTATTGTTGGTCCATAGTGAATCTATTTCCTTGTCAATTGCACTTTATTTCCTTTAATATTTGGCGTACAATGTTTCATATTCAGGATGAATAAAGTTACAGCGCGTCGAAGGCGCAAAGGGACGATGTGGGATTTGAAATTCGATGCATGAAGAGTTTTGGCGAGCCGAAGGCGCACACGGACGATTTGGGATTTAAAATCCCTTGCGACCCAAATAACCTTATTTGCTTATTAATTCATCTTCTGGTGATATGACGCCCGGTATATCATAGGGGGGGGGGGGGGTCATAGAATGAGAGGGGGCAATGATAGTTAATGTAGTAAAGAAACAAACAAGCTCGACGGTAACTTCCAAGAGTCAATCAACAACAATAAAGATATCTTTACAGAATATCATAATAAAAACAAATGGTCATTGACAATGAGAGAAACAACTCTCGAAGTACCGCCAAAACTAAACAAACGCGGCGGAAACGTCCAAGTGATAATAACAAAGAACATTCTCATTTTGAGAAGTCACCGTCGAAGTTAAAAAAAAAAAATTCCGGCAGACATTGAACAACATGTTTTAAGTCAATTGATGGAATAGTTTTAGTAGTGACTGGACATGTTTCGGTTTCTAATATTTTGGATTAAAATGTTGGATTTTTAATTAATGGATTACATTCAACCAGAGGTAAGAAATTGTTTTCTCAAAATTCTTTTCAAAACTCATTAAAAAAAAATTTTTCCACAGAATATATAAAATTCTGATCAAAAATCCTTAAAACATATTCAAATAATAACTTTTCTGAATAACTGAATACAATATAATTTTCAAAAAATTAAACTCAAAGTGAGAAGATTCGGCCCACCACCAGTAAGATTAGTATTATATATTTGTCTGTGAATTTTTGTTATAAAATTTGCTTAGAAAATCATAAAACACTAATGCATATTGTCTGTGAACTTTGGTTAATAATAATAACACTTTGGCCGGCCGCTGATTTGTCGCGGTTCTCGGGCGAGAAGGCCTTGGTTGCCCCTGTGCCCCGAACTGCCTCCCTATTCCCACGCTTCTTCTCTCCTCCCAACATTCAGAGACGAACTTCTTGATGACATCACTTGCCCCATTCTTCTCAGTCTCAACGATTAGCTTATTAACCCACTCCTTTGAGTCACTCACTAACCACATGTCCTTCATTCTCCCATCCCGCTTCTCCATTATACTTCCAGTGAATATGATTCTTTTAGACTGGTATTTTGGGCATTCAGAAGAAAGTGTTCCAGGGTCTCCACCACTCCTTTTCACTGTTTTTCCCAATTTTCCCCTCAGCTCCAGGGACCACGACCTCAGCTTGTACAACAGTGACACTCCCCATCTTTGGCTAAATAAAAACATTTAAGTCTGAAAAATTAACTAAATTCACTCCCTTTTAAACTACCCAACTAATTAGAACAAAACTATAGTCGGCCAATCTTTGATGTTGAGGATTATCACACCTGTTCACACCTGGACTGGAAACAATAGATGCAGGCTGAACGGGAATGGCCCGACTGAAAGGCAGGGTTAGATTTATAGAAAGAGTTGATACTGAAGAAAAGACTTGGAAAGAGTTACCGGAAACGAGATGGCTAGTGAAGAGAAATTAGGGAAAAGAAAAGAAATGAAATACGAAGGTTAACTTAGACAGATGATTCCTCAGTACTTAAGGGGTAGTCCACGCCCCAGACAAACGTCAAATCGTCCCACATAAACTAAAGTAGGAATCAAATCGGGGAGGTAAAAAGCAGGAATAACATCCTCGGACGTCGCACATGGTCGTATGGCCTGCTCTCCTCCCTTAATCATAATCTCGATCTCAACGTATCAAGATGATCCAGATAAAGTCAAGTAGGAATCAATCCGCGAGGGCAAGGAGCAGGAAATACCCTCGGGTGTGGTATATAAGCCTCATAGTCTGCTCTCGTCCCTTTTTACTTAAAAACAATCCACTCTACCAAAGATGGCTCCCCTTACTATCTTAGCACTCTTACTCTACTATATACAACCTACTAATTCTGTTTTTTTTTCTATTTTAAGCAGGTACCGACAGATGTTTTTTTTTAATCATCCACCTCCCAATAACTGCTATGGACCAACCCTAACCGCTATGGATCATAGTAACCGCTATAGACTTTGAACACCCTTCACTCCATCCCTAGAAGTGGTCAACCACCTCCTGGGAGGCGAGTGTTGGTCCTGCGTCCCACTTATTGCCCTTTTTGTAAGCGCCATTAGCGCGGATTCTTGCCCCGGCCAAATAGGTTACCATGCAGACCTGCCCCCGAACCAAGGAAGTTTGTGTCTTTCTCTGGGTGGTCCCCGCAAGGGGTCGTTGTTGTTTGTTTTCCACGATCTGATGCAATCCTAAAAAACGAACCCAACAAAGAAGCCAACTCAGCCAATCACCGATTGCCTGAGGCAGACTATTCATGCCAATGATGGCCCACCACCACAAGACCATCCTATAAGTGGCAGATTATACATGCCTGAATAGATCATCACTCCACCCTCGTGGAGAGGTAGCACCTTTGCGGAGAGGACCCTCTCTGGCACTGATCCTCACCCAAGGGTTTAGACCAAAAGAACATAAAAAAGACCACAACAACTCCCAAGAACACCATAATCTCGGACACCTGTTGAGTACTCCACCCTTCTCCTCATTTGACGCGCCTGGACATGTTGCTAAAAACTATATTCTACAGTTAAAGGAGGTCGAAAGGGGCTTACTTCATATCATCCCTGCGCGCCTTCGGCGCGCAAAACCATTTCATCTCATCTCAGACATTTAATCCATCTTCTAAATGTCTACGCACGACACAGCACTAGAATCACTTTGTCGATATAATACATTCGTGTACCCTGTTAAATATTTACTTTTTGATCTGGGAGGTATAGTTAATACTCCCATGTAGGAAAATATCCGTATTTATGTAATGTCTTTGACATAGGGGGTCCAATATACGATTTCTTTCTGTCGAATAGCTAGGGCACCTGAAGAAGTAGTGTCCCGCCGTTTCTCGCACATCGCAACTGCATAAATGTGTTACAGAGATCTAATTATTGAAAAGATGGTCGTTCAAGCTACTACAACCTAGGCGCATCCTGCAGTGGAGTATTTGCGCTTTCCGTGATTTGCAGTGGCGTAGATAAAGGGGGGGGGGGCAGATCCCCCCCCCCCCCACCCACACACACACCAGAAGTAAATTTTTTGGGACCATTTTTAGGCGAATTTATGCCTAATAACATTAAAATGCTGGCTTTGGGGATAAAAACATGCCACTTTGGGTAAATTTTGGGTAAAAAAGACCAATTTTCAGTACATTTGCAGTAAACGACAGATTCTTTCTGTTTATTTGAGTTTTTGTTGTTGTTACACTGTCGGAAAATTTTCGGTCTGTCGGAAAATTTTGGACTTGCCCCTCCGCCAGCGAAAAGCTATCTACGCCACTGGCGATTTGTCATAATAAAAATAGCCTTAGACCAGCATTTTGTTTCTGTTAAGGTATGTTATAAAGTTGTATATGGAGTTATTTTCACGTATTTCGCTTGTTAATTTATTCCAAAGTTAGGTCGTGGATTTACAAAGAACCCCTGATGCGAGTAAGTTCGACAGAATGGGATTTTCAAGTCTGTGAAACTGACAGCATCTGGGGAGTAAGTCAATTTCAAGTCTTATCCGCACTTTTGCGCCCTGCACCGTACAAATGAGTAATATTTATGTAATGTCAGTTTGGCAGGATTTAAATTTAGTTCTTCCGAGTTTATGAAGTTCAATGGATTGTAAACACCAGTGAAATCATCTTGAATCTAAACAGAGATAAGGGGAATTGTTGAAGATTGTTACCGGTATTCCATCTTTAGTAACTACTTTTTATGAATTACACCCAAACCGCTCTCGTCCGTTGGCCAAACCGCCACCCACCATTTTGACCCAAACCGGACACCACAAATTTAACCCGAACCGCCCACCATAGTGGCCGAACCGTCCTCCACAAAAGGTGAAATTCTTATGGATAACAGATGCAAAAAAAAAAAAATGGACCACTCCATACCTTTTAGTGTGCGAACAAGCTACGCGTGTGCGTCCCAGACAGGTATGTCTCCGCCTGGACATCCGATATGCTCAATTCACCTGACCAACTCTCACCTACCGGCACCAAATCTTTTATTACCTTGTGGCTCAACTAAATATTTATCCGATGAGAGTTGGTCTTTTTGCACCAAAAGCCCGATCTGGGGTACCATCTAAAAACGGCTTGACTGCAATTGCGATTTACTAATAATGTTATTTCTCAAATTCGGCGTACGCGGTCTAACCCCGATGGCTATTTTGCTGCTTGTCCTAAACACGATGGAGACTGCGACTCTTGGAAACTATCCATTTACTACCTTCCCCATTAACCGAAACCCAACCCCACGTGCGATTCCGTCGTTGT
The DNA here is from genome assembly GCA_031216915.1 of Pictodentalium vernedei. Taxonomy (NCBI): domain Eukaryota; kingdom Metazoa; phylum Mollusca; class Scaphopoda; order Dentaliida; family Dentaliidae; genus Pictodentalium; species Pictodentalium vernedei. The sequence goes on from CM062290.1 coordinate 309,953,027, forward strand.
TTTTTCCCACGAACAAGTTAATACTGTGTTTTTTCGCAAACTCATTCTGCATTGTACCACTTCTGTATATGCCAGGTGATATTGAAATGAACCCAGGTCCAGTGAGTACTCCAGCTTCGATCTCGTTCAGCAGCAGTCCCTCAGCCTCAACCTCTCCACACAAAGCGAATGGACTATCGGTCTTACACCTCAATGTACAAAGCATACGCCCCAAAATAGATACTGAGTTGAGACGCTCCCACAATACTGTATGCGCATTCTCCGAAACATGGTTGGATACGGAAGTAAGGAACGATGAAATCCTCCTCCCATGTTTCCAGGTACCCTTACGGAAATACTGCAGCCCCAGAGGTGTAATTATGTATATTAATTCCAGCCAAACCTCGCCCAGATTTAGACACTCCCAACCTTGAATGTCTGGGCTCAGGTGTACTCTTCTTCCGGATCGATTCTTATCGATGTCCTGTACAGGCCCCCAAACGCCGATAGCGAGATATGGGATTTAATTGAAGCATCTGTAGATCGAGCCCTTAATGTCGGAACCAACAACATTCTTCTAATCGGCGACTTCAACGACGACCAGTCCAGAGGCTACTCGGGGCGCCTCTTCCAACTCACCTCTCAGTTTAACCTAAAACAGCTGTGTAGTGACCCACGTACTACTATGAAAGTTCATTATCACTGATCGATCTAATCCTGGTCAGTAATGATCTCCCAATTGTCACGGCGGAACTTGTTGACCCGTTCTTGGGTAACTATGTTAGATACCACTGTCCAGTGTCTGCAACAATCAACCTATGCAAGAAAGCATCAAAACCGCGCACCCGCCTAACGGCCTTGTTTGGTTTTGCGACACGGGCGACTTTCCCGAAGTGAATACGGAATTGAGTCGAGTCAACTGGTCTAACTTGCTCACTAGCTGTGACATCACGTCAGCTGCGGGCGAAGTCTCGAACATAATATTAAGTAAAGCATATAGGTGTGTATATACCCCACAAAATAGCTACTATCAGGCCCCATCAGCCTAAATGGCTCAACAATAATATTAGGAGACTGATTCGTCAAAGAACATGACTCCACCAAAACAAAAAATAGTCCACAATCATGGGAGAAATGTGCAAGAAATTCTAAACTCGATGAACGTGTCAAAGGCAAGTGGCCCTGACTGTATCAGTCCCAAGTTGTTAAAAAACTGTTTTTCTACGTCATGCAGCTATCCCCTAACACTAATTTTCAGTGGGATGCTATGCCAATCATTCTTTCTAAAGAGTGGAGAAGAGATAACGTTGTTCCAGTTTTGAAAGAGAGTGACCCACATAGTGCAGCAAACTATCGACCCATAACTTTACTCAGCTGTTTAAGCAAAGTCCTCGAAAGATGCATTTTCAAACATATCCTATGGCAAGCGAATTATTCCCAAATTCTACATGAATCACAAATCACGAGAAGCCCAAATCCTCCACTGCAGACTCCGTCTAGAATATAGCAACTTAAAAGATCACCTATTTAGAAACCACCTGTCTGATACTACCTCCTGCAGCTGTGGCGATCGCGAAACGACTGAACACTTCCTGTTGTTTTGCCCGCTTTTCAATAATGTGAGGGACTCGACCATAGGCAGTCTAAATTTCGAAATCAACGCTGACACCCTTATTTACGGAAGTAAATTTTTATCAGTCAAAAAATCTAGCAATCTTCGAGACGGTACATCAATTCATTCTGCTGTCGAATAGGTTCTAGCTTTAGTTCTCATGGAGGAAAACACACCTTGAGGCCCATTACTTGAGCAGGTAAAGTAGACAATGCGAGACAGACGTCCTGCCCCGCTTTGTCTTTGTCAATGTTTCTGCTTCCTCCCCTAAGGTATAATTCTTCGCTGACGCCGCCACTCCTACATTTGGGACTCTCCCCCAAGTGAGCAGCTTCCGGGTATACCCGCCCCTCATCTACATGTATAAACTACTATACTTTATCAACTACAATTTAACGGATGTGAGTAGTATAGCTCGCACGTTTCAGGGGCAGGTTGCAGGACCGCGGTGCAGGACCTCGGAAGTGACGTCATGTCACGTGACGTAGTGGCGCCATGTTGTGTTGTCATGAACACGGAATCCAATTTTTACGGACTGGGCCACTTACGGAATGCCTTATATGTATACAGGGGAAATCAGATGGAACATTTTGAAAGCTTCAGCGAAGGTATAGCTAGGAAGTAATTGATGGTAGTTTAGCCAATAGTACTGGTACAAGGCCGCAGTTGAACAAGACTGTTGTTGAAGCTAATGATAGGACAGATAGACCATAGACCAGTAGTGGCGGTGAAGCTTTGGCGACAAGATGGAAACGGAATCCCATTTGTGGAATCCCTTTTTGGAATCCCATTTGTGGAATCCCTTTTTCGAAAACGCCTGTGGCTATGGAATCCCATTTTGGTCGTATGTGCCTATGTGATAGGGCACATTGTGTCACATTGTGCCTTTTCACATAAGCACATATCGGCACATAAAGCATGTGCTTATGTGATAGGTCACATTGTGTCACATTGTGCTTTTTCACATAAGCACATGTGACAAAAACGGATTCTCCAGAAGGTATCCTAGATAGGTATCCTCAAATAATACAATACTAGGCTATAGGTATCCTCAAATACCCGTATGTGCCTATGTGATATTGTGTCACATTGTGTCACATTGTGCCTTTTCACATAAGCACATAAAACATGTACCTATGTGATAGGGCATATTGTGTCACATTGTGCCTTTTCACATAAGCACATATGACAAAAAAGGGATTCTCTAGTAGGTATCCTCGAATAATACAATACCAGGCCATAGGTATCATCAAATACCCGTATGTGCCTATGTGATAGGGCATATTGTGTCACATTGTGCCTTTTCACATAAGCACATATTGGCACATAAAGCATGTGCCTTTGTGATAGGGCATATTGTGTCACATTGTGCCTTTTCACATAAGCACATATGACAAAAAGGGGTGCCGAAGGTCATATGTTTTTCAAAAAGGGGTGCTAAAATTGGGGTGCCATTGGATATAGGCTTTTGTTATACACAACGGAGATAACTGCATTATGGGAAATCAAGCAATCTGATTGGTTAGTTAGATAAATGAAACAACAAGAGTACACGGAATAGGGTCAGAACTAACAAGAATAGACCAGAAATTGCTAAATATAGCAATAATAAGGTAAACTGTTCCAAATAATAGGCTCTTCTACGCTACTGGAGTATACTCTAGAACAAAGGATCATGGCCAGATAGACGTAAACTATTGCATATATAGACAGAAGCAGAGAATTCTGGGTAAATTTGTCCTATAACACTACGTGCTATTCTTAATAGGGGAAAAACGTCATGGGATAGAGATCCAAAAAGGGATTCTGGGAGAATTCTAAGCCAGAACATTACTCCACTTCAGTCGAATGCACCCCCGATACCCTCTCGGTACTATAGCACTACGTGCTAAGCCGATCAATTGGGGAAAATAAAGTCAATTTCGGTGATTTTGGGTGGATTTTGGTGATTTGGGGGATTGTCGGGTTGTTTGTGGTAATCAGATTTACTCTGATTCAATCGAACATACCCACCGAACATACCCCTATCCTATTGTAGGCCTTAGGTAACATAGCAATCACGTGCTACCATAGAAACCAAGATGGCGGCCTCCAGTATACAAAATGGACGACGGAAACACGTATCACCCTAACAACACGCGCTGCGCATGCGCACTACCACCACGTATCACTATGGATATGACGTCACAACATGGCCGCTCACGCGGGTTACCATGACAACACAACATGGCGCCACTACGTCACGTGACATGGCGTCACTTCCGAGGTCCTGCACCGAGGTCCTGCAACCTGCCCCTGAAACGTGCGAGCTATACTACTGATGTGACTACTCCCTCCCCGCCACCCAACTCTAGACGAAAGCCAAGTTAGCGCCTTTGTGTTTAGCATCCCTTCCCATTCTGACCCCGCAAACGCATAGCGTTGCTGCAGAGTTATGGATCCTTCTTACGGCGCCAACAGTTGTTGCTGCCATGTGTGTTTGCTGGGGAGGTGCCCCACTACCAAGCCATGCTTTATTGAACTATCCATCATATCTACCGATGACACCCCTGTTTGGAACGCTTCGCATCGCACACTTCATTACTCCACAAATAGCCTCCATTCTCTGTCACTCATTTGTCTTTCACACTCTTGTGTGTTTTTTTTTAATTTGTTATTTTTTGTTGGTGTTTTCTTTACCACTTCAAACTTAGCCAATGTGTAATAATAGTACAACACGCGCACGACCAGGACCCACCACTTGGTGTAAACTGGCCGTTTTACCCCAAAATGGAAAAACGTAGAAGAAAACTATAATCATACCCCCTCCTTCCCTGTGCTGGATCCCGATCGTGTGAGTGCAACTGGGCGTGCATAACTATTAGCCGCATATGATATGCGATTAGCTAAATGTCTAACTGGAAACAGCCGAGTATAAGTTTATAACTTGCTGCTGAATCCATTTCCTTCTCCGGAAAAGTTTAAGCAAGAATATATTAGGTTACTGCAGTTAATGAAAGTCAAAGGTAACATGGTTGTTTTTCATTTATTTGTGTTTGAGGTCACTTTTTGGAATTATGGCTAATTTTGACCACAACAAAGGTATAAGGTCAAGTTTAGCCAATCGTTTACACCTTCGCTGCCTATTCTAAATGTCTTCCACCCCCGGCATTGGTGACCGGATCGTATTTTACCAGTAAAGCAGAACTTGTTTACCTCAGTAAACAAGCACTGCTTCACTTCGCGGGATTCACCTGGGGGACGCGGTTGATAACGAGGTCCCCCCCCCCCCCCCAAAAAAAAAAAAATCAAATAAACTGCCCCTGGTAACGATCCTGGGGGTGGGGTACAGACAACTGTTGCCTTGTGGATATAAGTTTGTTAACCATCTACCCAACCAACGACCAGGACCGTTCAGCGCCATTCGTTAAAACTGTCATTCAAATTTCATTACGTTTTCAATTTTTGTCTCAAAAACATAGCTTATGATTCCTCATTGAAACGAGCTCGGAACAAAAAATGACATTTTTTCGTTGTTCAAGAATTTTTTGCAAGTGTCGTCAGCTATCCGCGTTGAATAAATGTTCAATGGGCAACCTATTGAGCAGCAATATTTGGCTGTTGAAATTTACTCCCGCTGCACAGAGAACCGTTCCGCCGGCGTGGTAACTGTTCCCGTGAATTCAATGAAAATTGAAGAAGGTGAGAAAAAGACACATTCAAAAAATTATATTGACGGGAGGCCTAGGGGGTTAAAACATATGATTAGTGAGTTGTTATGGTAAGCATACATTTGAATAAAGTTTATTCACTTGCGTGGATTAATTCTCTTTTTCTCTGTTCCTGCATTCCTGAGATTAGGTACCCGTTCCTGTTCCTTGTCCTGTTCCTGAGAGTAGGAGCCCCCCCCCCCCCCCCCCCCCCCCATTTTCGCTGCATGTCCCCTGGAGGGCAGTTTGGTCTATTGTGCTGCCTGTTTACGTCAAAATGTAGAGGCTGGTTTGGGTTAAATTGCAGAGGACGGTTTGGCCAGAGGACGATTTGAGTGTATTCGCCTCTTATTGTGTCCTTACCGTTCACACTAAAATAGAACACTTGCCCATAGTACTGATAGCAGAAAACACCATTCGACCATAGCCATTACCTTTAGAGTCACAAACGTTACACTCATGTCATGGTACGGACAAAATTATAACGGTAATACTTCAGAAACAATTGGAAAGTGAATTGTAACCCGCGCTTTGTTCAAATTTTGAGCCTCTCAATATTGCCTTCAACCTATTTGCAAGTATCTGCGCGAACATTTGGTCTAGATGTTGTAATCATAATTGGATAACACATTGTATCCGTACAGACAAAATCCAATGCAATGCTTAAGTGAATGGCAGTGTTGGGAATACAACGCGGTTGCCGCGGGGGTGGGGGGGGGGGATTCGAACCGAGGACCTCTCGGCTTGCAGTCTGCACGTTTACCTACTGAGCCACCGTTTGAATGGATCGAATGCTATCCAGCCAATAAGCTCTCGAGTTGTGACTGGGATAGGAATTGCTCAAACGACTTGAATCTTATTGAGCATTATAAGCTATTGAGTAATTACTCGGAATAAGTGACTCCTCTTATCCTCACCTCGGAAAAAGAGATTCTCAGACCACAGACGTTTATCCAAAAGGGGCTTCTCTTAGTGGGATTCCGTAAAAGGGTTTCCATAAGTGATATTCCGTCAGTGGGATTCCAAGCTCCTAAACAGCTTGTGTTAGTCTTACCATCGTCTTCAACCACGATTTCAGTTGACTGTCCTATGATTGGCCTCTATTGTATTCACCATTACTTTTGTGTTCTATCATCTTTGTACGATTACTATTACTTTTGGCACTATGATTCTCAGTACCTATCATTACACTACTACTGCTACAGGTCCCAGTTCATACCACTATTATACTTGGCGTTCACTACTACTAACAGTCGTATATAGTTTGCTTGAGCTAATGACTCCAATCCTACATGTATCCAGCAAATAAGCTATCGAGTAGTGACTTGAACAGGCCTTGCTCGAACGATTCGGGTCTAATCGAGCAAATTAGCCATCAAGTAAGGCATCCTTTTTTCGTGAGATGAGGATAAGAGTCGTATGTGGAGTCACACATTTAGTAAATGAGTGACTCCACATACGACTCTTATCCTCATCTCACGAAAAAAGGATGCCTTATCCACAGGCCTGTTTTTCAAAAATGGATTCTCCTATTGAGATTCCGTAAGAAGGATATGTGTTTGAGGATAGTTATGGTCCCCAGCACCTGGTCGGCTTCTGGTTTCTAGACCACCATAGCTTCATGGGTCTAAGGTACTGCTAACTTATCCATAGTCAACATCATCCATCCTATGATCAAGTCCTACCGTACTTACCCGATTCTATAGTCTTCTATCTCCTTACAGCCTTGTACAATTACATTATTACAAGTCTGTAAGGGTGCCAGTGATAGATAGAAAACTATAGTATTGAGTGACGTGTAGCATTATTACGGGCTTGCTAACTATCTCTGGCTGCTCCAATAACTTGAATCTTATCTAGCAATTAGGCTATCAAGAAATTGCTTGAACGAGTGACTCCTCATACGACCCTTATCCCCACCGTGGAAAAATGGGATTCCACAACCACACACGATTTCCCAAAAAGGATTCTCCTATTAAGAAGGATAACTAATTGAGGAGTTATGGTCCCTAGCACCTGATCGGCTTCTGATTTCTAGACCACCCACAGCTTCATTGGTATAAAGTACTGCTAACTTATTCATAGTCATCATCATCTGTACTGTGATCAGGTCCTACTGCAGTCACCTAGTACTATAGTCTTCTACACCCCTTACAGCCTTGTACGATTACTAGACTTATAGCATTACTGCAGGCTTGCTGACTATCTCTGCCCGCTCCAGTGACTCGAATCTTATCGAGCAAATAAGCTATCAAGCAATTGCTTGAACGAGTGACTCCTCCAGTGACCCTGGACAATACCATGACCTGAAGATCTATCACACCTTGAATCATAGGACTAATGCACAAGTGAATATAAACCTGTAATTTTCTCCATTGATACTACCTTTAGTCCTGGCAATAGCTTTCGGAGAGATCTATGAGGAAACTTTACAAGAATCGTAGTCAGCGACTGGAATTATGCTTGAATTAAAATAAAGCTTGAGATTTTTTTTGCTAAGCCTTAACAGAGGGTTAAAAGAAGAAGGCTGAAACAAGTAATTGGAATAAACCATTTTTATTTCTTGAGGTAGCTTGAACTGATCCTGAGTAACTAAACCACAAGTGGAAAAAAGCACTATGAAATATATTAGTTTGTCATTGACTCTTTGCATATAAATGATTAAAAGTGGATCTGAACCTTCAATACTAGAGACATGGGAGGGTAAATATTGTTTTTCAGAGCACGTTATTACGGTAATATAGAAGTGCCACGTGTTGTTATGATACTAATCAGTTTACTACTCTGTTTAAACCAAGCCAGAAAAATAAGCAGACGGTCATCTGCAAAATGAGGTCCCTAGAGGGTGAGTTTAGTGATGCTACCCTGCACAGCAGGGTAGCATCACTAAATTTATCCTCTGTGAACCTCAATCTGAATCAGGGTCTCAAAACTAAACAGAAAGAGGTACCCAGAGGATAAACTGGCCCACTGTATGGGATGGCATCATCAAATTCACCCTCTGGGGACCTCATTTTGCAAATGTCAGACTGCTTATTTTCAGGCCTGGTTTAAACACATTACTCAATCCATTTAAACAGATTAGTAATCCGTTTAAATGGATTAGCAATCTGTTTAAATGGGTTAGTAATCTGATCTGTTTAAATAGGTCAGTAATTTCAATGGATTAAGAAGCTGCCCCCCCCCCCCCCCCCACACACACACCCATTCCATGATTGACCCGACAACGATCTGCCCCCAGAAGCCATTCCCGGTTCCCGGTGAGACTACCATGGGGACTGTCAAAGGTCTACTGTCTGTCACCCCATCCTCTGCTTTGACCTGACAACTTCCCCCCAGTGTCTATGCGATGTATTCCGTGGTGAACTACACCAGAGGCACCACTGTGGCCCTATTCTAAAGACCTGACCAAGAGGCCCTCCCCACCCTCCCCAATTTGACCCAGCACATTCCTCCTTCCACCCAATCCCCTGTGTGACCTGCCCAGGAAACCTTCCCCGTGATCCTGTCCCAGAGGCCCTGTCTTTAGACTTTCGGTTCACACATTTGACAAATCTGCCCCCACCCATCCAGCAACCCGAGCCATTGGAGGCCGTCGACCGCCAAGACTCTATTTTTTACCTGGGAAAGGAGGATAGAAGGTGGTTAGCGCCCCAAAATCTCCTCTGCTCATTTTTGGCCCGGTAGAAACCACGACTTCCCCCACCCTTCGGACCGCCCATAGTCCCCAGATCGAACCGTTCCATTACCTTGTCACGTTCGTAAAGAGGTTTATCAATTGCGTCTTTCCTTGTTTAAAAAAAAACAGAAATAAAATAGAATGCGTTTTTCCTTTAGTTAATTTTTTAAAAAATCATTCGACAAATCGTTTTGTTTTCTACGGAAGCCCATTACGGTCAAATGCGAAAAGTAACTTTTTTTTAAACGGGGTATGTTTGCGTTATTTCGCAAAACTTTTGCGTAATTTCGCAAATCTTTGCGTTATTTCGCAAAAGTATTGCGTTATTTCGTAAAAGTATTGCGTTATTACGCAAAAGTATTGCGTTATTTCGCAAAAGTATTGCGTTATTTCGCAATAACTTTTGCGTTATTTCGCAATAATTTTTGCGTTATTTCGCAAAAGTATTGCGTTATTTCGCAAAACTTTTGCGTAATTTCGCAAATCTTTGCGTTATTTCGCAAAAGTATAGCGTTATTTCGCAAAAGTATTGCGTTATTACGCAAAAGTATTGCGTTATTTCGCAAAAGTATTGCGTTATTTCGCAATAACTTTTGCGTTATTTCGCAATAATTTTTTGCGTTATTTTGCAAAAGTATTGCGTTATTTCGCAAAAGTATTGCGTTATTTCGCAAAAGTATTGCGTTATTTCGCAAACTATTGCGTTATTTCGCAAAAGTATTGCGTTATTTCACAATAACCTTTGCGTTATTTCGCAAAAGTATTGCGTTATTTCGCAAAAGTATTACGTTATTTCGCAATAATTTTTGCGTTATTTCGCAAAAGTATTGCGTTATTTCGCAAAAGTATTGCGTTATTTCGCAAAAGTATTGCGTTATTTCGCAAAACTATTGCGTTATTTCGCAAAACTTTTGCGTTATTTCGCAAAACTATTGCGTTATTTCGCAATAACTTTTGCGTTATTTCGCAAAACTATTGCGTTATTTCGCAAAACTTTTGCGTTATTTCGCAATAACTTTGCGTTATTTCGCAAAAAAGTATTCCAGACACAGATCTTGTAGTAAGTCAGCGAATTTCAGCGAATTTCAAGCAGTGTTGTTATACCGTAATATACAACGGCTATACATTAAACATCATGGTACTCAAAGTAAAAGTACGGAAGCCCATTACGGTCAAATGCGAAAAGTAACTTTTTTTTAAACGGGGAATGTTTGCGTTATTTCGCAAAACTTTTGCGTAATTTCGCAAATCTTTGCGTTATTTCGCAAAAGTATTGCGTTATTTCGCAAAAGTATTGCGTTATTACGCAAAAGTATTGCGTTATTTCGCAAAAGTATTGCGTTATTTCGCAATAACTGTTGCGTTATTTCGCAATAATTTTTGCGTTATTTCGCAAAAGTATTGCGTTATTTCGCAAAAGTATTGCGTTATTTCGCAAAAGTATTGCGTTATTTCGCAAACTATTGCGTTATTTCGCAAAAGTATTGCGTTATTTCGCAATAACCTTTGCGTTATTTCGCAAAAGTATTGCGTTATTTCGCAAAAGTATTGCGTTATTTCGCAATAACCTTTGCGTTATTTCGCAAAAGTATTGCATTATTTCGCAATAACCTTTGCGTTATTTCGCAAAAGTATTGCGTTATTTCGCAAAACTATTGCGTTATTTCGCAAAACTTTTGCGTTATTTCGCAAAACTATTGCGTTATTTCGCAATAACTTTTGCGTTATTTCGCAAAACTATTGCGTTATTTCGCAAAACTTTTGCGTTATTTCGCAATAACTTTGCGTTATTTCGCAAAAAAGTATTCCAGACACAGATCTTGTAGTAAGTCAGCGAATTTCAAGCGGTGGTGTTATACCGTAATATACAACGGCTATACATTAAACATCATGGTACTCAAAGTAAAAGCATGATGAACCGAAGTTTTATTATACTAAACTATGGTGTACCATAGTACTAAATCATGTTATTGCGTGATAGTATACGACGGTGTGCCACGGTAATCAACGGTATCATGGCGTATCGTAATATGTCAGTATACGTTCCAGATATACCATGGTAAAGTTTGTTACACCATGGTACTATAACATGATATGTATGGTGGTAAATCGTGTAGTGCAATGGCGCCATATATATGTATACAAAGTCGTGCCCTCACCCCCACCCCACCTCCAAAGCACAACCCCCTGATAGTACCCCCCCCCCCCTTTATCCGAGAGAGTTCTCCGCACAGTACTTTTCCCTCGAGAGAATACCCCCAAGTATATTATCCACCGAAAATTCGATGTGCCACGGTAATCAACGGTATCATGGCGTATCGTAATATGTCAGTGTACGTTCCAGATATACCATGGTAAAGTTTGTTACACCATGGTACTATAACATGATCTGTATGGTGGTAAATCGTGTAGTGCAATGGTGCCATATATATGTATACAAAGTCGTGCCATCACCCCCACCCCACCTCCAAAGCACAACCTCCTGATAGTATTCCCCCCCCCCCCCCCCCCCACACACACACATTTATCCGAGAGAGTTCTCCGCACAGTACTCTTCCCTCGAGAGAATACCCCCAAGTATATTATCCACCGAAAATTCCACTGGAAATTTCAAACCGAAATACCCCCCCCCCCCCCCTGCCCGAGCGAATACCCACCCTGAGAGTACCCACCCGGAGACTTGTCACCCAGAATGTATATGTATGTATTTAAGGTTTTTAAGCCAAATACTGGAACTCGTGCTGGCCTGTTCTTATACCTACTTGCCGTACATATTGTAATGATTTATTAAAGCAATTACGCCCATCCACCCATATCACGTAAGAGATACGCGCGAATTGTGTTGTGTCCATACTATCGGACATATAATACCACAGAAAAACAACATATATACTGCGTTCATAGCGTGTAAAGAGTTACAAAAAACACATAACAGCAAATTAAATTCCGATTACCACCACCAATATTGAAACTGTTTCGAAACAACGCTTTTGAGTTTCTTCAGACAAGGAGAGCGAGCGAGCGAGCGAGAGAGAGAGAGAGAGAGAGAGAGAGAGAGAGAGAGAGAGAGAGAGAGAGAGAGAACAAATCCTGAAACTTGTGTGTGTGGAGGTTTTTCTTTGTTCTCGCCATGTCTTCGAGAATAAAACACTGGATTAGGGACCCCCCCTGCGCCCAAGAATACTAAACGATGATATTGTATGGTACTATATCGCGCAAGAATACTAAACCATGATATTGTATGGTACTATATCGCGCAGGCGCAGGCCATGGCAGAATTTTGCCATGGCCTGTTGACGGTCCGTTTGTCCGTCTGCACGTTAACACGTCCCAGGCTGCAGGTCGTCTTTAAGGGTCGATTTTTACGAAAGTTCTCATGTACTCTTGTTATGACCGTGCGACGAGAACGAGCGTTTTGAGTTTGATTCTAAATGGTTGACCACCATACAGATTATTTCACAGTACTATAGTATAACAAACTTTACCATGGTACCTTGGACGTACCAGGGTATGAGTCTGTCTGTCTGTCTGTCTGTCTGTCTGTCTGTCTGTCTGTCTGTCTGTCTGTCTGTCTGTCTGTCTGTCTGTCTGTCTGTCTGTCTGTCTGTCTGTCTGTCTGTCTGTCCCCCATCTCTCTCTCCCCCCTCACTCCTGGTCTGCACAACGCTTACGAGTCAGTTGCTATGAACCTATAAATTCGCGAGAGAACACGCAATCGTAGTAGAACCAACTGGTTGTTCGACAGGACTTGGTTGAGGTTCGTTTATACGACCGCTTACTTCGTGTTTCACAATGTCTTGGCGCTGTATATTGAAACTGTCGGACCGACACTTTCGCTTTTAAGCGGCGAGTGCGGAATCCGCAACAGTTCCATCGTGATAATTTGATGACCACCAACACAGACATCTTCAATGTCGGTGGGGGAAATTGGAATTTAATTTGCCGTTAAGTGTTTTTGTAACCTTTTACGTGCTATGGACACAGTATATATGTTGTTTTTTCGTGATATTACATTTCCAATACCAGGGACACAACATAATTCGCGCGTATCTATTACTTACGTAATGTGGGTGCCTGGGTGGATGGGCGTAATTGCTTTTATAAATCATTACAATATGTACGGCAATTTTCTCGCGGGGAGGGGGGGCGTGTGGGGGGGGGGGGGGGGGTTATATTTCGGTTTGAAATTTCCAGTGGAATTCCCGATGGACAATATACTGGGGGTATTCTCGTGAGGGGCGGGTACTGTGCGGGGGACTCTCTCGGAGGAAGAGAGCTACTATCTGGGGGGTTATACTTCTTGTATACATATGTACAGCACCACTGCGCTGCATGATGTACCACCATACAGATCATGTTAGAGTAAACAAACTTTACCATGGTATATCTGGAACATACAGTGGCGTATTACGATACGCCATGGCACCATGGATTACCGTGGCACACCGTCGCATAGTACCATGCAATAACATGATTTAGTACTATTAGGTACACCATAGTATAGTACAATACACATCGGTTTATCATGCTTTTACTTTGGATACCATGGTGTTTAATGTATAGCCGTTGTATTTTAAGGTATAACACCACTGTTTGCAATGGACTGACTGACTACAAGATCGGTACAAGATGGGGTCTGGAATATTTTTTTGCGAAATAACGCAATAACTTTGCGAAATAACGCAATAACTTTTGCGAAATAACGCAATACTTTTGCGAAATAACGCAATAACTTTTGCGAAATAACGCAATACTATTGCGAAATAACGCAATAATTTTGCGAAATAACGCAATAACTTTGCGAAATAACGCAATACTTTTGCGAAATAACGCAAAGTTATTGCGAAATATCGCAATACTTTTGCGAAATAACGCAAAGTTATTGCGAAATAACGCAATACTTTTGCGAAATAACGCAATAACTTTTGCGAAATAACGCAATAACTTTGCGAAATAACGCAAAGTTTTTGCGAAATAACGCAATACTTTTGCGAAATAACGCAATAATGTTTGCGTTATTTCGCAAAAGTATTGCGTTATTTCGCAAAAGTATTGCGTTATTTCGCAATAACTTTGCGTTATTTCGCAAAATTATTGCGTTATTTCGCAAAAGTTATTGCGTTATTTCGCAAAAATTATTGCGTTATTTCGCAATAACTTTGCGTTATTTCGCAAAGTTATTGCGTTATTTCGCAAAAGTATTGCGTTATTTCTCAATAACTTTTGCGTTATTTCGCAAAAGTATTGCGTTATTTCGCAAAAGTATTGCGTTATTTCGCAATAACTTTGCGTTATTTCGCAATAACTTTGCGTTATTTCGAAAAAGTATTGCGTTATTTCGCAAAAGTATTGCGTTATTTCGCAATAACTTTTGCGTTATTTCGCAAAGTTATTGCGTTATTTCGCAAAAGTATTGTGTTATTTCTCAATAACTTTTGCGTTATTTCGCAAAAGTATTGCGTTATTTCGCAAAAGTATTGCGTTATTTCGCAATAACTGTTGCGTTATTTCGCAATAATTTTTGCGTTATTTCGCAAAAGTATTGCGTTATTTTCGCAAAAGTATTGCGTTATTTCGCAAAAGTATTGCGTTATTTCGCAAACTATTGCGTTATTTCGCAAAAGTATTGCGTTATTTCGCAATAACCTTTGCGTTATTTCGCAAAAGTATTGCGTTATTTCGCAAAAGTATTGCGTTATTTCGCAATAACCTTTGCGTTATTTCGCAAAAGTATTGCATTATTTCGCAATAACCTTTGCGTTATTTCGCAAAAGTATTGCGTTATTTCGCAAAACTATTGCGTTATTTCGCAAAACTTTTGCGTTATTTCGCAAAACTATTGCGTTATTTCGCAATAACTTTTGCGTTATTTCGCAAAACTATTGCGTTATTTCGCAAAACTTTTGCGTTATTTCGCAATAACTTTGCGTTATTTCGCAAAAAAGTATTCCAGACACAGATCTTGTAGTAAGTCAGCGAATTTCAAGCGGTGGTGTTATACCGTAATATACAACGGCTATACATTAAACATCATGGTACTCAAAGTAAAAGCATGATGAACCGAAGTTTTATTATACTAAACTATGGTGTACCATAGTACTAAATCATGTTATTGCGTGATAGTATACGACGGTGTGCCACGGTAATCAACGGTATCATGGCGTATCGTAATATGTCAGTATACGTTCCAGATATACCATGGTAAAGTTTGTTACACCATGGTACTATAACATGATATGTATGGTGGTAAATCGTGTAGTGCAATGGCGCCATATATATGTATACAAAGTCGTGCCCTCACCCCCCACCCCACCTCCAAAGCACAACCCCCTGATAGTACCCCCCCCCCCCCCCCTTTATCCGAGAGAGTTCTCCGCACAGTACTTTTCCCTCGAGAGAATACCCCCAAGTATATTATCCACCGAAAATTCGATGTGCCACGGTAATCAACGGTATCATGGCGTATCGTAATATGTCAGTGTACGTTCCAGATATACCATGGTAAAGTTTGTTACACCATGGTACTATAACATGATCTGTATGGTGGTAAATCGTGTAGTGCAATGGTGCCATATATATGTATACAAAGTCGTGCCATCACCCCCCACCCCCACCTCCAAAGCACACACCTCCTGATAGTATTCCCCCCCCCCCCCCCCCCCCCCCACACACACACATTTATCCGAGAGAGTTCTCCGCACAGTACTCTTCCCTCGAGAGAATACCCCCAAGTATATTATCCACCGAAAATTCCACTGGAAATTTCAAACCGAAATACCCCCCCCCCCTGCCCGAGCGAATACCCACCCTGAGAGTACCCACCCGGAGACTTGTCACCCAGAATGTATATGTATGTATTTAAGGTTTTTAAGCCAAATACTGGAACTCGTGCTGGCCTGTTCTTATACCTACTTGCCGTACATATTGTAATGATTTATTAAAGCAATTACGCCCATCCACCCATATCACGTAAGAGATACGCGCGAATTGTGTTGTGTCCATACTATCGGACATATAATACCACAGAAAAACAACATATATACTGCGTTCATAGCGTGTAAAGAGTTACAAAAAACACATAACAGCAAATTAAATTCCGATTACCACCACCAATATTGAAACTGTTTCGAAACAACGCTTTTGAGTTTCTTCAGACAAGGAGAGCGAGCGAGCGAGCGAGAGAGAGAGAGAGAGAGAGAGAGAGAGAGAGAGAGAGAGAGAGAACAAATCCTGAAACTTGTGTGTGTGGAGGTTTTTTCTTTGTTCTCGCCATGTCTTCGAGAATAAAACACTGGATTAGGGACCCCCCTGCGCCCAAGAATACTAAACGATGATATTGTATGGTACTATATCGCGCAAGAATACTAAACCATGATATTGTATGGTACTATATCGCGCAGGCGCAGGCCATGGCAGAATTTTGCCATGGCCTGTTGACGGTCCGTTTGTCCGTCTGCACGTTAACACGTCCCAGGCTGCAGGTCGTCTTTAAGGGTCGATTTTTACGAAAGTTCTCATGTACTCTTGTTATGACCGTGCGACGAGAACGAGCGTTTTGAGTTTGATTCTAAATGGTTGACCACCATACAGATTATTTCACAGTACTATAGTATAACAAACTTTACCATGGTACCTTGGACGTACCAGGGTATGAGTCTGTCTGTCTGTCTGTCTGTCTGTCTGTCTGTCTGTCTGTCTGTCTGTCTGTCTGTCTGTCTGTCTGTCTGTCTGTCTGTCTGTCTGTCTGTCTGTCTGTCTGTCTGTCTGTCCCCCATCTCTCTCTCCCCCCTCACTCCTGGTCTGCACAACGCTTACGAGTCAGTTGCTATGAACCTATAAATTCGCGAGAGAACACGCAATCGTAGTAGAACCAACTGGTTGTTCGACAGGACTTGGTTGAGGTTCGTTTATACGACCGCTTACTTCGTGTTTCACAATGTCTTGGCGCTGTATATTGAAACTGTCGGACCGACACTTTCGCTTTTAAGCGGCGAGTGCGGAATCCGCAACAGTTCCATCGTGATAATTTGATGACCACCAACACAGACATCTTCAATGTCGGTGGGGGAAATTGGAATTTAATTTGCCGTTAAGTGTTTTTGTAACCTTTTACGTGCTATGGACACAGTATATATGTTGTTTTTTCGTGATATTACATTTCCAATACCAGGGACACAACATAATTCGCGCGTATCTATTACTTACGTAATGTGGGTGCCTGGGTGGATGGGCGTAATTGCTTTTATAAATCATTACAATATGTACGGCAATTTTCTCGCGGGGAGGGGGGCGTGTGGGGGGGGGGGGTTATATTTCGGTTTGAAATTTCCAGTGGAATTCCCGATGGACAATATACTGGGGGTATTCTCGTGAGGGGCGGGTACTGTGCGGGGGACTCTCTCGGAGGAAGAGAGCTACTATCTGGGGGGTT